>BJBW01000699.1:363063-583511 GCA_004320125.1 Scolopax mira | reverse complement strand
AGATGTGCCTAAATATTTGTGGGACGCAGACCTAGACATTCATTGAGCAAACGTGTTTCCCTCACTGACACCAAATTCCACTATGAATATTTGATACATGGACAACAATACATAGTTTTTCTTCTATACCCTTTTGCATTTTTACCTCTTTTACAGTACTTTCTCACTTGACTTTGATAAAGCATTCCTTTTTCAGATTGATTCTATTGTAAGAATTACGTTAAATGCCTTTTGAATATAAAAGAATGTCCTTTTACTTTAGTTCTTTTGCTTTATCATAAAATTTATAAGAGATGTTTTGTTTAAATTTTGTAGGTAGCAATATGTTCCTAGGAAAACACTATAACCTTACAGAATCACAGAATGATAGGGGGTTGGAAGGGACCTCTGGAGATCATCTAATCCAACCCCAACCAACGTTAGTTAGTCAGAATTTTTTGTACTTAAGAACTAGATGTATTTTGAGTTAGGCAAAGTATAAATTACTTTGTTAATTACAATGTATGCATACAATTCGTATGCATATAGCATACGAATCTTACCCTGCTCGTCGTTTAGTCATCCATGGAATCTATGAAGAAAAAAGTCCATGGGGCTCACACTTCTAATATAAGCAAATAAAACTTGGATTTTTTTTCTTTTACATATTAAAAAGCATCAAAAAAGGAAGAAATATACATTTTTACATGTAAAATTTCTTGGGTTTGGTTCATCATCTGATTTATACTGAGGATTAACTTGGCCTTTGTATTTTTCCCATCCTATACATATTTTCCTACTCAAACCAGTCCCTTTTTTTTTTCACTTTTTATTCCAAATATTTGCTTCTGAGCCTTTCACTAGCTGTCTCTTTATTGTCAGCATCTACTTTTCTTTCTTTCCTGTTACCTGCTTCTTCAAGTCGATTTTTTTAAACATTTACAGTTTCAGAAAGCTTCCAATCTGCCATTACTAGTAAGCTCTTAAAAGAATTCCTCATCTAGAAATGTCTAAGTAGAACATTGTTACTTCATCAAAAGATTAAAATATTTTTCTAATTATATGTCAGTTTAGATTGTAAAGCTCTTGTAAAATCCTTGTGTTTGGTGGTTGTTTCTTTAAATACATTTCAGTGAGAAAGACAAGGGTTGCGAGTGTCGGCACGATATGCCTTCAAACTGTTTAGGTTTGATTGCATTGCATTATAGAATGCTTCATTACTGGTTTAACCTCTCAAAGGTTTTCAGCTGCTGTTTTATTTAGCTATACCGACTACACTGCCTACAGCAACTCCAGGCAATGATTCCCCCAGTGGCATGCATGAGCTGCCCTGCTCTACTGCAAAAATACATTATGGCTGAATTTGCCCTCAGAGTTTGGAAAGATCTAAAGTCTTTGGAGACTAAAAATGTGTTTTTTCTTTGTTTTAGCTGGCAGTATGAGCCTCTGGCATTTTAAAGTGCAAGTCATTAGCGTCCACAAGGGTGATGTTAATATGTCTGTGTTTCAATCTCAGGACATTTTCCAGTTGCTTCTGCCACAACAATCTCTGCCATCTCAGTGCTTTTTAAGCCCCTTGTGAATTCAAGTAAGCTTTGCAATGCCAGTAAGAATCACTGTAGACTTTGGCTGAAACCAGTTGCTACCTGATTTATTCTTTTTGCAGCAGTTGGCAGTGAGGTTGAAACTCATTCAGAGCTACTTGATGGGAGGGGACGGGCATAAAGAGAATGAGGGATTTAACATTGAGAAGCATTAAACGCCATCACTAGAGGATTTTGACAATCTTATTTTTTTAAATTGTTTTTATTTCTTTTTTAAAATTGAGGAGCTATGATTTAGACTTACAGTAATCCTGAGTTGCACATACAAAATCCCAGCAACAGTGATAAGATGGCACCCAGAAATAAAAGCAAACTAAAGGATCAATTGAAGCAGGCGAGAGCCTGGCCCGAGGGACCAGATGACAGTCCTCATTGAGGAGAAGGACGGAATCTGTCAACAAAGGTAATGCCTTGCGGGAAATGCAATAAGGCAGCACAGAGAGATCAAGGGCTGACCCTTTCACCCTGCGTGTAAGCGTGGAGCGTGGATGTACGGCGCGGTGGGTCAATTGCTGCTTGCTTTCACTGGGAGGAATGTCAGAAATACTCCCCTTTTAGGCTGCGTTTCTGTATTCCCTCCAGTTCCCAGCTCAGGCATAATCCGTGCTCCCACAACTGAGAGGAATGTAATCTAATCGGAGGGATGGGGCAGAAGAAACAAAGAGGTCTGAATGTGAAGATAACCAAGCGAAGTTAAGAACATAAACATTTTGGCAAGCATTGCTATTTTTAGGCGTTTCCTTTGGTCTTAGGGAAAACTAAGCAGTAGGGTGCCAAGTCAATAGTGCCTGGGGTTAGATCACAAGGTTTCACAGCCATCGCTGCCTGTCCCCACTGTGTAAATACATAAAAGGACCGAGGAATAAGCAATGCGGTTTCTCTCTTAGTTTTCTTCTGGTTCATGATTGGTTTCCCCCTAAACATCTTTAAATAGAGCACTCTGCAGGGGATTATTCCCTCAGTCTCTCTGATGCAGGTTCCTGCCGCCAGCGTCAGACACTGGTTGTCCAGAAAAGAGCGGGAAAGAGTCATCTGCCCACACGCCGGCGTCTGCCATCTTGTGCCCAGCCCAGTGAGGGCCCAGTCAGGGAGCCTGAGCAGAAGGCATATGCCTGAGTCACTTTATAATTACTACCGCCCAGTTGATTCGGTGCTTTATAGAGATGAATATTTTGCTCACGAAGCGTATGAAAAGTCCCAGAAGGGTTGTGGTTTGGAGGAACCTGATCCAGATCTTCAGACCTGCAGGTAGTGAGATCATGGTGTATTGGTTAAAAAAAATCAGTCCTGTTCACCTATTTATTTTTACATTAATTATTATATTCATGGATAAATATAAGGTTATTCAGATATTTCTAAACTTAGATTTTTTGAAAAATCTGAGAGTCATAACTCTTAATTTTGGTTTTGAGTAACTGTCATGGTTTTGGAGTCTGTTTTACGTCAAACCAGGATGGTAACATGTTTTCCTTTGGATCACTAACTTTTATTCATAATATTGGGAGTGCATATATGCATTCTGGCCATTTTGTTTTGTTCACATGTGTTATAGTAGCAAGTAGCTCTGATCCAGATATGACCTCACACAGAAATTCATGCATGAATTCTGAATGTCACTAATAGTTTATATTATATATTGGTCTGACCTGTTTATACATAGGCCTACGAGGAACTAAGAACGTCAATATAAATTTCAATATTGATGAATCTGCAGCCATTCTGGGCTGGTGCAGAAGCGGGAGTGGTTGGGCTGGACAGTGTAAGGAATTAAAAAATTAGGTTTGGGTCATTCCCAGTACCATAATGTTAACATCTGAGGAGAGGGAGGGACTCTGTTTTTGTATGGGAGGAGGTCAAGCTGTCTTATGGGAACTGTAGGAATACATTTATGGTCACTGGAATGACAATTCAGAGTTTTGTGACCAAAGTTACAAATGCATGGATGGCAACACTAAGCACAGAGTTGGTTTGACTTCCAATCCCATATACGGGCACAGATCTTGCCTCTTTTTAATTGTTTTGAATGTGACTGGAATGAGCAACTGATTGTCTCCTCATGCTCCGAAAACTATGTTAAGATGCTCCTTTTAAAGTGTGAATTTGACAGGATTCACAGACAAGTATCAGAAATAAAAAATAATGGGCAATGTCTCCTTAGCTGAAAGTTGTGCATCAAAAGCAACCATACACTTAGAAAGCTTTGTACATGTTTTAGTGACAAAAAGAGGCAAGGATGACTGTGGGCCTGTGTTTGTGTAACAGATACCAGTATGATGTAAACGTTCAGTGCGTCTGCATCTTTAAAAGAGGCTGAGTGTACCTGATGTATTTTTAATTTATTATTGTTTATTTGCAAAAAAAAAAAGTGAAGGCATCATACCATTTTAATGATGAAGGGCCAAGTGTTCTTTATATTGTTAAAAAAAATAGTATTGCATTTTATATAAACTCAACACAAATTGTTTGAGAATAATTGTCTGAGAATAATCAGTGTTCCTTTTATAAAAATTCAACAGAAATTGTCTGAGAATAATAGCTACAAGAGGTTCTGTTTTGCATATCTATCATTCTTCCGTGTGGATGCTCTAAAAGCATTTTACAAACAATAATAAACTTAGCTTTACAACACCCTGCTGGTGTGAATGAATATTATGAACGTCTTTGAAAATAGGAAAACTGAGGCATAGAGATATTAAAGCAAAATGCCCCAAGGGTAGCCACTGGCATTACTTTGGGATGCTTCCATTTTCTTTCAATGAAAGAAAATAACACTACATTATCAAACTGTTGAAATTGTAAAGAAAAAGTTTTATGATGCTGTCGTTACTTCTGCACTCTTTTTCCTTGGAAGATGAGTGTTGGTCTAGAAGGATGTTTGGGATTTCAAAGAAAATCACTTCAGATTAGCTGGAAAGGGCTGTTGTGAGCATCATAATGAGGTGCATTAGATATTATGACCCTTATAATTTGTAATAATGTACAGTTGTATGTGAATGTAACTTTTAGATTACTTTCTAAGATAAATGGTGAACATTTTATGTTTTGGTGATAAGATTTTCTAGACATTCCAGATTTTCTAGACATGCATTTAAAACTTTTTTTTTTTTAAAATAGGCAGAAAAATATTTTTAAATGTCAATATGTATATACATCCAATACAATATTACAAATAGAAAGATATAGAAAAGTTCTCCCCGTTGCTGCAGATAACTGGTTTTACTTGTGCAAAAGGAAAAGCCTTTTCATAAGTAAAAAGCCAAAGGAGAGACATTGCATGAGATGTTAAAAGACTTTGCAGTCTTGATGAATATTAAGCAGTAAGAACCACACACTGGACTCCATTATAACTGTAGCTCATCAGTGCATCCAAAGTTTGATCTAAACTCCTCTCCATGGGTTTGAGAAAGCTGATCAAAGCTGTTGGATCTTTACAATAACGTGAATTTTCTTTGGCTTTAAACAGTCAGTATTTTTCTAACTTGATTATACTAGCCATCTTGATTTCTTGGCTTCTGCTTCAGCCAGTTGTGGAATAAAGTCTTGGTGGAATTTATCGACAGTACTACAGAGCTGCTGCAACGTACCAAAAGATCTGAGTTGAGCTGTAGAAGATGTAAGAATGGGTATTAAAATAGGTCAGAGCTGAAGCAACCCTTAGTAAAAGTATCTGGCATGGTTACATGTCAATGTAAGATTTGTACCTCGTCTGTAAAAGGTACACTACACTGCCTGACATCCTTCTTATTGTAGAAACATTCGGTTCAAGCTTCCCATGTGTAGCATCACTTAGTATTTATAGACTTGCCAGTTGAGAATCCTGCCCATGCTCTGTGGGACATCCTCCTTTGCAGCAAAACAACAAAGTACAATTTCACGTATAATTTATTCATAAATTACTTCAAACGTGAGAAATTATTCTTTACCAATAAATCATTATGCAGTGCACACTCATTTTATGGTCTAGTAATTAGTGTTGTTTCATGATTTTTATGCTCATTCTTTCAGCTATTTAACAACTTATTTCTAAGTTGAATAAATTAGTTGTCAGTAAACTGATCACACATTGAATTCCAAAACAGGACCCTAGCTAATATCAATTGCCATGTAGGTGCTTCCAAGTATAATTACCTTGGAAATCCTGGCATTAGATAACAGGGTAACTTACAGGTAATTTTTCAGCACTAGAGTGCCCTGTTGCAGATGTAAGTTAGAATTTTCCAGCTGAAACTGAACATTAGCTTTTGAGGTAAGCATTAGCACTGATATGTTGTGTCTCAAGGAATTAACAGAATGAAGTAAATGAATTAAAGACAACAGAAAGCAGGGGTCTGTTTACAATCAATTCTGATTTATTTGAATCTCGTGTCTATCGGTGGTCTTAAAAACAGCTCTGTGTCAATGTAATTAGTTGGTCTGTCAGCTTTTCAGGGGTAGCAAATGTTACTTACTTATATATGACGCCTCTGAGGACTATGTTATTATTTTCATAGTAAGACCGTGCTGCAAATGCTAGTGAGGTTTGCAGTACAGATGCCAACCATGAATCAGTGAAACCAGTTACAATGAATCCTACTCCAGAACCTCAAGGTCTGAGATAAAACCTGGATCATATTACTTCACAGAGAGACCACTGGAGTCCTTGAAAAAAATCAGAATGTCTTCTTTCCCCCCCCCCTTGTTCCTCTAATTGAAGAGTACTGCAATTTTCTTATCTTTTCCTGCTTAACTAGAAAACTGCTTGTGGGCTTTTCCCCTTCACTTCTTAATTAAGCCATTGCTGAGTATGCTCTGTTCTGGCTGGACAGGACGCAGTTCCATTGGGCTGATGGTGAAAAAAGAGGAATGTGTTAAAGTAAAAGCTGAGCAGCAGAGTTTGAGCCCTACAATAAAGTTATTTAATCAAATTGTTTTTCAGGTGTTTGCAGGAATGCTTGATAGAAGAGTTTGGTGGGTTTTTTAAAGGCTATTGGATTCCAATATTTGTCCTTTAAGACTTAGTGATGGGAAGTCTTTGAGTGCAATGAAAACTCCATCAATTTTAATATAAAGGCTTGTTCTGAAAATAATGATTTAAAGGTTCTGTAGGGCAACTCCCTTCAAAAGATTGGCCAGGCTTATCTAATCGTACTGCGTGGTCAGTCTATGGAAAGCTTGAGTGCTGTGTAGTTGAACTGTTTTCACAAAATAAAATGACTGTAATCAGTGTATATGTATTCCATTAATTTATGAAATATCTATTAGTAAGTAAGTTCTGCAATACAATACAGAAACTTTCCTTTTCTCATGTGACTTGCTATCTTTATTAATTAAACTATCACATCCCAGTTTACCATTTATGAGGATCGCTACTTGTAGGTGCTTTGAGTTAGACTTTTATTGATGAGACTCAACTAGTGGATTATCCCTCCCTGAGCCTCTCTCCCCAGCTCTCAGTGTATCTGTGCACACATGGCTCTGCAGTCAGGTAATACCTACTATAAATGGAAAGGCTAGATTTAGTATAGATCTAGAAGGCTGCATGATTTACTGACTCTTCCCTGGGTTAAAAGTGGTCAGGATAACTGGAGTGGTGAAAACCAGACATCTTTGCACACCAAAGATGTAGAATTCCAATGTTTAAAGCTTGAATATGAGTTTGATATAAAAGTTGTCAGTGGCACCTGCACTGGGAGTTTGCTTTGGATCTTTTGTCCCTGCAGAACAAGGTGTCTGAGAAACCGTCTTTCAAGGGGTGGGGTTTTTTTTTTTTATTTAATGCCATTAATACCAGTGGTTGTAAAGTTCTACAGGTGCTGAATGCCTTTGAAAATTCTCCTCATGGTCCATTAATACAATTTTATTAATGTATTTACTCGTATACTACTTTGGGCCAAGGACACTCCGCAGACACTGGCCTAAATTTTACCTTTGAGCATACTACTGACAAAAATGGTGTTATAGAGCTCTGTACAGCCAAGGTAACATAAGCAAAGGACCTTCTAGGTCTTCACATCAAACACGACCTCACGTACCACATCTCGTAACTCTTTTCCTGACTTTGTGAAAATTCATCATGCTGGGGAACAGCCCTTTTGCTTACACTGCTGGGATGAGAAGCTGTGTTCCAGCACTGGATTGCCATGGGAGCTCCCTCCAGCAGCCCTTCAGCTTGCATAGAGCCAGTCATGCCTGTCATGGTGGTTAAATGGAAATCATTTTCCTTCTGCATGCAATTTATATATTTCTTAAAGGAAAGTGATTATCTGTAGTCAGCCTCAACAAGTTGCTCTCTTCTCGTGTTATCTCATCAAATAGCCTCTTTTTGCAGGACTGGTCCAGTCTGAGTTCTTTCCTGAACCAGGTGACCTGAAAGCTTCATAATAAGGTGTCACCTAAAGCTTCCAGGTCTCACCAGCTGTGTTGCACAACAATATTAGGAGTACTTCAACAGAAAAATCTCATCTGATATTAGCTTTGTGTCATGCCTTTCTCACACTGGTGTCAGATTGTCATCTGCAACAACTCCTGTGATCACTCGTTACACCAGAGTATTTCTCCTTATCCAGCTGATGGATTCCCAGTTTACAGCAAAGATTTTGTTACTAGTGTCCAGATGCACAATCTTGCATTTTGTGATACACCATTTTTTCACAGTTTTTTTTATTCCAGTCAAATGGGTTTTTTCTGAGTCACGCTGACTCTGGTACTGCGGTACCTTTTAGCTGAGCATTGTCAACCCGTCTCATCAGCACACTCTCATTTCTCTGGTAAGGGCACAGAACTTTTGCCAAAGGTTGTTTTTAAAATTTTCCTGGAAGATACCCACTACTAACCTCTCTCCAACTTGAAATGCCTAATTTTCAACATTGTTGGCTTTTATCTCCTCTTTGATCAGCTCATTATGTACCATGTTGTCTTTTGCGAGATTAATCTTAAATGTTCCCAGATAGCAATTTGTCAGGTTTTTTTCACTGAAAACCTGGCAGAGATTTTCCTCATTTCTTTCAATTAGAAGCCATTGTTTACTTGAAGAAGAAAACGAGGTTAGGCAAACATGAATGACCAGTGAAAAAATAATTTTTAAATGACATTCACCATTCTATTCCTTGAGGAATTCCCATTTGTTTCCAGTCTTTCTTACTGTTTTGCTAACAGTTAGTCCCTGCATGCTATCATATTATTAATATCCCATTAACAGGTTTTATCTCCCTCTTAACCTGTACAATTTTCTTCCTGACTTTCAACACTGTTGTTCTTCAATTCCCATTTAGACAAGATGTTCAAGGACTTTAGTACTGGAATTTTGAGGTGAATGACTTGCTTAACTAAAAAAATCACTTTATCATCCCAAAGTGAGAAATAAACAGCTGAACAATGGATTTTCTTGCTTGCCTCAGCTGTCAATTGGAATTTTTTAGTTAAGAAAAACCCACAAGTTTAGCTGATAGCAACTAATACAAAAATTGTATTTATTGCCCTTCTCTATTTTTGTGCCTTTTACATGAGTTCTAATGAAGGATTCGCAAGGAAACCCAACTGACAGTCACTTCCCTATACATTTTATCACATATCCCAATAGAGTGACATTTTTAGCATGCTTTTCCAAGTTGTTACATTAACAAATTTGCACTGATTTTTTTATCCTGTCATCTAAAGACCACCTTGTAGCAAGACAGTGAACTTTTACAGCATTCCATAGTTGATGCACTGTCTAATGTCACAAATGTCTGCTCAAATTACTTCACGAAGACTTGAGAAGAGTCTACATTGTGCCTTCCATTTGAGCTTGATTTGACAGAATCAGTCCCTGCGCTAGCTCATGGCACTTATCAGTTAGTCAGCCTTCCTCAGGGAAGAGAATTTAGAGTGCACCATATTCAGTTTTCAGATCAAGCCCTGTCCCCTTAGGAAGCTCTATACTGCATTATTAAACAAGGTGCCATCAGCCGTAGCACCATGCTTAAACATTCAGTCAAATAAAAGACGACATCATTATGTTAACTCTTTTTTCACCAGCTTCATTTATCTTTCAGTGGCCTGAAATAAAATTCTCAGACAAAGAAAACTTTGCTACGTCTTCCCTTTAATTGAGTAAATGTGGGCAGGAAAACCTATCTGATGTTAGAAAATAATGATGAGGTGGGTTTTTTCCACATTAGAATTTATTAAGTGATTTGAGACCAATGTGTTGTTTATTTTGTCAGTTTTATATATAGTTCTGAAATAGACTATTCGTTTTGTATGTTCTGATTTAACTGTCATAGCTATACACAACCAAATTCTGATGATTGCTGTAACTTTAAATATATTAAAGACAGAAAAGTTACTTCAAGCTAATATCTAAATGAGAGAAGAAATTGGTTGTAAATGTAAAAGTTCCTTTATAAAATATGTTACCTGTTATATGATCAGTGCAGTGTGCAGTAAGGTATAAGTAGACTGTGATCAAATTATGCAGAGAATGTCAAGAATTATGGATCCTTTAAAGTGTTGCATGTCATTTCAGTCAAACTGAAAATCACACAGAAGGGAGACGTGCTCCTTCTTGAAAGTGAGTAGATTCGGGATATATACTTTAAGATTTGCATTATAAATCTCCTTGGGTCTTCTCCTTATATTCAAAGAGAGTTTTGTACATCTTTATTTATCTTGTCAGAGCAGAAATTGTCCAGATTCTCCAAGAAAAGGAAAGATATCCTTTTTAAAGCTTCATGTTGATATAAATATGAAAATGGATTAAACTCTGCTTCCAATTTTCAAACATATGTACTTCAATGAATATTAAATGGTAGACCCATATCATCATCATGACTTATTTACTTTGTAGAGTTTTTATCAAAAAAGGACTGGAGTTTGCTGTGGAGCGTGAAACTCCGCTGTAATTGAGTTTAGAGTGGTAAAACCACTAAAGAGGCCACGGCCCCAGAGAGTTCCCTGAAACCCACCTGTCAGCTGGTGTTACATCACTGATCCAACAAGCCGTGCCTTCCTCTTCCCGCTAAAGACTTCTGTGGTGGAAAAAAAAAAAAAAAAAAGATGAAAAAACACCCAAAGTTGCTCCTAGGAAAAAACCCCTCTGCAACAGCTGCACAGTGTCAGCAGAAATAATGATCTAAAACTCAGCCTCCAAGGGACGCCGGGTCCTAATTCTGTAAGGTGTCATTTCTTTTATTGCGATGCCATTAAGCATGAAAGTAATGGAGAGGACGTGAAGGATTTTTTCATCAAAATATAACGAGAGAGAAAGGCTATTGACAGGCAAAGGTGTCTTGTTTTGCCAAAAGGATATTTAAATACCGCGATTTAATTCTCACTGTTTTACCATCAAAATTGCACATTTTAACACTGTAGGTCTTGAACATGTATGTTCACGTGAAATTGTAAGCAGGTTTAGTTCCCTAGTTTCTTTAGGTTAAAAGCAGATTTTTGTGGGTATATTGAACAACTCAGAAGACTGATACTAGACTACTTTAAAACCATTGATGCAGTCAGTCTTCAGGTCAAATGTTCTGTCCGTGTACTCCAGTGGGGTTACGTCTGTGCAGGATCTGGTTATAAGCTGATAGTGACTGATGATAATTAACAACCGGTGGACCAGCCTGTTTCCGTTCCAGCAGACCATTAGATCTGAAGCAATATCCCCCGTGCTACAATTTAAGCACCTGTACTAGCCTTTTTAGCAGAGATGAGGAGCCAAGCTACACAGGAAATAGCTGCTTCGCAAAACTCAAGGTGATTTCCTGCACCAAAATGTCAAGACAAGCCGGCAGAGCCATGCAAGCAGTTTTCCAAAATGGTGCATTTATTCTATTTTTGGCATGAAAAGAGGCTTTCATCTTCAGATTGTCAAGCAAGTCCCTTCACAAAAGCCGACACCTACCTTCAAAGGCACTTAAATGCCCGTGCCTTATTTAAGAGCATACCTCCACTGAAATCACTGCCGTGCTGACGTTGGATCAAAGTCTATAAAAGAAAAGAGTCCAAATGTTTTCTTTTGAGAAGATGTAGCTGATCATATTGAGCCCCTTTTACAAGAAAGGGAAAGAAGCTGCTCCGTTAGACTTGGATTTGTTTCAAAGATTGTGGCTGGCAGATGCATTGTTCTGAAAACTATTCCTGCCAGTTTTTTTTATGTGTTACACCTACATTAATATTCAGTGCAAATGAGGCCTCGGTTTGGTCTTTGAATTACTACTGTGATCATCGGTGATGAAATTGAGAAAGGATATGATATTTCTCCTATATCTTGGCTGCACATCAAAGTCTGAAATAGTTCTTCCTACAGGAGCTGTGCTGCTCTCAGAGTTGTCCTGCTGTAACGTGCTTCAAAAATAGTTGCTGGGAGGAACATTACAAATGGCTGTGCCTTGCCTACTTGACCTTGGCACACCAGCTTATTATTACAAGAAGTAACTCCAGACTGGATCACTGCTGGGAAAAGGATACACAGAAAGTCCCAGCCTACTCAGGGAGTGATTTGTGATCCCAACCTGTTCCTGAAGGATAATGAGACTGTTGCTAGTGTGGGTGCTCACCAAGCTGTATGGACAGATGTTGTCTTTAAATCAGAGAAAGAAACTGCAAATTCAGTGTCTCCCAGTATTTCTGCTTGCTTTCAGTTTCAGACACTGAGTCTTGAGTGATTATTTATGAGCAACATTGAACCCCACTGAAGAAAGCTTCTAATTGTCCATGTTCTCAATATTCTATACATTTTTACAACCAAGGAAACATGTAGGCATGTAACAAAATTTAAAATATGTGTGCTGAGAAGAAACAGACATTCTGTCTTTTGGTTTGATTTTAACATGAAGCATGCTTTTTTCTTCAAAGAAATGTTTAAATGTTTAAAAATACCTCTTTCTCTGGACTATAGATAATTTTAATTTTAGTATTGATGTGTCAAAATAAACTTTAGTCCCCTGTCTTGATATTTTACAGTTCTTGAGGGGCTATACCTCATGCCTGTGGGTGAATACTTCGGTCTGCAGTAATGTGGTCTTAGGGGTGTCTTCAGTGGTTCTTAAACCAGTTGAACTGTGGGTTGCTGCTAAAAGGAGTGATTTTCCTTGAATGATCAGGCTGCTGTTCCTGCTGCAGTATCTGCTGCAGGGTCTCGGTTTTGGTGGCTATCTGAGAGAAATCTTTTTTTTTTTTTCCCTCCAGTTTAATTTTCAGTGGGATCAACTCACTGACCTGGCAAAATCTGATGCTGCAGGATTGCTGGACCTGGCATGAGGAAACTGGTGAGAACACAGCACCACGGGAGGGCAAGCTGAGTGACTTTTTTTGGCAACAGTCTAAGTTACATGGGAGAAGATGTATCATGAAGTCACTTTGCAGTTAATAACAGTGCTGTTTTATTGCACTAAACAAACAGGGGGAATGTGACTCACTATCTCTGAATTACCTTCCTTTTCCTCCCCTTACTCTGCCCCCACAGTGTAGTGCCTGCGTTCACATCAGTCCTAAATTTAGCAATACATTAAGGATATGAGAGATGCTTAAAATAAGTATTTCCATAGATTTTTCACAGGGAGTCTTTTTTACGTCTCCCTCACTGCCATACAACTTCTTGCCTCCACCCCTGCTCACTCACAATGTTTTTTGGCATCTTTATTTGAGAGGTCTGAACTGGAACAACTGAAGAAACTGTAACACCTTACACTAAAGAATTTACATGTTGATATTTGTGGGAATGTACCAAATTTCAGGTGTTCATACTTGCCCTTACAGTGCCATAAGAGGTTCTAGCAGTTGCTTAGAAGAATTTTACGGTAGCGTATGCTGGCAGTATCTGCTCCTCAGTGATAACAGAGGATTTGTGCAAAGAGAACTGCCCCAACGGGAGTGGGTTTGGCTGTTGATTTTTGTGTTGCTGCTGATATCTCATCACTGAAGATGGAGTAGCTGACAAGAACCAAAAGAACAAAAAAAACAGTCTGCATGGTTTCAGCTTTCCTTACCTATTTCGCTCTTGTATGAGGGTGGTAAATGGGTTATATTGTCTTCCTTACTGGAGTTTCAGGAAAAGCATGTTACAATCTGTTGCACAGCAAGCTGGGCTATCAGTTCCAGCAGTTTACTGAAATAAGTCATCATTGCAATGTCCACAGTATATTCAAAGTATTTTATTGTGATATTGGGCAGCTCTGTTTCTGCAGATGACTCATTACTCTTTGGATGTGCTCGTTACTGGATGTTGATTGGCAGCTTTCAAACAAAAGATGTTCCCAAATTGTTCACACATACTGTCCAAACATCATGGAAGTGAAAAATTATTCTTGCATTTAATACCCAAGTGTGGTAACCGTAGCCTGTCTAGTAAGTGATGAAGGATATATTACATGTATTGTAAACATTGCGGAGATTAATTAGCGCTTCCCTTTCGACAAACGGCATCCAACACTAGATGGCACGCTTGGCCTCAGGATCACAGCCACTTCTGCATGTCCTTGCCTTGCCAGTGTCCTAGTGTTCGGGTCTTCCTTTTCCTCGATTTTAAAACGAGAAAGGTAGGTGATGTTACAGAGCACAGTTAGGCCGCCCTCGCAGAGTAATTTTGAAACGTCGATTTTTCCTGTGATCCTCCCCAAGCTGCTTCTTTCCACAAATTTTGAAAAATTTTTAAAAATCCCTTAATATGGGAAGAAAGCATCACTGAAATAGTAAAGTTAAAAGAGAAACATGAATGAAAATAGCAGAGTACTAAGAATAGTAACATTTTAAAAGCAAACAGTATTTAATAATAAAAAGGAGAAAGAGGATGCAAAACTATTTTTACCAGGCCTTTTCCTCCTCCTCCATTCCATCATCTATTATTCTTATACCAGCAGATTAAAAATGGTTACATAAACTACAAATAAATTGCATCACATTAGTTTGATCCAGATCAAAATTTTACTCTATTTTACGACAATTCTTAATTTGATCATTGAACCAAAAATCCGTAATTTCAGTACCCCTAAGGCAAAGTGATATGCTCTGCCTCTCCCTGTGTCAGGAACTAGTGGGACATAATAGGATTGGGATTAAAGAGCAAAATGGATGGAGCTAAAGATTCAACGTTCACGCAAAATGAGTTTCGGGGAGGTTACTTGGACTAGTTCTAATCTGCTTCTCTAGGGTGAATTGCTCACGCATCAGGAGAAGTCTTGGATCTCAACTTCTGGTTTAATTGCATTGGCATTGACGATCTCTCGAGCTGCTTTCCAGACCACAATATTGCAAAACCTCATTCAAAGCCTGTTTTGGTTATGCCTGGAAAACACTTACTATCTTTTCCTTGTATATTACTTCAAAGTTCTTAAAAATTAAAATACTGCTTTTGATGCCATCAACACAGTGCACAAACAGCTGGGTTTCTCTGTACTTCATTACTCAGCTGTAGAAAAATGCATCTTGCTTTGCTAGCAGGAATAGAAGCTTTCATGAAGTCCTTGTCTCACTGAAGTATTTTTAGCTGTTCTTTACCTCACTGATTTGTGAAAATGTATATACCTCTCTGGTATTTTGCCTCATCCTTTTCCATCATGAGAGGCCTGGCCACAAAATCCTGATGCTGCATTGATGATATCAGAGCACAGACCTCTGCTGTTCAGTTAGAAACCTTTTCTATTCCACTGGGATTATTATCAGAATGTGATCTCCCTGGTGAGGGCCTTGGCTCAGGTGTTTCTTCTTCCTGAAGGAATCAGGTCACCAAGCATGGCTCTCTGTTGGAAGCTGGGATTCCTGTCCTGGCAAATGCAGGGGTTGAACAGAGTGCAAAGCTATTCTTTGTACTCTGGTACCACTCAGTACCAACACTCACACTAAATGTCCTAAAGTAATTAGGCATCAATTATTTCTAAATTTCTGCTTTTCAACTACTGTAATTTAAATAATTTTACTTGCATTATTAATGATTTACATCAACCAAAGTGAGCAGGAAACCAAACCACTGAAATCTTAGGAAGTTAAAAGGGCCCTTATTGTACTCTGCACACTAATAACAAATCTTTTGAGTTTATAGTTCAGTGTCCTAAAATTTAGAAGCACTGAAATATCTCCCAGATGGGTAAAAAAAATGCAGGAAAGGCTGCCCTGTCTAGCTGACACAAAGTCAGAAACCTAATAAAGGGAATGCAGCATTGGAAAGTACAAAAGTCAACATGTCAACATAAATCAACTTTGTCAGAATGAAACGGATGAGTCCATTTGTTGGGAGATCAGATTAACGCAAATCAAGGCGGTATAAAGGTTACACATTATAGGGATTTGTGCCTGGTAAACTTTCATAGTGTGATCAGAGATAGTAATCATCTGGCAGTGGGAATAAAAAGTCAAAGTGAAGCTGAAACGCTGAATCAAAAATCAGTCCTGTTAATGTCTAACACGCTGGGGTCAAAAATTCATAAGAGTCCAGCTGTGAAAATAAGATGGGAGCTGTATTAGTTTTCTCCATTCTGTATCTCACATTTAAGTGTTGCCAGTTGATGAGGGTTTGTCCCTTGGGAATTGTCGTGGGGTAGTTTAGTCCATGTAAAGTGAAAATTTTGCATCACATAGAGGATCCTGTGAAATTCTGTAAGGCATGAGGACTACATGCTGAGATTCATAATGGCGAGGAAGGAACAGTAGAAACAGTAATCTGCCACATGCCCTTATCTAAAAGTGGTTCTTGACAAAAGAAGGCAGCATGTTTGCAGTGTGGAAGCTATCAGAATCCGTGACACATTTTAACAGTCAGTGGTTATTAATGGATAAAAACTGGTAACTTCAGATGGATGCTGACATATAGAACTGTTTAGAATAACTATATATCCCAACGGACCCATTCTTTTCATGCCTTTCAGTCCTGTTTCTGTTTGTGACACTGTGTAAAGTTCCATTACTGGGTCAGAGGTTTGATGTCAGCAAGAAATAACCTCTCTAGCAAAAAACTTGAATTAAGAAAGCTGATCTCATGCAGCTTCTTTAAGGCACATGTTGCATATTGTCTATGCAAATATTTTTAGAAAGCTTTATGTCCATTTCTCCCCCTTTGTTTTCAAATTATGGACTCACAATTCATTGCTTATATGCCCAGAAATTTCTAAATTTATGTAACATTTTAACACCATGATTTTATTGTGTACTCAAAGAATCTAAATCAAGCAACTAATAACTTAAAAAAAAATTAATGCAGTCCTGCTTCTTTTCTAAAAATTGTTTGCAATCCTTGGCAAATCGTTATACCCCTGTGATCCAAATTCAGACCTATATAAAAAGCACTTCCTTCTGCATTTGGCCCCCTCTCCAATTCTTAGTCAGAGATGCCTTCCAAAGAGTAAGGTGCTAATAAGGACATTAATGCATCATATCTATTTATAAGGGACATACTATGTATTTCCAAACTACATTACGCAGAATTGTTGACTGAAAGCATTCAAAAGATTTTTCAACTTATATTTGTTTAGTATATTTAGCCTCGTTTTATAGATGGGGTATCAAGTGACATAAAAACTGAGGGTGGATCATGCCACTGTGTAACAACTTCTTTTGTGGTGGTCTAAATGTAATTGAAGGAAGGAAGTTGTGGTGATGTTGGCTGAGGCTGATACGCTTAAGAGCACGTCCTATAAGTCCATTGTTTCCCCAACTCTGTGACTACCTACTTATGAGTAACTGAAGTTCTGGAAGCTGGAAGTCACAGTCTGAACCAGTGATTTGTCCAAGAGAACAGGGAGAGAGATGACAGAGTCAAGAAAAAAAATACCCAAGTATCCCAAATCTCAGCTTCCTGCTCTGGTTAGGAGATCACGTTGCCTCCTGCCTTATAACTACAGTAAAAGCAACATTTCAACGATAAAAATATCGTTCTCATGCATCTAGTTATCCTTTGAAAATCCAGACTGAGAATAATGTATATAACTAGCATCAGGTCATGATATCAGAAGCACAGGTTTTGCTACTTTTGTTTGTTAAGTGTATTTTACTGAATATTCTGAAGACTCCCATGTAGAAGACAGTACTGCCCTTTGTCAATAAAGGAGGTATATGCTTTCCAAATTATCAAAAATGGCTTTCACTTTTAAAGAAATCAGCCAACTGACTTATCCACTGCATTAAGGGAAACACACCGAGTTGCACAAGTTTCCTCAGCAAGTCATGAGGAGCTTGACTTATTATTCCTGACTTACAGCTCTCATTTGGTAAAAAAAAGAGAAAAGCCTTACTTGATAATAAGATAAACAATAGTGCTGATGAGGTGGAAAGATCATAGCCAGGAACATGAAATGTAGATCTTAATATTCAGAATTCAGAAAGACAGTGAGTGACACGAAAACTGAGGGCAGTTTTCATACCTGCTTATCTTGTGATGGTTTAACTGACCATAGATTGTCATGGGATGGTGCCTTAACCTAATAAAACATGAAGTTGGTTAAAAAAGCTACTAATGATAAAAAAAATCTACAGTTAAACTAATAACTAAAGTAATTAACTTCCATTCAGAAGGGTCTCAATTTAGTTTAACAATTACTTCTCTGGAAATTATTTTATTTGCCACATAAATCTAGCCAACTCAGAAATGGGACAGAAAGCTTTTAGCAGCTTAGAGTAACAGAACACCAGTTAATGACATAAAATGAGAAGCAAAATATGCTACTGGAATAAGAGTATGTATAGGAAACGTAGTGAAATGCCAATGTCCTGAGAGGGAGGCAATCATTGCTAGGGTAATGGGAAGACGAACCTGATCCCGTGGCATTAGGAGTTATGGTAGACCTAGAGGAGAAGGAAAGGTGATACTGGGACAGAGTTAGGAGCTCTCAGTGAGCATTATCAATGAAGGGAAAAATACAGTTTTGGCAGAAAGATCTGCAGACAGGAAATGAAGAAAACCACAGACTTGTAGGGTAAATGAAAAATGAACTATCTCACTGAAATACTAGTTGTTGGTTTAGACTGAGTGTCCTCAAGCTGGGTTTCACTCCAGACATGAAGTCTGTCAACATGGAAATTGTCTTGAAATCTTTTATTGTAACTTTCTAACTTAGGTGCTGATTCAGTACTGCTGGGTACTGACTGAGACTGGAAAATACAGCATGGGGGGAAAAGTACTCCTTCCTCCAAACATTCAAGTTTTCTTGGAAGTTTCCTGTCTGAATACTGACCTGGCCTGACCCCATTTAGCTTGTGAGATCTGATGAGATCAGAGCCTGAGGTTATGGCACTAAACTAAGAAAAGTGATAACAAAACAAAAATGGCATGATTGACAGGGTAGTAGGCCGAACACAATAAACCTCTGGAGGACTATGTGTATGTATTCCACTCCTTAATATCCTCTTTGTAGATAAGAAAAATAAGCCTTACCCCGGAGCTAAAATAGTAATGGGATGAGGGCTGCCTGCCTTACTTGATGGCCATAAACAATAAGTATATTATACAAAGATGGATTACTGAAATGGAAAGTGGGTACTCATGAGATGCTACCTTGAGGCAGGACTGAAGCAGGAGCCATCCTGGACCCTTGTGCTGTCTACAGTTATCTCCTTTTGGTGTCCCTGTGTTTCTCAGTAAGCTGTGATATGACCCTGCACAGTCCAACTTCAGTGCTTTTCACTGTCAGGTTCACTGGGGCTATAGAAGATTATTTTGCTTGGAGAAAAAAAAATGATGCATGAACAAGTCACTGAAAGCATTTACAGATAAAAGAGGTAGTCAACAGAAAACTGTCTAAAGAGGTTTCTTTTGTAGACCACCAACGAAAAGCAGCTACTTATGGCAATAGAAAAAATGGCAATAGAAGGGTTACATAAGGAAGCTCAGGTTTCTTTTTTTATGCCCATGTTTTTCACTAATCTTGAAAATTATTGAGACACATGCTATTAAGGATGTGATGTAATTATACTGAGTTCATTTAAGAGAGCTGTAATGACAGATTTTTCCCTCTGCAATGACTACTGTAAGTAACTTCAGAAATTAAGCCAAGTTCTGATGTTGCTTTGTAGTGTGATAAATAGGGAAAAACCCCATTAATTTAAAAGGAAACCTATAGTTTTTCAGTGCTCAGGGCCACTATATTCCAGTTTTTCAGAAAAATAGCATATTTCCTAAATATCTTTCATTTTTATAGACTATTTTATATGCAAGCTGAAGGCTCACACAGATCTTCTTGTTTGGCACAAGCCAGATCAGATGTCCCCAAGACTTTTCTCCAGTATTCCAGTTCAAGATAGAAATACAAATACATTTAATTAGAAATTACATAAAAAGTTTCCTATTTTAGAGATTCAGAGCTGGTTTGTGATTTCTGGATGTGAACTAGAGCTGGTGGGAATTTTTCTGCTGAAACAAGTAATGGAGAATTGTGTGTCTGAGGGAGCACAAAATTTCATAAAAAGGAGAATGCATAATTATAAAATTATACATGAATAAAAGTTGCTGATTTAATGTATTTTAGTTCTGGGGCTAGTTCTGGGGAGGATCTCACAGATCTTCTGGTCCTGTTAAATTGAATACAAGGGCCACAAATGTCTGTCTTATCATTTTTAGTGCAACTTGGGATACAGGGATTTTCTTCTTTAATGAGAAATCTAAAGTGGTTGGCTTCTGTGCTTTCAGAGGACATGAATTAATTTGGAAAGCAATAGATCGTTTTCTGGTGACTTTTCCAAATACAGTTTTATTGCCTTGTGAGGCATACTTGTGAGTGTTATTGTTTTACATTCTATATAAAACTCTATAGCAATAAATTCTTTTAGTACTGTTATCTCGGTTGTTGCAAAGTACTAGCGCCAGTAAAATTTGTAGGCATAGTTTTGCAAGTACTGAGAAGTCACTTGCTCCCTGAGAATAAAATCACTAATGCAGGGACAGATAAAATCTGGAATACAAATCATTTTATAAAGGCAAAGTGGTCCACCCTCAAGTCTTTGTTACGATATTCATGCATATGCTTTTCAGGCATCTGAGGCTACTTCTCAGGAAAGATGATATTGGACAAATCCATGATTAGAGCCTTTGTAATGTTAACCGTCCCCACTGCGCCAGAATTGATTACACACATTTGGTGAAAGGCAATTTGAATGGTAAGTCACTTAGTCATATTCTCGTTTTCACACACCATTCAGCTTCCTACTGTCCTTCTGCTCATTCTTTTCTCTTTTCTCACAGCAGTATGCACAGCGTGTCCCCCACCATTGTTCAGCATAGTTTAAGATGGCATTAAGATAGAAAGATTGGTGTAAACATGCTGGAAAAGTTCCCAGTGAAATGCCCAGGCTTTTCCAATGCACACAGAGCAACAGCTTTCTAATGTCCCTGAAGAAAACAGAGATATTAGCAGCATTTTACTGAGAAGGTGAAGTAATTGCTGCAAACAGGTTGAAGGCCAGTCCTAGGAGTGGGTAGGCATTCTTACTGAAGTTTGAGGGAACAGAGCATGCTCAGCAGCTGCATCTCTTAGACTTGACCATTTGGCCAAAACCCCTCTGTTTCCTGCTATGTAGAATACTTGGGGTTGAAAGGATTAGATTAGAACTGGGTCAAAAAGAAAACTCAGACCTCAACTCTAAAGCTATGTCAAGTTTATCTTTTTAATCATTTAGATTAATTTTGGGGTATGAACATGGTGAAGTGTGAACTCTCACAGATTTTACAAAGAGCGGCATCATAGGAAGACAGAAATCTAAACAGATCTTCACCCACTATTTCAAGCTTCATTATCTTCGTTTTCTTTTGGGGCTTTTATTACTACATAGCATCACAACTGGCCTCTCATACAGTTGTATATGTCACATAGATATCAAACACTAAGATCGTGGTTTTTTATTTAAAACAAGATTGTGTGGACTGCCTGGCAGCAGTTACACATAGCTACCCAGAACCACAGTTGTAACAGCTTTGAGGTCTTTTGGTGATGGTGAAGCTGTACGCTGAGAAAAACATCTGTAACTGACAGCACAGTCTTGATTTGAAGTATTTAGCCAGAATCTGAAGCTGCAAAGTGGTGGTCCAGAAGCCTTCTCAATCGTTCCTCAATATATGTAAAGTCTATCATCATGGCACAATGCAGATCTGAGGTCAGAGGGGAGAGCTGCTGAAATGACTTAAGGACCAGCAGTTTTGTACATTAGCACAGAGCTCTGCTCAGGCTTATCATGACCATGTTTCTTGTAGAGTCGCTATTTGGCCAGTTGGGCTACCTGCCCCAGCTTAAAATGCACCTGAAGAGGTGCCAGTGCAGGTACAGAAATACAAGGACACAGCAGGACAGAGGAGAAAGCAGGACCATGGAAGTATCATCTCAGAACACTTTGTGCTAATTAACTTGAAACTGTGCTCTCAGGCCAACGCCTGCTCCTTGGAGCTGAAGACATCATTTACAACTGCATTGTGCAGTTGTCCTGGTAGTCCCTTTAGTCTCACGCTTTCACTGCAGCCAGTGATAAAACTCCTGTTGAAGATAGTGCATTGCAGTACTATCCCAGGAGCTGGGAGCAGAGGCATTATGGGAATCTCCAAAACACCCCATTGAAGTGGTATCTTCAGAACCGGTATCCCTGCAGGAGTTAAAAGTTCAGAGATCTCACAGGCTGCATGTCAGGGACCTACAGAGCTAAGGTGAAGGACCCACTTCTTTGTCTTGTAAATACAGGGCAGAATTTCTCCAGTTCTCCTGGTTTTAATCTCTATATCAAGTGGTTAACACACAAAATGAGAGTGACAATTGTAAATAATGTACACAATGCCCACCAAAGGCCAGATTTGCACAGTAAGTGGGGCTCTGTATTTGCTACTTTTTACAGGCATATTAAAGAAAGGTCTGAACAATCACTGTGCATCCAATGAACCTACCTTTTAGAAATGCATTCCAGCCTTGGATAAATTTGATGCATCTGCTGTGTGGACTGGAGGGTGCAAATCATAATTTCCTCCCTGCCCCGTGTCAGGCAGCATTCCCTAGCATTCCTTGTTTCCGGTAAATAAATCCACGCGTAAATAAGACCCTAAAAATCCTTTCTCTTTGATAAATATTTTAGTGACTATTCCTGCTTGCAGGGGCTCTCTTTGGTTCCCCTGAAGCCAGGTCTGGCCCACATACAGTGAAAATGAGGCTGTCTGCTCAACATGCAAAACTCCTTATGTTCTAGCTACCAGTAAGCATCAAGCAAAAGGAAAAAGACTTGTTCTTCCTTTGTCTTCCAGCTATGTTAGCTTAGACATGCACCAGCACATGATCATTTACATAAGGAGGGAACTGCAAAGCTGCTGCCAACTGCCCATAGTGCCTGCCAAAAACAGATGTTAGATGTTACTGCTAGAATAATGTCTTCTTCAGCTTGACATGTGAGTGCCGCAATCTTTATTTAAAAGGAAGAGGAAAAAAAAATATGGTTGAATTAATGAAATGAAGCGCACAACATACAGTCTGAAAAAATTATAATGTAAGGGAAAGTGCTAGTCGTCCAATTGCCTAAGACTGCTAAAACTCAGCTGGGTGGAACTGTCACAGAGAACTGTCCTGGTCTGTCACGTAGATGGATGTGGTGACCGAATAAGTCTGTTACGTTGTTACTCCCATGCCTTCACATTGATTTTAAAATGGTTTCCAGTGAGTAAAAGTGGGAAGACAGGGTGACCACGGTGGTGATAAATTCAGCACTTTTGTTAACAAAAAAATACATGTGAAGTACCAGGCAGCCAAAACCTGAGATTTCTGCTTGGAGTTTGCTATAATTTTGCGTGAATCCTGGGGGATCTATAAAAACTTGAGATAAAGCTTTTGTATTTTTATCTGTGAGTTATTTTATTCTTATATCTTACAGGTAAAGAAGAACCTGTCTGCAATGGTGAACAATATCATAATTTATTACTTTATTTGCCTCTCTTCCTGTGTGCGGGGAACTAAACTTTTTGGTCTATAGAGCTGAAACAGTGGGCTGTTTTAATGGATTAACATGTCATTTTAGGTATGCTTTTTTCCTTTTTATGGCTTTTTTATGGCTTTTATGGCTTTGGTGAACAAAGTCAGCTCAGCGAAGAGCCTGATACCAGAGCTGCCTCCAGAAAAAAGGAAGAGGAAATGAAATTGCTACATTTTGGTAGCAGTGGTGTATTGGGATGGCTCAGCCATCTTACTCAAAAACAGCTACAGACTGTGTTGGGATGTTATCACCACAGAAGGGTTACACAGACATTGCTACACTATGTGATATGGCTCCAAAACTGCAAAAAACTTGGCTTTATATCATTCTGATTTTTTAAGCATTTTTAAGCCCTTTCCTCTTTCAAATTACTGGCTGTTTCTCCAGCCATTTGCAAAGGGACTGGGGGAGGATGCTGATGTGTGCTGATGCAGGTCAGCAACAGCACACTGATGTGGAGCTTTAGCTGGATGCAAAATACACTGTGTTTGGCAGTCAAACCCTTCTTCTTTACATCCTCCTATCTAAAGAAGTATTCACATGAAATGTCAGTCACCCTGTGGAATTATATGAGAATTAATTATCTGTGGAGAATGATTTGGCCCTATTAATTATGGGTCTCACATAAGAAAAAGAATAGGCCTAATGTGTCATATGTTTTTTTTTAGCCGGTGAACTAGGAACTCATCGGCATCAAATATCAATGATGGTTTTGTTGAATACAGATTGATGACCTCTGACAAAAATTATAGGAGAAACTTGTATCATTTTGTCTTATTATAGCCTAGTAAGACCTTCGTCAAGATCAGGGTCTTATTTTCTTAGGCTGTCATGCAAGGGGTTAAAGCTGATATTTATCAGATTATTGTTTGCAACCAGTCATGAATGAATAAGGCTTTAATGTTCGTAGAGTCAGAAATAACTGATGTTAAAATGCAATCGCAAATCAAATACAGTATTTCATGGAGACAGTTAAAACGTTATGTCTAATTAAGTCTTCATTTAAACATGTGTGTAATTTTGTTGTTCAGAATTATGTACAGCATTGTAGGCTGTTCCTTGCAATGAATCATTGCGCCTGTTGATGTCTTGCCATTTGGTAAAGGAAATCTTGAATTTTATCTTTTGCAGATATAGTCAGATATAACCAAAGCACTGAGAAGTTTTTGGGGTTATTCAAAATCCATATATTTCATTGAGAGTAATGGAGAATTTATCATATTGTACTTCTGAAATATGTTCTACTTATTTTCTTGTCCCTGCGCTTTCTCTCTCTTCTCACATTGTTCAGCAACTTTTCTGAATGGCTGCAAAGCACAGTTCTGGCACAGCAAATTTGCTGGAATAGGATCCTTTCTAGGGGAAGTAGCTTCTTGGCTGCAAGGGAATGTCATACTTAAATACCAACAGAACAGATATCATCACCACATATATGAATTTCTAACACTAGCATAAACATATGAATAAGATGAAACAGTAACCTGTGGGTTTGGGTTTTTTTCTTTTGGAGAAAGCAAGTCCTGGAAGTTAAAGTAGAAATTGAAAGGCTTGGATTTTTTTTTCCTTTTGCAAATTATGAGTAAGATCAAGCTGGTATGTTTCTGTGTTCCCAAAAGTATGCTGGGAGTTTCGTTGAAGTAAACCTGAAGACACCTCATGGTGTCTCAATGCTTACAAATATCTAAAGAATGGGTTGAAGGAGGATGGAGCCAGTGAGAGGACAAGGGTCAATGGGCACAAGCTGGAACATGGGAAGTTTCATTGAAATATGAGAAAAAACTTCTTTGCAGTGAGGGTGACAGAGCCCTGGAACAGGTTGCCCACAGAGGTTGTGGAGTCCCCTTCTCTGGAGATTTTCAAGACCCACCTGGATGCAGTCCTGAGGAATCTTCTCTAGGCAATCTTGTTTTAGCAGGGGAGTTGGACTAGATGATCTCTAGAGGTCCCTTCCAACTCTGACAATTCTGTGATTCCATGATTCTGTGTCTGTTATAGAACTGCACGTGTTGAATGCACAATGGAAGAACATCATGTCAACAACAGAGATGATCTTCCAGATGTTTGAGATTAAGGATGATCTAGCAAAAGCCTAAGTGGTTTGTAGCTCCTTTTGGAAAAAAAAAATAATAAAGCAGTATGTGTGCATGCTACTCCATCCAGCATATGTACTCTGCTGTTTTACCTGTATTAGGATCTTAGCTTTTGTTGTGCTATTGGGTCAAAAAATTATCTATGTCGGGCTGAGGAGAGATGATGCAAAGGATTTCATGGGCCATGCCCTAAGTTTCAGAGGAATTCTGTAGAAGGGGACTGCAAACCACACATTTGGTAGGTCAAATCCATTGAGAAATGTTTTCTCTAATTTAATACACTTCTGCAGAATTATTTTATCAAGAATAAAATCAGTGCACACTTAATTTTTGTTCTTGTGCTATTGAACAGTAAACCTATAGAAGAATTTGGGAAACAGTGCCCTTGCAGCAGCAATTAATATTGTAAACCAGATTATTCTCAGTTTTCAGGCAGTGATGTTGGATTATAGGTCAAGGAAACACATTGGCACTTTCATCCTTCACCCAATTCCTGTCACAGTTGACATTTGAAATTGAAAAGAGAAGCATAAAGAGAACACCCCACAACTGGGAGTATGTGTTTTATATTTTAGAAAAATCATTTGACCTACTAGCTTGGCTGGCGAGGTTAAGCACTGCAGTTAAATGAAACTGCCAAATCACAAACTAGTTATTTGGAAATAATAAAGAAAATTCTAAAGGAAACTCAGATGATACAAATAATTCTTTCATACTAATTTTGTAGAAGTCTATTTGGATAGCATATAATGGGAAATGCAGCAAGGGATATCCATAAAGACACTTAACTGAAGAAAAGCTCCTTCTTTGTTCTGTGTATTTTTCTTAAAAGTATTTCTATTGCATTTAGTGTCTTCTCCACAGCCAGGTTTTGCTATTTTTTGGTAATTTCTAGGGAAAAGATAGATTGATAGTATGAATTTTAAAAAGCCATTTTTGCATGCAGATTGGGTTAATTCATGACCATTTATTCAGATGCAGACACATCTACATAGAAGTGCAAGACCACAAACAGAAACACAAACAGGAAAATTACTAACAGGAAAACCCTTTGAGAGGTTTTGCTGCAAGTATTTTCCACAGTTCTGCTGGAGATGAGTGGCCTCTGCTCAGTGATGCCACAGATCTAGAACTAAGCCTTGCTAGGATCTGGGCTGTAGAACTTTCCCCAATTAAGGAGAAGAGAGCAAGTTTTTAAAAGAAATAGAATAAATATATACAGCTCCTATTCACACCTGAATTTTAGGTCTTTTAGCTTTTCTCATACAAGAAAAAGAACACAAGTATAAAAAACAACGGAGGCAGTTTATTCATTAATGGGAAATCATCACATCTGAGGTATACAAGAGCCTGTATTAATTTGGCATACCCTCCTCATTTTTCCTTCTTCCCAAGGATAGGCCAGAAGTTCAGTACAGCACAAAAGATCTTCAGAACAGTATTTTCAGTCTTGTGAAAGAAATAGGGAGGCTACAAACAAGTGCATGAATACAGAGCCTTCTCGTATATTGCCTCCTTCCATAAGTGTCCCTGTACAGGGAGGCAAGAAACAAGTACAGACATACAGAGCCTTACCATAGATTTCCTCCTTTTAGGTGTACATGGAGTATATGCACTCAAACCTTCTTCCCAGAGCAGAATTAGGTAGAGTTTTTAATTATAGTGAGGACTGACCGTGTGAAAGATCAACACTGCATCGTAATTTTGATAATTGTTTATCCACATGCTGTATTGATGGAGAAGTATATGATGGAAATAATTTTTAGTTCCACAGAGAAAAAAAAGTAAAGCATTATCTCAATTCTAGCAAAAATGTTATTACCTTTTTAGTCCATAATGATTTGATACATATATGCAATCATTACCTACCAAGGACTTAGAAACATTGTCCCAGATATTTTTCACAGTCACATTACTTTCATTTTTCCAGCCAGTTTCACAGAGAAACAATGAATAAAGAAAATTAAATTTATTATTAAATTCAGAAATTGAGAAAATGTCTCTGAATGAAAAATGTACCTACTTCTAATGAGCACTAGTATTTTTATTTCTTTCACTTAAGTTTTGGTTTCACATGTTATAGCAATATTGATTTAAAAACTTAACTTCAAACACTAGAATAATTAACAATAAGGTAGAAAAGACAGTGAAGACAGAAGGCAGGCCCCCAACTTCATAAACAGCTATAGTTCAGAAGCTACCAATTTCCACGAACCCAACTCAGGGTCCAGAGTGAAAGGGATGTAAAACAGGAGGAAGAAGCAAAAAAAAAAAGAGGAAGGCATGCACAGATAACCTGGGCACAGTCAATATACAGTTCCTATTTAATCAAAAATATGCGTTTTCTACAAATCTTTCAAGCAAATTATTCTTCTGAAAGACACATGCAAAAGTATAGTTCTTCAGCACTTTTTCAGGAATTGATTCAAGGAGACTTATGACCAGCTGTTTTCTATGTCTTAGTTATTTTTGCAGCTGATTAGCCACTTATTTAGCATCAGAACTTAGGTAAAAAAACATCACATATGGTGTCATCCAGGGACTTGACTACTCTGCCAGCTCTGAAGAATGGCAAGATATCAAAAAGTCACAGGAAGGTATCTACATCACTACAGTATGAAGGCATTTATACTCGCCACAACTTTTATTCTTTATTCGAAGAGCCATTTCTGTGAAATGATTATCACACTAGTGTATCAGGATCTCAGTCTGCAGTTGCTCTGAGGCTATCATCTGCACTTACATTCCAGGAGGTGTTCACTTCTCCCTTTAATTTTTCCTTGAAATGAAAGGTGTCTTTTTTCCCTCTCCCTTCCTGTTTTTTTCCACAGTTTTAGGACTTGTTGGAGCTTCCTAAAGTCACAAAATAATACCCTTGATCCTGGTGAACTCCACAATAAATTAACGTGCTTGGATCTTGTGAAGAGGTGACTTGAATTGGTATGTTTAGTTGCACCTGCAGGGCCCAGAGGAATTGTGCAGGGCTGCAAGATGACACACTGCCTGCATTCGCACTAGGGTGATGATGATATTTACAGAAGTATCGAAGTTCACAGCTGTCTGTCCTTTCATAGATAATCAATAAATCATACGTCAGCTCTGGTGACTGTGCATGTCAAGTAGCAAGTCGTCAGCATCTAAGCTATTAAAGATGGTGCACTATTTTTCTGGTGGTTTTAGAGCTGCAAATCTGTTCTCACTAAAAGAAGGAAACAGGGCTGGGGCGGGGGGAGAAACTCCATAGACGATCTGTCACTTGCTGCCATTTCAGGAAATGCAGAAATGTTTATGAATAAGTAAAGAGCCCTCCCAAGTAAAAAAACCAAAACAAACATATCTGTGTGAGCTCTAAACTGCCCTACTTGTCACCAGCTGACAGATTTGAAAAATGACGACCAATTTTGACATTTACTGATCTTAGTCTAGCAGATGGTGCATGGCACTTCCAGACCAATGTGATGGGGAAGATAGAAATGGATGGAAAACAAAGCAGATCGTAATTGTAAGCATCCTCTTTTAAAATTCTGACCATTTGCCACTTCATAAATTAATCAATCTGATTTCCGATGTATGGTTATAATTCTACTGAAAATCAGACTCAGATAAACAGATCCTGTTTTGCATCCCAGATGAAAATAAAGATTAGAGAAAAAAATCAGGATTCTGTGAGACTCTGGCATCAGCTCTTTACCTCCACTGGCTCCCTTCTGACAAAAAGGCATTTATGGTCTAAATTAGTGTTAATGTTTTGCAGGGCTTAATTCGTATTACTAAGTGGCTTTGCGATAAACAGCTAAAAGTGCAAAACATTACAAATCTATTTCCCAGACTATAATTTTCTGCAGCAATAGAAATGCATTAGTGCTGGCTTTGACTTCTCTTCTGCTAATAAGGGCATGTTTTAATGCATTTCTGAATCTACTCTATCTCATTCTTCTGGGGTAGTTCATTGACTTATTTCCAACTAATAAAACACAGGCAAATGCTGATGAACTGAAATCTGGAATTGTACATAACATCTAGGAGCTTCCCTCAAGATGGCACTACTGAACTGCTTCACATACCTCTGAACCCTTATGTAATCTTGTTTATACAGCATCAGGGTCATTTTAAAGCTAAGATCACACAATGCTAATTTGGCCAATGATTTTCATTTTCATTTTGGCAAAATGCCTTCTTTATGGCTAGGCATAGACATTTAAAGGCAATACTTTTGTGCAGGCTCTGCCAATAGTCTCATAGTTAGGGAACGCTTGGTAAATCATAGCCAGGATTACACTTTTTGATTTGCCTTAGAAACCACGAATCCCTCTGAAATCTGCCACACAGAAATTTGCATCCCTCAGATATACAGGCCTCTTTTCCTGTTGGCTGAGACTCTGGATCTCTGCCTTAACGTGTGAATTGAGAAGGATGATACAAAGTAAGGGGGAGAATGAGAAGAGTTTATTTTTCCAGAATCCATAAATAGAGGGAGCCTCTGCACGCAGCTGCCTACCTCCACTCTTAAGTAGGAAAACTCCTGCCTTTTCCACCATCCTACTCTAGCCTCTTGAAACACTGTGTAGAAATGGGAGGTCATACAGCATCTACAGGGGAAAGGTCTGGAGTGACATCATTACTTCTTCTCTCATCTCAAGCTTTGCAAGGAATATGACCTGAACTTTCCCCATTTTCTGTCCTGACCTTTGCACACGCACACAGCCTTCCAGATTGGGAGCTTTGTTGCAAAGAAAATGTGGACTATGATGAGTAGAGGCCATCCTCAGAAAACAAATGCTTTTTTTCATGTTTCCTTTTCTGACTTTCCGCAGTTGTCCTTAAAATACTGCTCTCTGAATGGATAATGTTGTAAATAAATATTTTTCTATAGAGAATTTCTACATAGTTTGGGATAAGGCATCGCAGAAAACCTTGCTGGTCTGTATCGATGAACCATAGAAAGAAACTGAGAATGTCAATAAACTGTAGGAAGAAACTGAGATAATATCATTTGCATTAGCAATTACCTTATAAACCACTGGAAAGAATCTGGTTCGACTTCATTCAAGTGTTGTAGGAGACCAAATGAAATTATTCTCATCGCAAGACTAAATAACCTTGCTGTGCTATGCTAAAACCATGCCATGGCTTGAGTAACTGATTCACCATAGCAAAACCTCATCTGTGTACCTATGAATAATGTGAAACAACCTGAAGAACGCAGAATTAAGCAGAAGTTTTTACACTGTGAAAGATGGATAGCATCATAAGCATAGACTCTGCAAAACTTCTGTTTTGTAACTTTTTATTTCTTCCCTGTTTTCAGGGTAGCTGAAACCCTAGATTTTTACGCTTGAGAAAGTTGAGTAGATTTTTTTTTTTTTAAGCTGTAGCAATCTGCAAGAAATTTATAGACTTGTGTTAAACCTCCATCTTATGTGCCACTGACACAGCTCAGTCTGTGCTTAGTATAAAATTCCTTTCATCCTTATAAGACTTCAGGGATCAGGCCCTGGGGGACCAAAAAGCTGGTCTGCTTTTTTCTTGCAATTCTGTCAGTCAGTTTGATAAGGTACATCACCTTTCCCTTAAAAGTGTTGCCTTCCCACTGCTGCAATTACAAAAATCTCAAATTACTATTGAAAGAGCCACATGACTGTATGTGATCTTGCAGGAAGAGATGGCCAAAACTGTTCACTGCAGGTGAAGATGGGCCAATTTTTCCTAGCATACCATGAGTTGAAATGGCTGACTTAAATAAAGGTTTTTTAGGCAACCCTAAATATATGGTATCACACTGAAAACCAATAATTTAGCATGCACTCTGACAGAACAGTTGAAAGAGTTACTATGAAGATGGACTGTGGGACCTGGGCCTTGAACCTAACCTTCAACCCGGCCTTCAACCTTTAACTTCAATACCTGAAGGAATCCATAGCAAGAGACCGCTAACCAGGATGCTGGTGGGTTAAGTGCTGTACTCACTGAGAATTACTCAAATTAAAATATTTCAAATCCCCAAATTAATATTGTGTTTTTCTCTCTCCATGTAATAGAAAGTTGTATCTTCAGAATCCGACCAAACACTTGTGAACAGCTGAGTATTGTTCATTACATATCCAACAGCAATATTGATTGGTATATCTAACCAGCTATTTCAGCACGGGACTGAAAAAGTGCATATTAGGCTGCATTTGTTTTATAACAAAATTACAGACTCTAATCACAATGTTAAAAATACACATTATCATTCCTGGGCTTTTTCAGTGAATTAAGTTACCTGAAGAAATTGTCTTGTCTTCTTCATTGGGTGGAAAAATTTCATATTTCTGAGCAATAATAGTAAGACATACTGTGATTAAAAGGTCTATCCAAAGTCAGTAAAAGCTTACAGTTCACTCGTGCCAGCAGTTCTCTCGTGAATTGTTGGAAGCTGCTATGATGACAAAACCAAAGCAAAGCCTTGCTACTCACCGAGTGCAATGAGCAAGGGTAAAACAGTACCCTGCCCCTTACTGTGCCTTAATCCTGAAAGCAAATATGCATGTGCTGCACTTCACAAACATGGACCTTCTGACTGATTTTTGTAAGACAATTTTGTGGAAATGTTTTCAGATTTAAGACCCTACATCTACTGTGGGTGTGCTGCAGGGCCTACTTTGCTGATCAGCTTCTCTGTAGTAGAATTACTATTGATTGCTTACATTGTTGGTGTGCTCACAATGTCCTAAAGGACATTTGCCTTAGAAGGCAAAGCCCCTCCTGCAAAGTGTAATGGTCTGAAAAGGTATGAAACGGGGGTTGAAGGGTAAGGGAGGAAGCAAGACGAAACATAAAAACAAAGTCTTCCTGTTTTCCAGCACCTGCTGTTCCTTTCGCTCTGGCAAACTAGGGAAAGTATAGCAGAATATTTCTGACTGTATGAGTAAATAACAATTTCAAGGTATGCAAGAAGAGACTCAGAACCTCAGCTAAAAAAAATTATTCTCTGAAGGAAACATTACTATCTTAGAAAGAACAGCAAAATTTTAACTCCCACTGATCTATACCTATTATACCTGTCATCTTTTTTTTCCTAGGTTTTCTACCCTTCCTCTTCCCACTCCTTATGCTTCATTGCAAGGCTACGATTTACTTGCTTACTGAATCATTCCTTTACTATCCATGCATTTGGAAAATATTATGTAAAATTATTCCTAGATTTAAGGACAACAAGAAGTAGAAAAGTAGAGAAAAAAATAAAGTCTAAGTAAATCTTTGCATCTCATCCAACTCAGGCCCATGAGTACAGCCTCTAAAAATAACCCACTCTTAATATATTGAACAGTTCCTTTTGCTTAAAATATAATAGATGCCAGTGAAAGGTGCAAGAAAGTGAACTTCTAATTGCTAAATCCGTCATATCCATGCATGTATGGAATGCTTCTACTCTGCAGCAGTGCCACATGAAGTAACATAGTAGGAATTTCCGGTGAATGAATGGACTTACAAGAATGGATGTGGGCAACTAATAGATGTATGATATGTCATTTTGATTCCGATGAGGAAGCAATATTTGCATGTCCAAGCAGAAGTACGAAAGGAACCACTAAGCTAAGCTTTCACAGAGAAGCAGCGAGACTGCTAGATGGAATCTAATCAATGCAAGCCTGCTTACAGGAAGGTTGGCATCAAAACACAACAGCTGAAGTGTAGCAGATGGCTAGATCTGAAGGAGATGTAAACAGAGGCTGAATAACTAAGCATTGCATTCTGCAGATGTCAAAGTTTCCAGGCTGTAAAAAGTTGAGTCTAAGCACTCTCCCGAAAGCTCTTTTTGTTTTTGGCTACCTAAGCCCTGAGCTCTACCCACAGTCTCTACATGTAATAACTTAAAGGCATCTGAATTGTCTGGTTTCCCAGCATGTGCTTGATGAGGAGTTGTCCCTGAAAGGCCAAAAAATGCAGAGAATTATAATTTCCCTGCTCCTTGACCATGGATCCTGCCAATACTTGGTGCCCTAGGGATTTCATTCTCAGCAGCAAGTAGGTATTGTAAAGGTGAGAAGAACACTAACATGGGTATGGTTGAAGACAGAGAAGCACAAGGATGGAGTGGTTGCTGTGGTTGACACGCCTCAGGGATGGGATGCTGTCCAGAGGGCCCTGGGCAAGCTCGAGAGTTGGGCCCATGGAACTTCATGAGGTTCAGCAAGGTATCAATCCAGTCTGGGGGGTAACAGGATTGAGAGCACCCTGCCCAGAAGGACTTAGGGATTTACTTGTGGGTGAAAAGTGTTTGGACATACACCAACAATGTGTGCTCGCAGCTCATAAGGCCAACCATATCCTGAGCTGCATCAAAAGCATGGCCAGCAGGTCAAGGGAAGTGATTCCACCCCATAAGAAAGATGGGGACAGACTTTTTAGCAGGACCTGATGCAACAGGACAAGGGGAAATGGTTTTAAACAAAAAGAGGTTAGATTTAGACTAGATAAGAAAGAAAATTTTACAAGCATGGTGAAACACTGGAACAGGTTGCCAAAAGAGGTGGTAGATGCCCCATCCCTGGAAACATTCTATGATAATTCCAATTTACTGCAGATTGGGGAAGTCACTTAAGTCTTTTAAAACCCTTCTCCTTCCTCACACATTCCCAGCTTGTTTATAGGAAGTGTATGTGTATGAGGAAGGGGGTCTATACCTAGAGAATGGCAGGAGTCAATTGTCCACAAGGCAAATAGATTTCTCTGTAGTCTTCCAAAGAAATAAACAGGCTTGAAAGCTGTATGAGTCAACCTTGATCTGTTCCATGCATTTTCTGCTGCCTACTTCTTGTGTCCTCTTCTCCCACTTCTGACTTGCACTTCTTTTCATATCACACTTCTACTTAGAACAGGCCACTACTTTGCAGTTACAAGCACCATTCATCTCTTTCAATCTTCCCTTAAAACACTCTACTATTGAAAAGAAAAATTGTGAGATCTCTTCACCAACAATAACTGGCCTGTGCATCACATTCTGAAAGCGAGATAGTGAGTTGTTCATTCTCAATGTGCTCTGTAAAGGGTATGTGCATACTTGACGCCGTATACACGGCAATATCTTCCAAAGTTGGGTCGTTCAAACTCTTAAGGCAGATGTTTTGACTGAGCTTCAAGGAAAGGAGAGCAAATGGCAGCGCAGAGGGGAATAATAGCTCATGTGCTGAGCCACTACCTGGAAACAGCTACTAAGAAATACCTCTAGGGAGAATGTCACCTCCCAGTTATGAGTAGTGGAGAACGAGGTTCAATAATAAAAATACTGTGAGAAAATGAACTCATATTTAGAAGATTATTTTTAGTCCCTTGATTTTATCTTTAGTTGATTGCAATTGTTCTTGATGGGTAGATATTTCGCAAAGGATTTTTTGCCTCATTTCTAGCTTGCTTTGTAGGAATTCCAACTTTATGTCTTCTTAATTTTGGGCTGCTGCCAGCAATGAGGCTTAATTAGCCCAATACGCCTGTCTCAAATCATCAGTAATGCCATGCTATGCCTTCTGCTATTGACTTTGTGAAAGGTCATCAAACAACACCCTACAGTTGTCTCTCCACTTCCTGCTCAGCAGGAATCCTTCTCACCTCTGGAACAACAATTTTTAGGTCTTCCTTTGGACTCTTTTGTCCCTCTCATGGCATAAAGATGAAGTGTATTGAAATTCCAATTGGATGCCCCCTGAAACTGAATGAATAAAGGATAATTCTAATCGTGACTTCTGCTGGTACAGATGATCTCAAACCATACTATAGGGATTTTTATGATAGCAAAAGAGATAGGCTTTACTAATAGAACAAAAAATGATCATGCTTCAGCTAGTGTTCAGCTTGCAGTACTAATTAGAGTGATGCATTTCGCTTTGGCAATAAAGCTTTAGGTAATCAAATTCAATCTGAAACAGAATGCCATAGTAGAAAGAAACCATGAATGACACTGGATAGTTCGATGACTTTGCTGGTGAAATTACTATTAAAGCTGACAATTCAGCTCTGGCATGTGGAAAACACTCTGCTGTAGCCTGGGCCACAGATGACATGGGGAAATGAAAGTCTACATCCATGAAAGTGTAATTGTATAGTGTATGCATACACTATATGGTTTTAAATTCAGATCCACATGTAAACATTGCCAGTTATAAAGGTCTTTCTTTCAGCTGTCTAAGTATTTTTAAATGCTGAATGTGATCAGAAGTAAAAGTCAGATCCAAATTGAAATTAATACTTTTCAGTAAAATCTGTGTGTTCAAAATGAGGTCCAAGTTCACATTCATCTCTAGCTAAATACCTTCTCTTCTTGAAAGGAGGAAGACTAATGAATTTTATAATATTAAACAGAGAAAACCAATGACTGTTGGTTAGGTTTGAAGTTCTGGCTGTTCTCAGACAACAAACCTGAGAAACCCAGTACTTTATCCTCTGTAACCCATTTCACCTCTTTCACCAAACATGCCACATCACTGAGACCTTTTCACTATCAGAAAGCCCAGACGCTACACTGATGGACAGCAGCAGGCTTGAGAGATCAGTTTCTCGGATATCTCTAGGCCTAGTTTTGTCCTTTTGTACTCACTAACTCGTTGCTGTGCCTTCCACTGCGTGCCTTTCACTGCGAGTTTTCTGTGGCTTCTGGCTACTTCAGTCTTTTGGTGCAAATCCTGTCTTTCTCAACCCGAAGGCACTCACGTAGGCGTGCTGCTTCCTGAGGTGCCGCGCACGTGGCTGAGGCCTGATGCAAGAGCGATGCTGTGTGTGAACGCTACCAATGTCAGCTCTGGTTTTGTAGGAGTCTGCTTTTGTATGCAAAAGCCAAACACTTCCCTTTCATTCTGCTGCTATGGGGTGAACTCATCACCAGCCGATTGCTTTTCCTTAGGGAGGGTGGTATTTCAGATATTGCTCCCTATAGATACATATTTATGTACATATAGATATATATTTAGGTACAAACACATCTGTATGTGTATGTTTAAATATATGTTACAGCTTATTCAGATTCTTTTGGAGTAAATGCTGCCAACATACTGTTTTCTAAGCTTCAAGTGTGGCTATTTGCCATATGCAAGGAAAATGTTACGGCTTTGTTTAATAAAACAAGGAATAATTTCCAAGCCAGTCCAAAAAAATCTAGGATCTGACCCTGGCCAATATCAGATGCTTCAGAGAAAAATGTAAGGGATGCTACGGTACGTATTTCTGGAATAAACTCGATAATTATACAGAGTAAACTAAACGTAGCTGCCACAGTTAGTGAGTGAATATTAACCATGCATTGTACGAACACAAAACATGAGTGGAGTCAGCTGTTACTACCCTAAGTGGTGTATGGAGTTTGAGGACGTCAACACAGCCTCCAGCTCACTCCAAACCTTCTGCTTCTGCCTCACGGAGACATGTCATTTGCCTCAGTTTGGCAGCAGGGGCTGTACATCCCTATCACTAATTAAACTGCGGGGTTGTTTGTCACTGCACGGTTGTGATACAGCTAGGTGTTTACAAACGAAGTTTCATATATATATATATATATTTATATATATATTCCCCTATATCCCATTCTGCTGGTCTCTTACCCAATTCTTCTCCATGGTAGAAGGCTCCATGGTTGCAGCCTTTGTTTTCAGTGTCTGTAACTCTGCAGCAGGGAAATTTCTATACACTGACAACCAGATACCAATATGTACAGAGTGTAACGAACTTGGAAACACCCATTATTCTCTGTTGGACAGATTTGTTTTAATATCCCTTAAAGCAAAAGCGATGGTGTGAGGCTTAGCTCAGAAAATGGGGTTTCCACCCAGAGGCTCAGGAGCACCCTGGATTCATGTCTTTTCCTCAGTGGTTCATGTGAGTCTGTGGGGCTTTCTGTGAGTTTCACAAAAGCTAGTGGGTCGTGCTTCAGTCTCTCAGCAGCTCATCAGATGTGTCACATGCCACCCAAAAGGGAATTGGCACATTTCTACTGGGAATCTGCTCCCAGTTGCTAACCTGCCCACGGTTACATCTCAGCACAGCACAACCATACCATCGACTCAGCGACCAAGTGTGGGGTCAGGCAAAAAGGGGTGGCGAGGAGTGATCGCAAACCTCTGTTGCTTGACTCTTCCCCCCTCCCACACCTTCCGCACCTTCAGGGAGGGAAGGACAAAATGGGAAGAACCCAGACAGGTCCCTTTGAGTTCCCTTAGGCCCAGAGTACCTCTGGGCACGTGCCCTGAAGAGGCAATACCGCCACAGTCAGTTTGGGTTCTGGAATGCTGCGTGGCACACTTCTCCCAGTGTCCGCTTCTCCCAGGGGCCGCCAGCAGAGAAGACAAACCAGCTGCTCTCCACATTGTTCTTGCACCAGGAAAGCACCTCTCAGCTATTCAGAATTAATATTTTTGAATGAGTGACTGTGAATAACTTATTTTTACTGAAGAAAAAAAAAGAAATAGCCAAATTAAAAGCGTGTGTCTGATTTAGAGAACAAAAACCCCACAAAACCTGAAAAGCATCTTTGCGAGGTCTATTTAAATGTTTGGAGGGAATTCTGAGGCAAGCATCTAAATTTAGTCAAGTGATTCAAGAGTTACATTAGCCTACATGATACCAGCTCTAACTTGTCTGGCAGACAGCCAAGGCTAGGGGGGCCAGATTGTGAGCTGCTAGAAAGAAGGCTTACTTGTCTTAAGGAAAGCAATGCCGGTTGCCTTTACCCTTCTACATGTATATCATATGACTAAAATATGTGGAGAAAGGACGTAGCAAATAACTAATACCAAATGCTCTTCATGTCTGACTCACTGACATCCTAGTATTTTAAATGCTCCACAAACACCAGTGGGCTTAGCTGCAAGCTTCATGTAAGGCAGGTAGAGTGCTGTACAAATAAGTACTCTACAGCACAGCAAAATCAGGAGACTTGCCCAGTATTTCTGCGTAAAGTGAATGTATGTTCTTTGGAACAGCAGAAGGGTATTCCAAGAATTTAAGTATATTAGAAGTTAAAGAAATGTTTAATCACAGTGCAAACTTCCGAAGTGACAATTCATTGATGCCTTCCTTTTGACCTATTCTTCCTCCTTATAAATTAGTATCTTGAGTGGAATTGTGGACTGCTGAAATAGCTCTTTCTGATCAACAAAACGCTCCTGAAATTTGCAGGGCTTCCCAAAATCCTCCTCCATTCACTTCAGCTGTAATCAGATTTTTCAACCTTTCCAAGACACCGGAAGTCTCAGCACAAATCTCAGGTCTAATCCTGAATCAACAAATCCTTTCAAAAGCAGGCAGAAAAGATTTTCCTTAGCGTAACCCTAGTCTTTTTGGTGCGATGCATCAGGAATGTCAGTGCTGGGTAAAAGGCTGCAGCAGTCCTAGTTCTGGCCTTTCTGTAAAGGTGTGAGTGGTGCTGGGAAGACCTGGATGTGTGACAGAGCTGGCTCACAGGCTCTGGAGCGCAGCGTGGACTTCAGGGCAGACTGCTGTGCCCATTCTAATACCAAGGCAGTTATCAGCTAGACAAGCCATTAGTATTTCTAATTCCAGGGCACTTTATCCAGACCCTAGGTACCTTACCTTATTACGTTATTAATTTCTGTCCCAGCTGTGGACACTTTCACATACCGGAGACTACGCTGTTTTGTAATTGCTTTATTAAAAGTGCAGATGAAAATCAGTTAGAGCTGTACTACTGGCAGCAAATGAATTTCACTTATAAGCTACTACATTTACCAACCCCAAATTATCCTTATCCCAGCTGGAGTGGTGCCTCAGTCAGCAATTCACCTTTTAAAATGTTCTTTGTGTGAATAACGCAAAGAAAAAAGAACCTAATTGGCCTTTGTTGTAATTTTTACTGGTGCATTTCCAGTGAATCTTTTTGCTTAACATTATGACAGAGTAACTCTAAAGCTCTATGTAAATCAAAGTAACCACTGGGATTAACATCACTGCCATGGAAAATGGAGATAAACCCTCAGGGTGGAGTTTCAGCCCTTGGCTCAGGTAGAATCTGATGCAAACATTGAGAAAAGATAGTGCATTTCCTAAATTTTTGACAAGTTTTCAACTTTGACTAGGGCAGCTGTGGTCACATCTCTGGTGTGGGATTCTGGGTGCTGTGGTGCAGGGGATCACTGGTGAGTGCTGTCAGATACCCCAAGCACATGAACAGCATTCCAAAAATGCCTCATATCCCTTGCTCTGCCAGGATGTTAACCCCATTGCTCTAGGGCTACCTGCTCTTGCCATTCTTCCTGCACACCTGAGTTATCTGAGTTAAACACTACTCTGGGCTGATCATGGAGGCTCTTTGTATCAGGAAGGCCATTTGGGTCCTAGGAAGCTAAGAAATGCTGTCCTGAACCACCAGCAGTGCAGAAGACAGCTCCATTCCTCCCTCTTCTGCATGGGTACAGCGAGGTGGAAATCTCAGTTCCCTGTGGCTCTCATCACTGCTGGCTGCAGAAAATGTGGAGGGGCAGCAGGTGCTCAGGGTACTCAGCACATCACAAGCTTTTGGCAACTTGAAGGTTCAGTCACTAACACAGGACTTCCAGGCACATGCTCTTTTTTTTTTTTTGCTTGCAGAGGTGAGAATAATTTAAAGAGCAAGAAGTGCAAAAGGGGAGGAGGTTGTGGTTCAGGGACACTTCACACTTCAGCCTGTTGGAAGCCATTTTCTACCAACATCAGAGTGAAAGGCTTCAGGGATGCTTGGATTTCACAGGGTCTATGTCACACTGAGGTAGACAATAGGTACAGGAGACACCACATCACCCTTTTTATTTTTTTTTTTTTATTTTACTTGCAGGACTTCAGTGGCAAAGCATCTCATTCATAGAACAGGACTGCTATAGAGGGAACAAAAAGGGGGTTAAAAGGCCTAGTAGCTTGCATTTAGCTGAGAAACCAACTAATAAGTTTGCTTTCTTTGGAAGGGACCATGTATTCCTGGCAAGACTCTCCACACTCGGGGTAAAGCAGACCATCAGTAGCTTTGCTCTGTGCAGCAGTGATAGGAGAGGGGCTTGCAATGTGGAAGTGCATCTGTCTGAGCATCTGTCCAAGAAAAATCACCCTTCAGGGAGATTTACTGTATGAGACTGACCAAATATAGCCATAGTTTGGGAGCAGATTTTCATTTCCCTGAAATGTGGTCATTTCAAGATCATTTTATTCTTTTGTTAAATGTGTTACATTCTATTTGGTGGTTGTTTTTTTTCAGTTTAGATCTACTCTTACAAAGAGGTTATTCTTAAAATAATGGCATTATGTGACCCGTGGCTACTCGTTTCCATATCTAATTATTCAGTTTACAATTGGATACATAGGCTTTCTTTCTGCATAATCTTATCATATAAATTTCAGAACAATCAGCATTCATGGCCTGTCTGATCTTTGGAGCTCTTTGAGCTACACTGGTTAAGATATACCAACTTCTGGCATGCTAGAGAGCCATGTAACTAACACCTCATTTATCTGCTTTTGACTCCTCAGCCCAATTGTGTGTTTACAGTTTTGAGAGGAGACACTCCTTGGAACAATCTCAAAGTCATCCTTCTAACACCCTAGCAACCCATTTTAACCACTCCACCACTGTACTCCTATGTTTTCCTGTTATCACTTAGCTTAATGTGGCATTTTAAAACCACGGTTTGCTTATATACCAATACATTTTTGTGAAATATTATTTTGCAAAATGTCAAAGCCATGCTGTTGGCAAGAACCTGAAACTGAGATGCTTATTTAGCTACTTAGCTTCAGGTATTTTTGATGCCTTGACAGAGAGAAGTACTGTTCTCTCTATATAATGAATCCAAAGAACAGAGAGGAGCTCTGACCTTACTTATTAGAGCCCTGTTTTAAAAGTATTACCTGTATTTTTCTGTCACCTGTGATAGGATTCCATGTTACCCTGCCTAAATATTGATATTAGAAGGAGAGTACAGGAGACTGGGTACTTTTAGCTCCTTTTCATCCTTTTATCTATCTCAAAACTACTCTGACTTTGGGGAAGGAGGAGGAGATGTCTGACTTCTGTAGCACTTCTGAACGGCTGCTTTACTCCAAGTTGTAGAATAACATGCCAGGTAGACAATGCGAGGAGGTTTTGCACTGCCAAGAGTATAAACTGCAAGAGTTGGAACTCCTCCCTTTATGCAGAGATGGGCAGGAACCAAAATCATAAGAGCAATGTGGTTTCACCCCAATATCATTAGCATGTACCTCTTCTGGCTCTACAAGATTCCATTCTCCTGAATAGTGTTTGCTATCATTGGAAAGGGGTTACTGCTGGAACCAACTTTGTCTCTTAAGAAACCCACACGTTTCAAGTGTAAGGGTTTGGGGTTTTTTTCAGAAACACTGGCTACAAGATTTTAGCGAACCAACGCTTACAGCAGAGAGAGGTTCTATCAGTTGTCTCCTCCCAGGCCAGGACCATTTCTTGAGCACATGAAGGCCTTGACCAGTAACAGCCATCACTAATGCTTCCCGAGGTGTCCAGTTGGGGACAGGGTCTCATGAGGCTTTTGAGAGTTGACTCATTGAGAACCCAGTTTACTTTTTTCTGATTCATGGCAGTTTTGCAGAGGTGCATAAAACTAACAAGTGGTTATTTTTGTAATGAAATTAAGTGTTTGTGATAAGGAAGACACAAAAGAACAGGTCTGTCCCCAAAACCGGTGGCAATCTTACAAAATAAGTTTCATGACAGAGTTGCCCTTTGTTGGTCCAGTAGAAAATAATTTTTTGGAGCACACCGTTCCACTTACCTTTCTGAGGCCAGCTGAGTTCGATTGTACTTGCCATTATACTGGAGAAGATGCATACAATTAAAGGACAGGGAGCAAAAATAAAATCTGTTTTGTTCCCTTCTGATGTGCTGATATTTGTATGAAAGGCTTCCAGTTCAGTGCTCAGTATCTTTCCACAATCTGCACATCTGTATCTGAAAGAGTAACTGGAATGATGACATCCTGCAGTACCTAAAATAGACTGGACTACCAAGGGGAGGTGTCATGAAATGACATTTAGTAAAAACTATTCACTCTTCCACAACCCTGTTCCCTGCCGTGTCCTTCATGCCAGTTATTGATCACGTCTTCACTCGATGCAAAAAGCCTCTCTTTGAGCCTGTGCTTTAAATGTAATAATAAATAGGTCATTGATTAACTGGAAGTATGACAGGCAGCTCCTCCGGTCAGGTCCCGATGTACTGTGAATCTTGAGGGAGGAGAGCAAGCGATGAATCAGTGATGTGAAAAGAAATAAAGCCCACAGGTTTTTGTCTTTTGGGAGGACTTCTCTCAGCAACATCGTTAGTAGCATTACCCTCAGCAAGTCGACGGCTATGCAAATTTACAAGAGAAGCTTTTTGAGTTTCCAAAAAAAGAAGAAACAAATGCGTAAGATGAAATCCACTTGCCCAACTGCAGTACCTAGGGAATATTTTACTTTGCAGGCAACTAACTTATATGGGCTACTCCTACTCATTGTTCTCTACATTTAGATATAATATATATAATTAAGCACTGTATAATTAAGCAGTTTTACATGCATTGGTTTCCACTGTCTTCTGGCAGCTCTTCCTTAAGAGCCCTTATCCCCAGGTTGGTCCCTGGGCATGGCTGCCCACTCCATCCTGGCCTCCAAGCAGAACAGCTGCCAGCAGAAGTGCACCTCCATCGGCAGGCTCCAGGGTTCCTCAGCTCCAGCACAGGACAGTCCTGGAAGCAGTCCTGCCATCCTACACACCTCGCTGTCCCAATCTACCCAGTGCCCACAGGCAGCACAAACATCCTCTTGCTCTGTTTTCCCATGCCCTCGGACTTTCCAAGGAAAAATTGCAGCACATACAAGCCTTTCATTAGCTGGTTTGCACCATTAGTAACATCTAAGGAAGGATGGTGTATATACAACAGGGCAAGTCGCTGTCTCACTGGGCAAGGAACAGAAATGTGTCTTTGACTGAGCCAGAGCTAGCTGTATCCGAACCGTGCTGAGTAGCCAGTATTCCCTCTTCCTTTACCCCCAATGTATTTTTTTTGCTCCAAAATTGCTCACCGTGTGCCATGACTGGTATTGCTAGATGTCAAATCTGCTCATCAATCAGTTCAGAGAGCAGAACAATGTTGGCTCAGCACTGTGCACTGGGACACCCAGCAGCTTTTACACACTCATGTTTGATGTGATTTTTTCCTAAGCACGTAAAATCTGCAATATCTCCCGCTGCCCCCTCACTGCCTCCCACTTTCCCACCCAGTAAAAGCTACCTCAGCCACTTGCATAAATTTTTTTTCAGACACTAGCACTGCCCACAGTCAGTCTACATAAACGTATCGGTGTGCAAAAAGAGAAAAAGAAACAACTGGCATTTATTTAGCTATTTTTGATTTACAGCTATGCTCCATGGCCTCATCATCACCCACGCATCTCTAGGCTTTCTATCTCTTGTGTCTGCATCTCCGGTGCCCTGACAGCTCCAGCCTCTAACTCTCTCTGCCTGTAGCTGTGTAGCCTGAGCTAAGCAGAGGCTACTTACAGGGGTTTTGGGGGAAAAATTATGCATGTGAATTAACTCAGGTAGTATTGACTAGTTTTAAGTCAAAGCTACAGTGCTTATTTTTTATCAGAACTACACAAACATATGTATATGCATACATTCAACAATTATAAAGACCTGTAACATATTATCAGATTCCCCTGTAACATATTATCAGATGCCCTGCAATTTGTATAGTATATTTTCATACTCGAAGCAATATTAAGTATTGCCAAAGTATAAATGTCACTGTCAATAAACAAGCTTAGATTGATTCTGTCATGCTTCCTTTTTAGTTTTAGAAAGTTTATTTGACTTTTAATCAAGCAAGTAGGAAAATTAAAGGATGCTGAAAAATAACATATTTGCACGTGTGTTTAAAGAGCTATTTTACACAACAAGTTAATTAACGAAAAACATTAGTCCAGTCTTTTTCTCCAGGGCTTGCTTCCTTTCCCTCTTTCATTCATTTTCTCTCCCACTTTCTTTCTTCTTTATTTGAAACATCAACACTTGTACCTGATCTTGACATCCAATTTATCAAAGCTGGAAAATGTAGCAGCAAAAGTGGCAGAGCTGAATGTTTGATACCATCAGCAACTCTAAGCTAACGATTACCTAAATGCTACAGGCATGAAAATGGTGCTCTAAATTGCATTAAATGAAACAGCGTACTGGAAAATGACCAAGATTACTCAGCAGTTTCATCTTAGGAAATCCTTGTGTTGCTAGAATAGAAAAAGCCTTTACTAGTCCCTGTCCAGCATGGATACAGAATGCAAGGATACAGAATGACAGCATATTTTCTTAGCTGAATTCATCCACTGTCTATTTGGACAGAGAATAATATCACAAGTCATTCAGGATTCAAATCAGAAAATCAGCTCTATGTACAATTCTACAAGGGCTATACAGAATTTTAAGAATAAGCATTCCAAACCCTTCATCCTGTTATCCAGTCACGAGGGCTGGAATTTCCCCATTCAGAGTCCCATATGAGGTCTCCAGGGGACTGAAGTAACTAAATGCTTTTTTGAATACCCATTCAATGGCTACACAGCTGAAGAGAGGAGCAGCCCCTACCCCAAGATATACCAAAGACTTGGATTTGAACCCATCCCACCCAGGCAGCCTGAATGGGGATGAGCAGAGACTGACAGAGCACATAGGAGCCTTCACTGCCCAGACAGGTAAGAAGCTGAGCAGGGCCAGGAACTCTCTCACATGGCCCGGGGATTTGGTCTTAAATGCACCTGAAAACATTTAAGGGTGGAAACAAGTAAATAAGACTGTGGTTTTCCCTTCTTGTTGGCTTTCTCCCTGGGTTACTCACAAGGTTTCCATCTCTGTAAGTTTCTGGAAGTTTTTAGGTGTGAGTCTGTGAACTTTAGTTTTGAGGTTTCTCCTGGGACAATTTGTGGTGAAAGAAAATGAAATTCCGTGCACCATCTCCAGGCTCTGGCCTCTGCTGGAAGAGAGATCTTCCCTTGAATGTAGCTCAAGAATTATTGCTTGTTTTGTATGTGTGTCATCTGCTACAGCCAGGTATGAAATCATTCTTTGACAAATCCTTTGTTCTGAACCTGTTGTAAGGTTACAAGAGTGAATTTCCCCTACTCATAGTAAGTTTGAAACTAAAATCCCCCCCAAATTACAGAAAATGTAGATTTCAGTAACGGATAGAAAGCATGAGGAAATAAGGAATTTGCCTAATTTTTGATAATTTAAACTAGTGTTCATCAACTCACTTCAATTGTAAGGAATATTGAAGAAAGAGCAATTTATGAGAAAGCTGAGTGTTGTTTCCAGCAACATTTGTTAATGAGCTTACTAAAATAGACACCACTTTACATTTTTGTATAAAATAGAGCTTAAAATGTACAAAGCATATTGAATATTGACTTTCTGTGGAAAGACTATATGCTGGGAATATATTCTAGAAACGTAAGTATCTGTATGATGTACATAAGTGTATAGTGCATTTTTATATATATCTGCAATAATGAGTTGTTCTGCAGAAACTGTTTTCCACTCTCTACTGTTTACAGCCAAAAAGCAGCAATGTCCTACAAGATTTGTCTTTGAGTAAAATATTTGAAGTGAAGCTATTACTGAATAGTATTGTTGAGTGAACATGGTTGAAGAAAAGTATTTCTGATTTTCTTTGTGTGGAGTTTTTTGAACATGCTGGCTATTATTAACAGAAATGTGCCTGACTGATCTTATTTACAACTTGGGTTAAGTGCTGAAATCTTTTGGCTGTGTGTGGGGAGTTGGAAATGCTGATTACCCAGTGAGTAAACAGCACTGATGTTTGGTAAACATGGCTTTGAGTTTGTCCTTGTGGTTGTCCTTAAACACTGGAAGCCCAAATCCTGCATTAAGCTACCTCTGACACTCACAAAGCACTTTGCCCTCAGAGCTCTCGCAAGGTGTGCCTGAGGTTACTGATCCTAATGACACCAGTTGCATCCTCAATTCTACAAGGCTCACAAAATTTATGTTTCCTCACACAGCCAGAGGGCCCAATCCAGTCGACAAGCTCAAACTATGATTAATGCCTTACAAAAATAGGCAGCAGCACTGGCAAGTGTACCTTCCTTTACTCAGTGTATAGCAGTTAATGTATAAATGAGAATTTAAAAAGTAAACAAATTTTTACTAAGACTGCTTGTACATAGCAATAGCAAATGAAGGGCAATATTAATTGTCTGAAATACTGAGTAGGTGATACAGAAACAACTTAGCTTGGAAACGAATTAGTTAGTAAATCAAGACATAATAGGAGCTAAATAAAGCCAGGAAATATCATCCCCTTGAGAATAATGAGAGAACAAATTCAGAATGCATTTGCCCAGCTATTGGGGGAGCGGGAAACAAAAGTCTGTGGCCTAAAATACGAGGTTAAGCCATTTCTATTTACACAGATTTTGGCATGACTGATAGAAGTAGGGCCTCTGTTTTGTAACAAGATTAGCTGATGTGGATCTGGCTGCATCTGTGTGGCATCACTGTGATAAGTGGGATCCAAGTAGATGACTGGTTGTGGCAGTGGATGTGGTTTCCAGACTGGGCTGTGAGGTGGTCAGTTGGCCAAAAGGCTGTGTATGTATACGCCCATGAGCAGTCCTACTTCATTCACCATATTGTAAGTGCAGCCATATTACTTGCAAAATTTCCCTAATCTTTAGCAAAACTAAAGGAAAATAAATATTAAAGCTCCCAAAAGTAATATAAAAACTAGTGAAAAATGCATGTCTTATGGAGCTCTACGACTTGGGATATGCTGGGTAATTATATATTGTAAGTGGAATGACAGTCTGGAAGAAAATAAAATCTTCCTCAGAGGAAAATTAAACATTGAGTAAAAAATTTAACTTTTCCATGGAAATTAATGAAAGTGGATGAGGAGAAAGCAAGAATAGTTTCAGCCTTACCAAAGCTCACCTGCTTAGTGTTGAAAGTCTTTCAATAAGATGTAACAATTAAAAAGTCCTTCAGAATAAACTGACGCTAGTTTGCTTATTACACAGTTGGTGATGTCAGCTGAATAACTTCATTTGCCATTGCATCATCTTATTACCCATTTGAAATTCTGAGTGATGGACACAATTAAAACTGGAAGAGAGAAAAAGAAACTCCTCATGTTTTAATCAAGTAATCAGAAAACCACCTGAAAAGTAGATGTTGCTTAGTTGTTTGTCAGTGTAGCACAACTATGTAAATGATTTTATTTACAACCTGAGGCTTTCCTAACAACTGCTAATATTTGTGTTCATTTTGCTTAACGACAATACCAAAATAGAGGGATTTTATTTTTTTTAAATGTCACGTTGCACTGAGAACACCTACAATATTTTAGGAAAGTTGGTGCTGTCGTTAATGTCATCTAGACAAAAAGCAGGAGGATGGTATTATTTTGTTACTGTGAAATGTTACTAAATGTACCTTGCAGATTCATATAACCGTAGGATGGTATGTCTCCTGATGACTCATGCTGACTCACCCACCGAGCCAGAATTTACTGAGCCGCCTTCTATGCCCACACACAGTGATATGATTTCCAGTCTGAGTGAATTCTTTAAAATTTAATTTAGTAGGCTTTAACTACAGAGACAGATACACTTCCTCAATGGCTGCCTTTATTTGTGCTTAGGTCTTATTAAATGTGTGTTCAGATTATATTTTGCAGAATCCATTGAAATCAATTTGGAAAATAATGTGGATAAGTGCAACTGTATTGTCCAAATACAAAGGTCTGCCTGAAAACACTGCAGATATATAGAAGCAGTGATAATGTACTGATGCCATGGACCTAAAGGCCTAATGCATAATCACTGCCTTCTTGCTAGTGCTTTAGCAGCAGGGCATGTGGGCCTTAACTGCAATAAGTCTCTAGGCTTTGGCAATGAATAATTAATAAAAAGACAAACTGACCTGATTCTGGTTTTATTTTTAAGTCTAAAAATCATATATCATAGAATCATATGGGGTTGAAAGGGACCTCTGGAGATCATCTAGTCCAACCCCCGGCTAGAGCGGGTTTACCTAGAGCAGGTTGCACAGGAACTTGTCTAGGTGGGTTTTGAATGTCTCCAGAGACATAGTCTCTCCACCACCTCTCTGGGCAGCCTGTTCCAGTGCTCTACCACTCTCTCAGTAAAGAAGTTCCTCTTCATGTTTAGGTGGAACTTCTTATACTCAAGTTTGTGCCCATTTCCTCTTGTCCTGTCACTGGGCACCACTGAGAAAAGACCAGCTCCATCCTCCTGACACCCTCCCTTTAAGTATTTGTAAGCATTGATCAGATCCCCCCTAAGATTACCCCACTGAAGTCAATAGAACTAAACAGTTTAAAACTAGGTATGAAAGCAATTCTTTAAATACCGCTACAAATATTTTCAGACTGATTTTGCATTTTCTGAAATAAATAAGAGTTGTATGGCAGACTTTAATAGGAACATGATCAGTCCAATTCTTTGTTTTTCTCAGAGTTCTGGTCAAAATCTTATGTGATATAGGAACCTGAAAAGTAGTTCTTGTTGTTACAGCACAAGCTGCAGTGACTGAAGAGATGGACACTAGTGAGAAACTCTCTTGGAAACAAACAAATGCTTCTCTTTAATCTTGTACTCTTGGATACAGACTCATATATTTGTTAAATCAGGAATTATGATAGTCTCATCCTCACTCCAGAATTCTTTCCCCTCCACACACAGATTTAGGGAGAGAAAAAAATATTTTGTTTGGACTGCTCCTTCATGATCTGCTTTTTAAACTCTCCTGACAAATGACTAATGAATGTTCAAACAACAGAAAATGAGATGCATGTATCTTCCCCCCAAAGAAACACAATCAAATGCTTCAGTAAATTGATTGAGGTCTCTAAATTTTTCTCCACCTTTCCAATATTCTAAAAGAACAGTTGATGCCCCCAAGCCACATACCCTTCCCTCTTTCTCTGTGAATTTGTCATTTCTTAAAAGTATGCCAGCTTTGACAGTGTTTTGGAGCTGTGTGTTTTACTTCTCTTGCTCCTGCAATCAGTCAGGCATGATTCCTAATCTGCACGAGTTCATCCATGATTCTGTCTTCTCATCTCCAGGATTCACTAAATTGCCTTGACCTCTAAATCTGAAAGTGCTAGAGGAATGGACACTTCATCCCCTGCGGTTTCTGCCTCGCTGGCTTCCTTGTACGTTGGGCGTACAGTTCTTTGTTTTGCTTTTTCAAAACAAAAATCCCAGACTTTCAGTCTTTAGTCACACCTTCCTGCTCGCATCATTTTTCACACAGGGCTTTCTTGTAATTCTGTCACTAGAACTCAGAAGTTGTTGGTTTTGTGGTTTGAGTTAAATGTGCTTGAAAATAGAGTATAACTTCTTCTTTTTTTTGTTACTTCAACTCTCAGTGGTCACTAAGATTCTGTATGTAATGGGGCATGATACAAGGAGAACCACACAGCTGTATGAGAGGGTTTGAATAGAAATCAAAATACGTGTTTCTACCTCAGTCCCCATATGTTCTGCCTATTAACGTTCCTTCTCTTGTTGTTGCACTACTGGTCACAGTCTACGTTTTGCCTGAGACCATCCATAATTTCTATCAAACAGGCACACGCAAAGGACTCCACTCTGCTGAACTCCTGTCAGATGCTCTGTAGCAGAGATGCCCACTGTTGAGATGCTACACCTTTCTCTAGTGACAGGAGGGGGCCATTATTGCAGTCCATCCTTTACTGCAGGACGCAGCAATTTCCTGGACGTGCCATTATTACTGAATATATACAACAGGTTGCTTGCAGAAAGTTTCCTGTGCTGAAGAGATGAGTCCCCAAGAAATGCAGCAGCTGAGAGTAGATTAGTATCGCCATGTAATTCAAACGGCTCGCTCTTGGTCTCCTCCTTTCCAAGTAGTACCACAGACCTGTGAGGAGAAAAGAGTGATTACTGGGTTAATTGTTCTGACAGTGGCTCATTTCTAAAAGCCTTCTTTCTCAAGGGGCTATAGTCCTTCCCGTGTTTCATTGCTGGGCAGGGAAAAGGCCTCTAGAAGGAATGGTGGTAAGAAGTAGGCTACTGCCACTATCAGAGCAAGTCATCTTGTCTACAGCCTATTCTGGAAGGCCACAGACTGAATAAATAAACCTGGAAGTCATAGCCACTGGAGACTGCATGCCCCTGTTCTTTCTGATGTCTCTGCAAATACTGTGTCCTCCTTTTTCACTCCTGACTTGCAAAAAAATATAATGATAATGTAGTAGCGATGTGCTAGTAATTGAAAAAAAAAACAAAACCATTTTTTTTCAAGGACTGAAAATTCCTGAGCCCCATTCAGCAATCCAAATAAGCCGTTTACGATGTTTCAGCTAATACTGATCTATCTTAGATAAACAGACGATTGCAAAGCCTCTATCCAAAGGTCCACTTCTAGCTGAGTAAACTGGCACTGAGGTTTTCTGTATCTCTGTAGCTTACACACTGCTGGCATGCAGTTTTAAGCATCCAACTGTGATATGATAGTGCCAGCACTGTTTGGCGTTGTTCACTATGTTCACCTTTGCACTTATTACACTTCACCTCTCCGAGTGGAGACAAGAGTGAAGACTCTCTCTTTTTTTTTTTTTTTTTCCTGAAGACTTTATAAAAAGCTGAGCTTGATACCACTCAAGAGCTTTGTATAATAGTGTTCTCCAGTGTTTGTTGTCGCTCTTTTTTTTTTTCCAGCTTTTGGAATTTTGCTGTTCTTACACCCTTTTGCAATGGAATGTAGTATTTACGTTTCTTGAATCTTTTTCTAGATATAAGATACTGAGCTTAAACTGGCAGCCATGCACTCTGCAGTTCCCTCCAGCACTCTCAATTGGTTCTCTTGGAGTTCCAACTATTATTCTGCCTCACCCCACCTTCCCTGCGACAGGTTGTGTCCTCAGTAGTGCTAGAGCACTGTGTAACCTCCAAAAGATTTAATCTCAGTTGAGTACCTGCAATTGTGCAATCATCTCATGTGTTCAATAAATGCCCCAATGGAAAGACTTATCCCCATAGTGTAACACTGACTCATACTATATGTTAAGAAATGCCTTGGTTTCTCAAATTTCTCACAGTTTGTGGGTATCCTAGAGGTAGGTGTGCCAACTCACTCATTTTGACTTGATGTTTCTTTAGAAATAACATGCCTTGTGATTGACACAGTTATTTGAAATTGCTGTTATTGCCAAGTTAAATAAGGAAAAAAAGATTATATTAGCAAAGCAAGGGTTAAGTTTCTGATTAGAAAATGGAAACAAATTTGAACACACACACAAAAAAGCATAGAAACAAGAAAATCCAACTTCAATACGTACCTTGTGCTGGCAGTCACTCACAGCTTGCTTCTGGGAGCCAAAGAGCCAGTACAACTGCACTTCAGGATGTAATTCTCAGTCGGGCTTTTGCCTGCCTCTGCTCAAAGCCTGAGGAACTTCTCTGCTCTAAGGGAGGATAATCCTCAGAACATGTGTTTGGACCATCTCCCTTCCCTTACTTCCTTCAATTTTGAGAAAATTCTAATGGTATGGTAGTTTTGACCAACCCAAGCAATTTAGATGAATGCAAATGAGGTCTGTTTACACTTGTCTCAAATAAAATTGTCTCTGATATGCACTCTGATGAGATACTGATTTCCAAATGTAGATTTACCTTCCTGCTTAAAAAGTCAGTTGAATTATAATTTGGTTTGGATCTCCATTCCCCAAACAGCATAACTTCTATTATGAGCATATTTTTTTTTCATGGCTTTGTAAGATTTTATAAATTACATATAATAAAACTACCATCAAGCTATACATCAGACCCTAACCTCGCAGCTTGTGAAAGATGGATTACTTTATTCATAGGGCTTGTACATGAGATGTCACTAATAATCATGATCAGTTTAGGGTTTGAAGCATTTTCTCAAATAATTTTCATTCCTCTTACTTCCTCGCTTTATCATATCAGAGGTTTTACAACTATCATAGTAACTTCCAACTCTAAATCCCTTAGCTGTAGTTAATTATAGATAACCCTGCAGTTTCTCTCAGAGTTATTTATTCCAGAGTTTCTTGATAGCGAGCAGGCTAATCAGAGGTCTTCTGGGGGCCCTTTTGCTTCCAGAAACACTGCTTTTAAAACGTCAAGTCCTATCACCAAGACTTTGTGTTCGTTTTGTTTCAATTTTGTACTGCAGGGTGTAAAATTCATGAAACTGCTTATTTTTCTGAAGTTGAACATTTGCATTTAATATCTGGTGTCCTCTTGGGACTAGTTTTAGATTATCTTCAAAATTAGAAAATCTTTTCTAACCATTTGAAATACGCTTATTTAGCTGGGTAACAGGTAGCCTGTTAAAAAGGTACGCTTTACACGTTTCAACAACTTAGTTCTCCTGTTGGGAAAAAGGACCTTTGCAAAATGCTTATTTTAACTGAGAGTCCTTTGGTGGAGTGTGTGAACAGAGTTCCTAACATCCATTGTGCAGAGAGATGACACCTCTATTCTTATTCTATATATTTTCTCATGGATAACTGCAACTACTAATTTTACTTTTGTTTCAAAAACACCCCCAGATTCTATTTTTTTCTTTGAAGGGGGTCGATCCTCTACTTCTTACCTGGCTTGTATTCTTACCAAGGTGAGTGGCACTCTGGCTTGAGCAGGGCTGGACCCAAAGGCTGTGACCGTGATGCGAGTTTCCCTGTTTGGCTGAAACAGGAGGGAGTCAGAGCGCTCGGTACCTCGAAGGGAGTACGCTGCATACTTAACGTTGACACTATTATTATGGTTGGCATATTTTGATCATCTCGCTTTCTCTTTGATACTGATGCACAATAAAGTGTGAACATCATCTTTAGGCTGCAATCTGATCTTACGGAGCTGTAAGTGCAGCGAAGGGCAGTGGATTTTCTCCTCAGCAACAGCAAGAACAGCAGGAGCTCTGGAAATTGTAGTGGCAACAGCAGCTTCTGTTGTGACAGTTCTCTCGTAGGTCACTATAGTGAGAATGTATCTGAGTGGGGTGGGTGGTTGTTGGGTTTTTTTTTCTGCCCAGACACTAATATAATTCCCAGAAGCCAGAAGAATAGCTTATATAAATTAATACCCTTGTCATGAATAACATCCCTGGGGATATGCCAGTAAGAAATAACACGCATTTTCTTTTTTAGGAAAGATTTAATAACTAGACAAAGAAGGATTTAACAATACCTTCAAAACTAAATACAGTATATTTACCTTAAAAGAGTTGTTCTATCTTTTGGTATACAATTTGGAAAAAAACCAACTGTGAATTGAAAAAACCTTAATAAGTAACAACATGGAACCTGGCCTACGTTCTGCTTTGCTTTTCTTTGTGAAGATTCATTACATGCTTATATGTTTTAACATTAACAATGTTGATTTTTGAACTGCGAATACTGCAAGACAATGCAGGGGATGTACTTGGGTTTAGCATACAGAAGGCTGAGCTCTTTGCTCACAGCTCAAAATTGAAATGGCTGCAACGTGACAAAGTGTCTGCAATGGGCCATTTAGATGGTCAGGGATAGCACCTATCAAGACACCCTACAGAAATGCAGAAAAAAGAAAAAATAACTCTCTTCTATAGCAACTTAGCGAGGGGCTCCACTTAGAGCCAGTGTTATCCCTCTTGCCAATCATGCTTATTAGCTTTGCCTCCCAGCCAGCTGGCGGGCAGCCTGCTGATCTTTCCGGATGGGTTTGCTCCTGGTGACTCTCTTTAACTGAGTCACCAGCCAGTTTCCATTAGCAAGTTCACAACCAGTCACGTCTGCAGTGCTGGCCTGATGGGCCACTTCTTCTGGGCTTGTGCACCACTGGGATGGGTACCGGACCTTAGTCTTGACAAGATTTTAGAGAAACAGAGACTCTTGTCTTGCTGTGGGCTTACTTTTCCAGGTTTGTTTAATTCCTTGCCACCTTTCCTTTATACTTAAACTGGCATTAATCAGTTGCATCCATCTATTAATTACTCGACAGCCCCTGCTGCAGTTCAGTTCTCTAGGAAAAGGTTCAGTGAGCTGTAGGTCACGCATGAAGTTTCTGCCAGAGGAAGACATTTTTCCCTCTCAGTCTTTAAAATAACAATAATAATAAAGACCTGCTTTGCTCATCATTAATGTTTCAAGTGTGTGCTACAGCAACCCTTCATGCTGCACAGTGTGGTTACTGGTGTTTTTCCCCTCAGAAGGATGATGAGTCACATCCATTCCAGTTTAACAGCTCAGCTGATCTTAACAGACTGCCCTCACCAGAAACATCCTCAAATAATACAAACCACTCACAGAGATCAAATTGTTTCTGCTGGATGTATTGCCCCACTCTAGACAGCTTCTCCTACCCATAGGTAGATGAGCACAGCGTGTACTACAAGCCCCCTCTCTCACTGGAGCTCTCAAGCTGCTGTTCTCCCTGAACAATGGGGAGAAGAGGAGATGATGGTAAATGGAAAAGTGGGAAAATACTTTTAAAGTGTCACTGATTTTTGTGAAGCAACCTTTGCCACGCTCCTAGGCAATTACTTCTCAGAGTTATGTTAAGGAAGGGTAAAATAGTGAATTGACAGTAACGATGATTCCATATGAATTAGGAAAATATCACAAAGATTAAGTAGGAAGCTGTTAACTTGTCATTAGATTACTATTTGAGACATGCTTCAGAGAGAAGTGTAACTGGACAGGAAAAGGTAGCAATGGAATTGCGTCAACAATAATATATCTTGGTTAATAGCAGTAATAATCTCTTCAGACCTTTTTTTTTTCTTTTTGAATCTCTCGCTTAGTTTTGAATTTTCACTAGAACGGTCTGTACTATATAACATTGTATCTATACAATGTTTGAAAATTGAGAGGGTATTGTTACCAGAAGTCATCTGTTTCATGGAGCTTAAAAGTAAGCTTGCTATCCAAACTTGATTGACTTCTTAAATAACACAAGCTTAAAAGATGATAAGGACTTAAGGACTTTACAGTTGATTATGCTTAAGCTTTTGAACTCTCTTAAAGCATTTTAAGCTCTCTTAAAACATTCTAAGCTCTCTTAAAATACTTCAGTCAAAGGGTAGAAAAAGTAATCTGAAGTCCAGATAGTCAGTGAGGAACAAATCAGGGCACTAATAATGATGAAGACACAGTAGGGATGAGGGGTGAGAGTAGTCCAAGCAAAAATTGGTATTCTAACATCGAAGTAAAAAGTTCAGCAAGGTTTTTAGACTGCAAAAGGAGACATCTCAGCAAGAAGCTAACAAAACTATCACTTCTCATTTATCTCCCATGCTGCCTACAATACTGCATTGGATACTGAGTGTCCCAGCAGCACAGAGGAAAAGGGTGAAAAGTGATTGGGTTACCAAAGCTTATCAGCTAGTATGCTATGTGCTATACCAGTGTCTACTAGCTTAAACTAAGACATTTTACTTCAGCAGCTGGACGAGTTGGGAGCGTGCACACAGGCAGTTATTACAGCTTGTCTGTGGAGTAGTAACTTATTAAGCCATGCTAAGTCATGGTTTAATTACAAACTGGCTTGACAGCTTGTGGCTGGCTGTCCCTACCCAATTTAACAACATGAACAAAGCTCAAATGAAGGCAACAGAAACCATCATGGCACATCAACCCCTTCGGTTTGTTACATGTCAAAGCTGGCTCATGGCTGCCTCATGGAGCTCCCAATAAGTAGCTCCACACTGCCAATTAAGTTAAGAGTCTGTGTGAAGGCTCTTAACCTGTTGCCCAGCCACGCTTAAGATTGTGTTTGTCATTCTAATGCTGAAACTGAATGGCATTTCAAATCATGCTGTGATAAACTAGAATTTTCTGTCCTCCTTTGTCATCTTTTTGAAGTGACAAGCTCCCAGCTACTAGAGGAAATTTCTGATATTAATCCCAAAAGCTCTTGCTTTAATATTCTTGAAGTTAACTGCATTTCTATTTCTCCACCAGTTTGTGTGTGGTTTCCTAGTTCTCCTGTGAGTTGGTACCTCTGAGCACTGGATCATTTACAAATTTATTTCCTACCAACTTCTTGTGTCAGTGTCACTAAGGAAAATATCAGTAGGCTCAAGCCCAAAACTGAGCTTGGGGTGGGGGATGGGGGCTGGGTAGAAATGTGAACAACCTTTACTCAGATACTTCACCTCTGATCATTAGACTTTGCTTTATGGATAACCCATCACCTCCATTAGTCTCTGCTCTGCTAATTCCTATCACCTCCTTTATCCACAAATTGAATGATATTATCAAAGAACGATATTAGGTTAATCTGGTAAAGTCCACCTTTGCAAACAAACATTATTCTTTCTCATTTCCTGCTATATTTACTTAAAAGTGATTTGATACTTTTCTGACTTCTGGAATAGGCATTATCTGTTTTTTTCTGCCCAGAGGCTGTAGACTGTGTTTTATTTTCATGTTATATGCGATATCTAGCAATTTCCTTTCCCTCCTAGCTATTAGCCATCCTGCCCTGTAACCTCGTGTTAAACATCACCATCTTTACTTAAAATTGAGAGAAAACATGCATTTAGTTTTAGAATAAGATGTAGACTATCTCTATAGCCTACTTCTTCCTCACTGGAAAGTGACATCTCTTCTTTCTTACAATATTATGTCACAGCTGGATGACATCTTGCTTGTTTTCCAGATATTGTATGCAAGGTCTAAATTAACCTGGTTTTCCACATAAATGCTCCCTTCATTCTCACATTTATTGACATATGAGATCTTTTTCCTGTCTTGTTATATGCTTCCTGCTTATAATTCTTATATCTCTCATGATGCCACTTCTCTTTCATTTATGTCTTGAAGCCTCTACCTGTAAACCTTCTGTAAAGCCTTGTGTGAGACACGATCCCAGCGGAATTAGTGATTTTCAGTTTAAGATACCTAAAGCTTCTTACACATTCAAATTTTAATTTTCTTCACACAAGTTGATTTTATTGCCAGCTCCCTTCCTTTATCACACTTTGCCTTTCTGAAATTGAGAACGTTCTACTTTCTTTCACCACTATCTTTCATCACAGAACTTGTGATCACCTACTCCAGGGTTATTATCTATAGTCAGGCTTTTGAAGGCATTTTCTTGAGCCATCCAAAAACTTTAATTCTTACAGGCTCATAGTTTGGAGAAGGAATTAATTGACTACCACAGTCCAAAATGTCTGGCCCCAACTAGGAGAGTACCATGTATTCCCCAGGCTATTAACTGGAAATTTGAAATCTCACTGTCTGCTTCTTCATATCCAAGTGGTACCATCTCTTTAATAATATTGAGTTCTCTAGCTACCTCCAAAAAATCCACCCCGGGGGTCTGTAACGATTTCAAGTCCTCTTCTCTCAATATGCTCTGTAACCATCTCTTCCAAAAATAAATTTGAACTAAATTATGAGCTATTTTATTCCCTATGTTTTATTTGCAGAACATTGCTTCCTCTACATAGAATGTTATGACCCATCTTTATTTTTACTTCTGTTTCCTCAACTGCAAATCCCCTCTAATCCATGTGTTCCGGTTAGGAATTCCACGAGTTTTCTTTTATCACAAGGGGGAGTGTCTGGAACTGTTTTGCGAAATTCTGCCATTTTTTTCTCCCAAAAATGCTAGGAATAGTATATGTACTTTTCAGATATTTCATTTTGTTACAGTAACGTTACTTGGGTTTTGCCTTTGTCTGTATCTATGCCTTTTTCTTTGCTACCCATCCCACATTCTTCCTATTCCCCATTGCTGTATTAGCATTTACTCTTCCTCTTGTTGAGCAAAACCAAAGTGAAATATTACATGAATCTTTCCAAATTTTCCCTACTCATTTCTTAATATGAAGATGACCTTATTATCTGTGGTGATTTCCTTCCTTTCTTCACAGATGGTGTAATCTAGAAGGGGTACACAGGGAAGTGATGAAGAACTTAACTACTGTTGTTTAGTGAATAATTTCCATGGCAAGTTACTCAGCTGAAAATGAAAGGGCTTGTTTGCTTTGCAGATGAAAAATATTCATGTACCATAAATATTCTCAGTGTCTGAGAATGCTTTCTTGCGAAACTGGAGCAGTTGCCACTCATGGTCAGACCAGTGTGAGGGCCAGTTAAAAGAGTAGATGCATACATGCTTCAGATGAAAAGCTAACTTCTTCAAAAACAGAGGTAAAAGATGAGATAAAGATGTGAAAACGCTGTCGGAGTAGCATCCCAAAGTGACTGACATTTTGTCAAGACCTGTTTTACAGCTGATTCGTTTGAACATGAAATGGATTTAATTACTCAGATTCACCAACAGCTACTTCTAAAAAGGACCAATATGTTCACCAGTAATAACAGGACATTACAAAAACAGGAATTTCAAAAACTCTCTATATGCTAAGAACTCACTGTCATTCCTCCCAAGTGCCGTGTCAAATCAAGTTGTTTGCAAATTACCTTAATCCTGTACAATGTATTTCCCATTTATTGGTTAATGTTTCTATAGCTTGTAGTTATTTTCACCATCACTAAGAATGGGGTGGACATTATATATATTAAAAAACACACACAGTTTCAGGCATGCACACAACGTCGACCCAACCCACGTGTATTCTCACAAATATCCTGCTTTAGTAATCTTATATGAAGCTTAACCGGGGCCAGCCACGAGAAGGCACAAAATCCCTAGATTAGCCATTAACTCCCCATTGCCACATACGACCATTGTTTCACCTACTTATTACTTCACCCACCGCCCCTGCTGCCTGTCACTGGGCTGCTCTCCTCTTGCCACACGCGCCTCTTGAGCAACGCCAGCGTTTAGTTTTAGCCTACATCAACCAGCCAGACAGATAGGCACATTTTCTAGGAATGTGCAGTTTACACTGGGTTAAGGACTCGCGTGCGTGGTGTAGGTATTTTAGTTAATCTCTAACATTTAAGCAGGTCACATTTGAGAAGCAATAGGGGATGTGATTTATTACGTTAGAGATAATGTAAGGTAATATTTATTATTTTGGGAAGTCAATTCTGTAAAGGTTGAGCTGGCAGCGAGGTGATGTGATAAGGCGGGGTTTTTTTTTCTTGTCTCAACTTGGTATGAAATGATATATGCAGTTAAGAGCAGAAGGTGAAATGAAGGGGGCAAGAACAAAAGTGTTGAACCTAGAAGCAACAAAAAAGGCAAGGTCAGAGGATTTGAATGATAACTGCAAGACTAACTCGTGATTTCCTTCAGTGTTTTGATACATTTTTGGTTTAATAGTCACTGTGGGAAGAATGGCTGCTACAGTAAATTAGGTAGAAGAGTCAGTAGCAGCTGAATATACTTTGGTCATACTGAGTAAAATTATCTAATGCTACCTATGGTATCTCTCTGGCAGGGAGCCAAGAAGCAAAGTAGAGGCTGTAAACAGAGACCTGATAAAATTTCAGTTGAGTTCTGTACCTGCTGAAATCTGTGCCAGATTTACCATTACTTTAAAGAATGACAGGCTCGCAAATAATTCCTGGTGAATTGCTTGAAATAAAAACTGTTTCAAAAGTCCAAGAAGTGTCGAGGCTGAATGAATTTTACATTCATAAACCTGAAGATATAGCAATTTTTAGCCAGATTTGTCATCGCTTTAATAATGCATAAATTGTGTTTAGATGACTATGAGATATAAGGCTGAGGAAAGGCAAAAAAAAAAAAAAAAAAAGAATCCTTAGCTAGGTATATAAAAGTATCTTGAGTCCCAGATCATGTGGGTGCTGCAAAGTTAACTGGGTTGATTGGCAGCTGGGTCTGGGCACTCAAATTAGCCTGTCTATGAGCAAGTTTTCTACGACAGGCAGCTAACTGCAGCCTCAGTGTTCTGACCGTTTCTGAACTTGCTCATGAGTGCCTGCGCTGAGGCAACGTAGGTTTCATTCTTAATCACCCACCCTATCACCTTGTAGAAAGCTGTGGGAAGCGGCATCATCACGCTGGAGTGATGGTCACATCTTCTTGGGGCAGAGTAGATGCACTTGACCCCATGGAAAGCAAAGCTTCGCCTCTTAGGGCTGCACTTGCATCAGTCACCCGCCCTCGAAGTGCCCCCTGAGCTCTGTGCAAGGATTTCCTAATGTGAGTGGTGGTGCTGGTGACCTTAAAGCTAAAAGCTTCAATTATTTTCTGTACTGTGGACATAAATAATCCTGCAGCGTGCCTATGTGGAAGACTGGGAGAGAATGCCAACTCCAGAAGGGAAAGTTCTCATCTTTTTCAGGGCCAGCTCCTTTGCAAACACTCCAGAAAAGACAGATGGGTAAATAAAGATGCTACACAAATTGTGTTTTGACCTGTGATCTCATGTCCTTCACAAGTCTTCATTCACACTGATGGATATAGTGTGTGGGGAGGAAACACCCCAACGAAAGAGGACAAGGGCGTAGGAGTTTGTATGCTGTTTGTAAGGATTGCACATTAAACCTCAGGCACTCAGGAGCATAAGGTAAGGACCTTGCTTCTGGGACATGTAGCTTATGAGGAAAACCTACTGTGTCAAACCCCAGCCAGCAGAGCCAGGCAAGAATTGGGTCTCCCTCTCCAAACACACGAACCCCAGCTGGCTTCAGCCAACCCGCTGACTGAGAAAGAGGGGAACAGCAAGGGATCACGAGGCATCGGGCCCATTTTCCCCCTTCCTTCCTGAATAAATGTTTTTGTTCAGGGGTGAGGAAGCAGTTAAAGAGCAGGCAAGCCCGCGCAGGGAGTTGGTTAATTACGGCCTAACAGCGGGTGGCTCTGGCTGCAGCCGGAGGGGCCTACAGTGGAGGGCCGTCGCCCGTTCCTGCGCTGGCGGCCTCCCGCAGACGCCGTTGCTTTTCAGCCGGCGTGCTCTCAGCGGCCCGGGGGCGGTGCTCGGTTCCATCCCCCCCCCCGGCCCAGCGGCGGAAAGGGCCGCCCCGAGAAGCCTCCCTCGGACACCTCCAGAGGGCTCCCCGTCTGCTGAGGGGGGCCATGGTGCTCGAACACCGGAAGGGAAGGCCGCGGACCGAGACACCGCCAGCCCCCCGCTTCGCTTGTGGTGAAGCCGGCAGCCGCCCAACCTCCGGCCCCTCCACAGGCGCGCGACGCGCAGCAGTTCCTGCAGGCGGCCACGAGGCCCCGCCCCCCGCTCCCCCCCCCGCTCAGCGGGAGGCCCTGCCCCGCGCGCATTCATTGGCTGGCGGTGATGTAATCGCGCGAACATACGGGTACTCCTTGCCACCGCCCTAACACCCCCCGCCGCGGGACACGGGAGTGGCCGCGCGCCTTTCCCCCGCCCCGCCACCAATCGCCGTGCGGAGCGGCGCGCCGGCCGGAACACGCTCTGCGGCTCCGCCGGGGCCCGCCGCTCCCCTACCTTTACTGGCAGGGGCGGCGGCCAATCAGAAGAAGACGCCCACCGGGATGGTTCACGCCCATTTGGCGAAGCGGCGGCTGGGGGGCGAGAGAGGCTGCGTGAGTGGCGGCGCTGAGAGCCAATGGCCTGCAGGCAATCCGCGCTGGGAGGGAAGGGATGGGGCGGGGACAGGGCGCTCGCTGGCAGCCGCTGCCGTCAGCCTTGCCCAGGCTACGAGTCCGGATTAAAAAAAAAAAAAAAAAAGGAAAAAAAGTGCGGATAAATACAGAGTCCGTGCGCTGTAGCGCCTTGACTGACATGGGGCGCAGCCAATAGTTACCGAAGCAGAAGGAATTGCCCAACCAGGAAAGAGCTTTTGGGCGGGGCTGGTGGGTGAGCGGCGAACGGATCGGCCAATGGCGTCGAGGAAGAGTCGAGCCGGCAGGCGGGCGGCCAGTGGCCACCGGGAGGGGGCGGGAAAAGGATGAACGACGGCAGCGGCAGCCAGTAGGTTGGGAAGGACGCGGGGCGGCCCGGCCGGCAACGGCGGCGGGGCCGGGGGCCGTGTCCCACCCCTCCCTCTTTCTCTCTCTCTCCCTTCCTTCCCTCCCTCCTGGAGCGCTCTGACGTGGGCGGCGGGGAGGGCGGGCCCAGCGGCGGCCTTTGGGACGGGGGCTCCCAACATGTCCGCGCTGCTGGCGGCGCTGGGAGTGCGCGAGCGGGCGGCGACTGCGGCCGGTGGCGGCCAGCGCGGGGCGGCCCGCGCCTGAGGCCGAGCCAGGCCGAACCCCTCCTCGACACGCACACACGCACGCATACCCGGTTCGGGCCCGGACGCCGGGGTCCGGACGCCGGGCGACGCCGGCGTTCGTCCGCCGACAGGTAGAGGGGTCAGGGCCGGCGGCGGGGCGCGGGGGAAAGCGGGTCGCGTCCCCGCCGAGGCGGGTGGAGAGGGGGGAAGGGGCCGGGCCGGGCCTGGGGGCGCGTCTTGCCGAGCGGCGGGGCCTGCGCGCCGGCCGTGGGAAGCGGGGTCCGGCATCGCCGGCCTGCTCCGGGGGGCCGGAGGGGCGGCGGGTAAGGCCTGCTGCGTGTGCGTCCCCGGGGAGCGGGCGGGCGCCGCGCAGGCCCGGCCTCCGCCTCTTCCCGCCAGGGGAGAAAAAGAGGCCCGGGGGCCGCGCTGACACGGCCTGCCGGCGGGGGAGCCGCGGCGGGCGCACGGGGGAGGGATGGTAAGAAAGCGGCGGGCCAGCCGAGCCCCCCGGTGCAATGGGCGCCGGTGGGCCCGCCCTCTGTGCGCCAAGGCAGGGCGGGCCGCGGCGGCGTAGGGGGGCCGGAGGCCCAGGCCCCGCACGCCGACCGTCGCCCGTGGGGTGAGGGGGGAGCCCGTCGGGCCGGACTCTCGGCGGGGCGGGGGAAGGGCCGAAGGTGGCCGGTGTACCGGGAGCGGGGTGAGGGGGCGGCCGGCGGGCCGGGACTACGCACGTGTATTGGCCGGGGCAGGGGGAGTGGCGGGGCTCGTCGGTGTTTACCGACGGGGTGGGGCGGTGGGAGGCGGCGAGCCGCGCTTAAGGCCCCGGTGTTGGAGGGAAGAAGCTGTCGCTTAGGCCTGGGTGCCGGTGACGAGGTGGCGGTGTGCGGAGGGGATGGGCAGCGCCCGGGCGGCTGTGGCGTGGAAGGGGAGAGAAGTTGAAGGCAGCTCTCTCCTGTAGTTTGGAGCTTGTTGGCTCTGCGAGCCCTGTGGATATAAACGTGGATGTATTTTTACTATAATTTGTTTTGAAGGGAGGGAGTGATTTTGATGGACTGGAGGCAGCTGGAAAGGTCTGTGTGCCTGTTTTGTGTGCAGCGGTAGGTTGAGGGATGTGTTTATACCGTGGGGATGCAGCTGGTGTGTGAAACCACATGTATTTAGGAATAGTGGTACACGAAGGTGTATGAATTTAGGAGTGATAGGTAAACAATCTGTGTGTGTGTTGTGAGAAGTAAGGTGGTAAGTTGGCTGGCTTCTGAGTGTTGTGGAGGAGGGAGGCTCTGGGTGGTAAGCCTGTGTACAATTTACAGGCACAGTGGTAACAGGTTGCTGCAAGGTTCTGAACTTGTTTTCTTTGGTGGCCAGTGTGGTTAGACTTAATGTGTGAGACCTTCGTGTGTAATATGAGATGGTATGTGGACAGAAAGGCATGTTGTGTTCTTACTGTGTGTAAGTTGGTTTGTCTGGTGCTCATGGAGAGTCCAGAGGGATGTCTGGCTGTCACCAGCTGTGTGACCACTGTTACTTATGTGTTGAGATGGGTAGGACAGCAAGCAGCCTGCTCTGTGTCCTGGGAGCATGAGAAGAACTTGTGAATTGATGTCGTCTCTGTGATGAAATGGAAAGGCTCGATATTTGTTGTTTGAACCATGGGATACAAATTGGAAAACATGTAACAGATGCTCTGTGTTGGGATCATAATTGTGCTGTTTGGAGAGTCTATGCATGATGTGGGGAGTTGTAGGTGTCCATGTATATGATAGGTGTCAGGCAGTGTAAATTTCTCTCTATAAGGGCATCAGTGCACTCATTTTGTGGGTAAACTTCTAGGGATTACCACAGACTGTAAGAAATTGAGGAGGCTTGGGTGGGTATTTAGAAGTAGAAATGAATGGTAGAGGCTTTGAAAGGTTTGTGTATAATTGAAAAGAGGGGTAGGTTTGTGGGGATTATGTGTATACAGGGTGAAGATTGTTAGGCTATGTATACATGTGTGTATCAGGGGAGTGGTATTTGTGCAAAAGGGAAACTGGAGTTCTCATATTGCTGAGTTAGTGGGAAACTCTGGTCTGCGTATAGAGAGAGGAGGCAGGCTTTTTTTGGCTGAGGCTATGAAAAGTTGTAATGGTGGTGGGGAGGGATGATGAACTGGGTTGGGAGTCCCAGGTGCGTCATGAGCAGGTGGGAGGCTGCAGGGATTCTTTGCTTCTCTTGGTATGGAGAGAAGTATTCTATAGTTGTGACAGCCAGTGGAAGCTAAAAAAGTGGATTAAGATGAGGTACTTAGTGGCTGTTACAAATATTATCCGATTAAGGGAGGCTATGACATAATCAAAAGGTTTCTGGTAAAGGTGGTTTTTTGTTTTGTTTGTTCCACTGGGTAAATTGTCTATTAACTTCAAGGGTAAACTTTTGCTGAAATGAGCACTCATAATGGTGTTGACAGGTCAGCAGCTAACAAAAAGCACTCAGTGTAGTGTAGACAAGCCCCATATATGTGTGGGCTTGAATGTGTCAATGCTTGTGCCTTGCATGTACCTTAATACTTTAACTGAGTGTATATGTCCAGAAGGTATGAAGTCTTCTGTACTGGACATAAGCTTGTGTTTGAAAAAAGGTTAGTGCATAAACATTTAAGGATCAGAGATCTGTGAAAAGATGATCTCTGTAGAATGGAAAACTTCGTCTTAGATGTAAATGAGAAAAAATTGCATAGGTGTGCCTCATTTTCAGTGGATTTGTGATAGTATGTATCGCTTGTTTATAACTCATGCCTTTTTCTGCTTGGTTATTTAGAGGAGGTTATTTTGTAGAAATAAGGCACATAAATCAAGATGAGGGAAACATAGCATATGATATAGGTATAGAATGCAGAGAACTCATTTTTCTTTTATTGCAGCGTCTGTGAGGTGGTCAGTTAGTGAGGGAACTGGAGAAGAAAAGAGTAGTCTTGTTGCAGGTGTCCTGGGTAGTCAGTTCCCTTCTTGTCTCTGGTATGGAATTATCACTGTTCACTTCAGCTTCTCCAGTGGTGATCACTAATGTGTGCTTCTGACTTACCAACTTGAGACCCTGTCTTGCAGAAATATAAACCAATTGTAATTGATAGTAAAGATTGTGAAGTCTATGCATCGAACATAATCTTTTAAGGTGTTCAAGGTCAAGAACTACTGCTCTTGGAGTGAGTGATTGAGAGTAGTGAATATTTTTTACATTAATGTCTTGATCCTATATTACAAAAACGGAAGGGCTTTTTCTATGTGTAAAAATCTGTGAAGTATTTGTATTATAATAATGAGTATAACTCTTTAGAGCAGGGTTTATTTAGACTGAAGCAAGGGATGGACTTGTATGTAGAACAATTTTCAGAGAGTACTGTCCATCTTGAATGAAGTAAATTGCAGCACACATAGCTAAATATTACCTTAGTGTTCCTAGGTGTGTGTATAAGGGTTTTATCGGTTTTGTTTTGCTTTCCCCAAAAACTCAGAAAACTGTAGTTGATCATTTGGTTGTGTCTTGGATCATCAGTCCAGTAGGAATGCTTAAATCTGCCACACAGGCCTACTGCTATAGCTTAGCAAGTGGTAAATAGCTGCTCTTTTCTGGTCAGCACTGAAAAATAGCTAGCTAAACATTGATTATTTTTTTCAGGCACGGTCTTTTCCAAGTGAATGAGAAGGCCTTGTCGAGAGAATAGATGTTCTAGATTCCCATGTGTGAATCGTGGAGAGTGATTACTGTAACAGGTCATGCATATCTTTGTGTCCATGGCTTGTATGTGTTTGTGTGGTGGTTTTTTTCCTCCAACATTGATTCTTTCTGCCCACCACCTTAATTGTATCACATGTGCTCTTTTTCTCTTTTCTTTTTTATTAGTTCCTATCACTTTGTCCAACAAATTTTCTCATCTCTGTAAATTCATTGCTCCACTAGTGTTTCTCTTCACTTCTCTGTGAAAATGAAGAAACATCCTTCAGATCTTGGGCCTTTTAGCAACCCAAATGATTTGATCTAAATATTGTCTTCTCAGTAAATTGGAGGAGAGCAATGGTGATTTATTTGGAAAACAAATGTTTTTGCTATTGTGGCTCCTTTCTGTTTGCCACTTTTTTCCTTCTGTGCTTCAGTTTCTTGCGCTTGATCATCTTCAGAATTTGGATTAGAGATGTACAGGGTGTGAACTGTCTGTTAGCAGTGTGAATGCAGGATAAATGTTTTATGAAACTTCAAAAGTGGTTTGGTTTATTCCTGGTCTTCAGCATATCCAGTATGCATATAATCTTCAGGGAATTTAATTTCAAAATCTGGGCAAGTCATTGCAGGTTCTTAAAAAAAAATAAATATCCCCACCCAAATGCAAATAACATTGGACTATAAAAGCCCAGAAAAGAGAAATTGTTTACATGGACAATGAAAGATCTGTCCCTGATGCAAGAACAAGGGTGCTGAGTTTCCAAAAAGACCATCAAAATTGTAACAGTTTTTCTGTAACAGACAGCCTTGCAAACTTAGCTATTTGGCTGATGTCTTTCAGGCTTGGGCAGATATCTAATGTGGGAGTCTTTGGTCAAACTGTTTAAAATTTGGCAAATAAATCCTATACATATTTATAACTGTATTATGTACTAAAGCCAAACAAAAATTCCAAAGAATTTATGAGCGTCACTCCAAAAGCAAAGTTGTCTGGAAAGCTTTGCACAGGATGGTAAGGGATAACTGAGCTGGTGTAGCTCATCTGAATTTGAGATGAGCAGTTCAGCTTGTTTCAAGTTCTTGAGTTCTTCCTGGAATGATGAAACATAAGGGTTGCCAATGAGTGTAGGTTAAATTAGTCTTCTGACTCCTAGAAAAACTTATAGTGGGAGAAAAGGAACAAAGATGTTTCAATGTAGAAAATTAGAGAAGTGAAGCCCCCATATCTCACTGGACAACAGCCTTTCTTAAAATTTCAGAGGAAATTATTCAAGCCCAGGTATTGTTCTGCTGGGAAAATGTAAGGTGCCCACGACTTTCTCCCCGACCCCCCCCGCCCAGCCTCTAGCTTCTCATTGATGTTACTTCAGTATGTCATTTCGTGATGTTACTACACTAATATCTCATGGCCTAGGTTCTCTGCATCTTTGATGTGAAAAAAAACTTTTCGTTGAGTTTTCTTTTGAATGAATAGTACAACTAGGTGCTTAAGTCTATTTTCACAAGAGATAACAGGAATTCAGCTGAGGAAAAACATCCAGTTCACTTAGAGTTGTTTCACACCAGGCTACTGGAGAGCTTAAGATGGTTCTTTAGTGCGTATGATAATGACAAGTGAATGACCACAAACTTCCAGTTAAGTCACAAAGGAAAGCGTAGGTCTTTCCCTGGAGTTTTCAGGGGATTAGCATGTTAACAGAAAATGTTGTCTTCCATAATCCTGTATTTGTGTCTGCATCCCAGTGTAGGAAGCTGACCTTTGCTGAATGCAGAGCAAACATGGGTCTGCATTGTTAGTATATAAATTGTTTTTATCAAGGAGGTAATGAAGTAAGATAATAATGACTACTTGAGTAGAGGAGGCAACACTTTATTTTAGTTTATTCATACAGTACTGCTTTGGCATGGTCTCACCAGCGTGTCTGTCCTGCAAAGCCAGGTATTATTTGTTCAAAACTCATGATCTTGTATTTAAAATTGTGTATAGAGAAAAGAAAAATTGGTGACTAGAGAAAACAAATCTCAATGATGGAACTATTTGTAAAGAACTGATAGTTTGATTCAAGTGGAAAACTGAAACAATGAATATTATGTTGGTCAGCTTATTCAAAAACAAAAAAACCTCTTATCTGGGCAGCTTTGTTTGTTAAGCTGATGTACGAGTAATATAAAGCACTATCGAGCACATGCTGCTCTTCCTTTCCTAATCACTGTCTACAGTGGAGCCATTGGTGTGGGTTATTTGGTTGCGTTTTCAGTTGTCATTTAAAAAGTTTTATAAAATAATTTATAAATAGATTTAGAGGATGCATGGAGTGTGTAGATCTTGGATATTTTTAAAAAAAAAAAAAACTATTTAGAGAACTCTCCTAGATCTACCCCACTAGCTTGTGATACCCCTAACTGTAAAGGGATGGAAGTAAAAGTGGATGGGTGGTGAGACACTGCTGCTGTAGTTACTCCAGTTAAGAGGAACACTCAAATTCATGGTGCAGCTCTCCTTTTTAGGCCTAATGAGGTGTGCGTTGGCAGCTTAAGTCTGTGGGTTTAGTTACTGCTGCTTGAGGCTCTCTTAAATGAATGGGCAGTATCTGCCACATTGATTATATTTACATTAGAAAGCAGTATGCTGCAATTGAAGAAGATTGCAGAGTGAAGCAATAAGTTAGGCAGACCCAATATCCAGAGTGTGTATACTTCTTAGGGCTTTATTTTAAACTAGTTGTAGTCTGGTTCTGTCGACCGTATGCTCCAAACATTACTGGGTCTTAGATGTTTTCCTGGAGTTTTGGCTTAGGTTAATCTGAGATGTGCAGATCACGTGCTCATAAACTTCTCTGAGATGTGAACCAAAGTACAGTAGGTGCGGTGACTCAGATTTACTGCTGAAGTGTACTCCTGATCCAGACTAAAGTGCAAACGTCAATGTACTGACTGGGTCTGTAAAAGGCACCTTGGAGTGTTCTGGAGAGTGTTAAGCTATGTGGGGGCTTGATGGCTGGCTGCTGCCTTCTCATGCTTCAGAAGGGCTGTTGTCAGAACTGTAGAAATTGTCTTGCTGCTCTCTGAGTAAGGACTGTTTATTTACTTTGACTGGTAACTGAATGTCCGTTTCCAAATTATTGTTCCTAGTTTTGAAATTGTGTGTGAAAATGACTGGTGTTAAAACTACAATAAATTCTGGAAGGTAGTTCTTTCATGCTTTCATTTCAGTTAATCAAGAATGAAACTAGCTGTGTGAGCAACAGGTTATGAAGCCTGACTTCCTGTGGCTTTGTGTCTTGTGGTTGGATTTTTCTGGGTATACTGCTTTGTGAGCTCTGAAAGTATTTTCATTTGTTTGGGGCACTATTTGTTCTGCTGCCCTGTATGGGAAACTGTTACTGGTAGCAGCTGACCTCCTGCTGCACTTGTCCTCAAGGGGCACTAGTTTGGATTTCTGTCCTTGATTTGACTTTTTATTTCCACAAAATTCATAGGACCTGATTATCTCTGAAATATTTACCCTTGTGTTGACTTCTGAATTGTGGCCAGTTTCAACAAAACTTGTGGGTGGAGGGGGGGGAATGACACACTGTATCTTGGCTTCCTAAGGTTGTATTTTATTTATTTTCCACTAATGGTATCTTGGTTTACTGCCTTTTTATATTTATCACTATTTAAAATTTCTTCTAGAAGAGTTAGAAGTATTTCCTTGCCTAACATTTCTGGTAACATATGTAGAAGTAGGAAATGGTGTTCCTAATGGCAAGTTCTTAATTGATGCTAAAAATCTCTTCTCCATAGGATAGATAGTATTCTTGAGAGTATCAAACAGGCTTATTAAACAGCCTCCAAACAGATATAGACAGGTCTGAAGTTGCCTTTGATATATACTGTAGCCTTTTGTAATAGACACTGGTACCACATATGGTAGTTTTGCACCATGATTCTAGGGAGAGAAATGAATGAAGGTTTTGAAAATGAATGATGTATTGAAGTCTCTGGTGTACAGGTAGATTGGATTTTGACTATGATGGATTCAGGAATTGGAGGGGATGGGGACTTGTGTTTGCCCTTGTGACCTTGGAAAGCTGCTTCAACTCTGATGTTCTTTGAAACTTTTCAGGTGAGAAGTCGTGCACTGAAGCTCGGTGGTACTGCAGACTGAGTTCTGACAGTTCTGTCTTCAGTGTTTAAAGCTAAAGAAATTGTTCCTTTTACTTCTATTTTAAGTGGGTCTACATTCAAAGCACTGACATCAGAGAACTTCTGTAAATGTATGAAAGGTGAATCTAGCATAGATGTTACTCGGTTTCTTTTTATGTCCTTTCTGCTCTCCATTTCCCTATTATAATAATAAAATACTTGTTTTATTTGTTCTAGTTCCCAACGGGAAAATTTCATCCTGGTTAAAAGGTATTCTGCATACCAGTCTGCAATTCAGATACAGTACTAGTTGGAAACACTGTCTTCTACTGTCTAATTCTCTGTGGGGCATTTGAGGAAAATTGTTTACAGCTGATTTTTCAAGAGAAGGGTACGCTTCTTTAGTGTGCATATTCAAGACAAACATTAAATGCTTTTCTTATTTCAGCTGTTGTAAAACTTGAAACCAGGCCTAACAGAGGTAGCCCATTGACTCCCCTAGTGGGGGAGGTAGTGATCAGTCCTACATCTTGGAAGGCAAAGAAGCTCTATATCTCAATAGAGTTCCAGTGCACCATACAGTCTATTGAGACTTATGAACATCTCTCTTTGGGTGTTGTCAGTAAGAACTGACGTGAAGCCTCTAAGGACATTATTAACAATGTCTAATTAGAGGTGGGATTTACAGGCATCTTTAGTGAGTGTTACCCAGTAATTGTGGGGCTATACCTATAGGTGTATCAAACTTAAATGAGATGTTTATCCGTTTGCTAGCTTGTTGTGTTTTCTGCCTCTTTACCACTTTTTCAGGAGACATATTACAGCAAGGGATTTTTTTGTTTCACTTTTCCTTTTCTCTGAGATGATGTCTTTTTTTTTAATGTTCTTTTATGATGTTTAAGTGTAAAAAACAAATAATTGTTATGCTACTAAGGCTAACATTAAAATATCCAATACTTGATCTGGATTTGTTTCCTGCTCTTTACCTTATTGATTGCTTAGGCTGGTGAATGAATTTATTGTAATCATCCAAAGTCTAGGTTATGGCTGATTATGTTTCTGAGGAGCACTTTTTCTAAAAACATTGTGTATAAAACTTCCAATAGTAGTGGGTTTGTGCCTAAGCAAAGTAAAAACAATCTTGTGAAAACAATAGCTAGAGATAATACTGGGGCAAGGATGTGTATGAAACTTGTTCTCTAGAGCCTCTATGAGTGCACTGCAATCAAACTGCTTTTTAAAAGATAACCTAAAAGTTTATGACATTTAGCCATTTAAAAGATGCTTTAATAATAGAAATTGCTTGTTTTGTGGGAGGTTTCCCAACCAATCCTCCTTTAGGTTATGTGCATCTTGTACAATGTGAAAAAACTGGAAGCAGCTAAAGGTGACTGTCTCTTTTAATAGTCATTTGTGGGATCAAGGAAAAGACAAGCACCTTTGTGGATGATTACTTTGAAAAGAGAATGTTTCACAGTGTTTGCTAGAATCAAACAGCTGTGCAGTCTTCTCTGCAGGCAGGCCTTGAGACCTCATCTGTTGTTTTTCTAAGTGGTAAAAGCTATAGTTTAACATTTTTCTATGTTTTAAAATTGAAATAATAGGTTTGTGTGATGTGGAAGAGAAGCACTATTAGAACTCTGCCATAGTGAACACTGGTGTTGTGTATTGTACTTTTATATCATAGTAAACAATAGGATGTATCTTGCTTCTGCTTCTCCTCTCTGTTTGTTTTATTGCTATATTTGAATGTAAGAGTGATGGAGATCAGGAGCTGTTGAAGATCAACATATAGTTTGTAAGATTAAATTACATGGGATGACTTCTTGCTTTCTTAACTAGCATCCACCAAACACAAGCAATTCTAGCCCAGAGTAGAACCTCTTTAAAATATTTTATGAGGTCAAAATAATAGCTGTTGTTAACTATAAGAGCTTACTATGTGGTTTTGACTGTTGTTGCAGTATTGTGTTAATTTAAAGGAAAAAAGGAATGCTGTCAACTCAGAATATCTGACTTTTGGAGGGAAGGTTATAAGGTTACAGACCGACAAAACAATTTTGGATTATTTTTTTTTTTTAACATGAAGTGCAATGGGGCTGAATTACAGAGTCAGAGGGGAAGAAGTAAAATTCCAGTATAGTTTGGGATTCTTGAAGTGAGCTTGTGTGCTGCTTTTGGCAATAGCACGGGATAGAATTTAACATTGTCAGAAAAATGTCAGTGGGGAAAGTACTCTGAAAGTGTATTTTTTTCGACCCTTTGTTAATTTATATTGTCATCCTTTTATGTTATTTATCTTCTTTTTAGCAATCATCTTAAGCTATCACTAGTACAAAAAGAATTGGTGAACCTGGACTATCTGTAAGCAAACTTTCTTCTGCACAGTTTATTTTGTTCCAATTTTGGAACTGTTGATTCTTCCACTTGGTGTTTATCCTCCCCTTTCTTTGGGTCAAAGTCTGATACTGTTACTGCAGGAGAGCGAGTGAAAGTAGTGTTCTTAGTGAGGAAGAAAACTGCAATGCTTTCTAAAGAGCCAAAGTCCTAAAGTCACTGAGAGCTTAAGCTAATGCAGAGAATACTTGAGTAGGCAGAGCTATTCATCGAGGAGTATTTTTCCTTATTCCTTTATCATAGGGTTCTGTTTTCGGTTTGTTCATCTGTTCGTCACGTGAATGATGTTTATTGGCAGACATGCAACATTTTATTACCAGCTTCTGCTGACTGCCACTAGCCTACTGGAATTATTTGCCTTTCAGGATTATCATCACTCTCATAATGGCATAGGTAAAAAAACAAGTTTAAGTTGACCACTGATACTTGCATTGTTGGGTGAGATTGGAGGGAGCTTGTTTAGATTAGTCTTCACTCTCTTTCGTGATTTTTGGTGATGTGTGGTTCCTTTCAGCTCATTTTTCTCCTGTTGTGTCCCTTGTTGAGAAGGATTGGGGGCGTATGGGAGAAGTTTTAGTCTACAGTGCTTTTTCATCAACTGTGTAGAAATGGTGTGGTGGGTTTTTTTCACCCTGAACTGTGTTAAATGTCCTGCAGATAGAGGAAAATTTAATGCATGGCATGATCTTATCTTATAATTCCTATTATGGGTTTAAGGTGTCATGGAATTGGTAGACTTGCATTACTGTTGCTGAGGAAGTAAAGATTCCTAGAAGGTAATACCTGTGTGACTGAAAGGATGTACTTGGACTACTGCTTTCCTTTCCTTGCTACGTTCAGAGAAGGAAGGGAAAATTGGAGTGTCCTGATGAGACCTAGAATAATTACTCCATTAAGAGGTAAAAAGCAATGAAGCTTGTTTGGTTCAGCTACCAAAGGGTAGTGCCTTCAAAACCCTAAAGACAGGACAAAGGTAAACCCAATACAGTTAAAAGTGGCTGCTGAGCTTCTAATTCTGAATTTCTTCTATGTTGGTTTCTAGTTATTAAATCTTACGCTGCCTCAATGGCATTAGATACTCTGCTTTCTTTGTCAGCCAGGCACTGTTGTTATATTTTTGCAGCTGTTTATAAACAATGGATGTAACAACTTAGAGGCTGGCTTGCTTATGTATACAATACAAATGTTTTTGTCTCTTTGTAATGGAGAGTTCATTCCCTCTACCCAACCAGCTTTCTGCTACATGCTACCTAGTTGGTGGGCATCTGGCAACTTGTCAATGTTGATACAGTACAGAAAAGAGAGTTCTTGTTAGGCCTCTGTATGCATTTGCTTCTGGAACCCACTCACAATCCTGGCTGTTTCAATAAGAAAGAGGTTCTTCTATTATTACCTGAGTATGGTAGTGTTGCTGCAATTCTGCAGTCTTCTGCCTCCGACCATGTGCTCCTCTCCCTCCTTATGCTGATATTTGGTTGTGACTCATTTCATGATGAGAGAGTTATGTGATGTGTGTACGTTGGGTATCTGTTGCTGGAGTTAATTTTCTTTTAGCTTACCTTCTCGAATCAGTTTACAACTACTGATAGAAAAATTGGAGGTGGGCTTGCAACAGGTACCAGTTTAGCTTAGCCTATCTTCTTGTAAGACTGCACCCTGAGATTTTGCAGAGGAAGTTCTTTTAAGGTGTAGTTATTAACACTTTGGTTCTTAAACCAAATGGTTTGGATACCCAATGAACTATCTTGTGAGTGGAAGTCCTAAATTTACTTGGAATGTTACTGCTGATGAAGAGAAGGCCATACATTGAGCCAGCAATGTGCCCTTGTGGCCAAGAAGGCCAATGGCATCCTGAGGTGTATCAGGAAGAGTGTGACCAGCAGGTCGAGGGAGATTATCCTGCCCCTCTACTCTGCCCTGGTGAGGTCTCATCTGGAGTACTGTGTCCAATTCTGGGATTCCCAGTTTAATTAAAACAGGGAACAACTGGAGAGAGTTCAGCAGAGGACTACGAAGATGATTAGGGGTCTGGAGCATCTCTCTTACGAGGAAAGGCTGAGGGATTTGGGTCTTTTTAGTCTGGAGAAGGCTGAGGGGAAATCTGATCAACACTTATAAATACTTAAAGGATGGGTGTCAAGAGGAAGGGATTTATTTTATTTTTTTCAGTGATGCCCAGTGACAGGACAAGAGGAAATGGGCACAGACTTGAGCATAAGAAATTCCATCTAAGTATGAGAAGGAACTTCTTCACTTTGAGGGTGGCAGAGCAATGGAATAGGCTGCCCAGAGAGGTGGTGCAGTCTCTGTCTCTGGAGTTGTTCAAAGCCCACCTGGACAGGTTCTTGTACAACCTGCTTTAGGTGGGCCTGCTTTGGCAGTGGGGTTGGACTAGATGATCTCCAGAGGTCCCTTCCAACCCCATATCATTCTGTGATACTGGAAGCCATGTAATTGTGGCAGTGTTAGCAGTGTCACCAGCCATGTTGTAATCCTAAACATGCCATTAAATGTTGACTTTAAAACCTCTATTACAACTAAATTAAAAATGCCCATCTCCTCTCTTAGATTTTCCCCAAATGCATAGCCTGCTACAGATGTTTACATGACTCTCTTCACAGCAGTCATTCCCGTTTAATTAAATATCAGCACTTGCTGACAAGAACATCTTTATTCTGTAGGCACATGAGAATACACCAGAACCCAAAACTTTACATAGCAAAGGTCATAGCAAGAAGTTTGTCAGAAAGCTCCTGAGCCAGTCAAGATGTTTTTCTGTGCTTTTTGTTATGTTTGCAAATTTGCTTAGGGGATAAGGAAGCCTCTGCTCACCTGCTGTGGTGTTGGCATTGCTCACTGCTTAATGTGGAGCTAGAGTATCTAATCTACTCCCTGCTCCAAACATAAATTTTGTGGAACTGCAAAGGGACTGAAGTATTTTGGGGAAACAAGAGTAATCTCATCAATGGTAGAGACTGGAATTTGCTGTTGTTTGTCAGGTGCTGGTGGGTTTTGTGTCCAGGATTTCCTGAACCTCAGGTTTGGAGATCTCAGTAAAGTGAACTGAAAAGACATAAGCAATCTGAGTTTCAGAAATTCTTTGTAATGCACATAACGAAACAGATTTAGGTTTTCTTGGCCATTTGCTATTCTTTTCCATTCCTTTCCATCCCTTTACCTAAAATTTATTATAGAAGCTGGTGGCAGATAGAGTTAAGAGCACCATTTTTTCCTTTTATAACCTCTGCTGTTATGGTCTTGTTGCCAGATACCTTGAAAATTAGCCAGAAACTCAATTGTTTGATGTCTTTGTTCACTTGTTGAGACTTGCTTATTTTTATGCAGAGGGTTCTTATGTTTAAGCTACAGAACATTTGAATTCTGCAAATTGTTGAAGCCTAGAGGTGATTCCTGTTCACTATTTCAGGCATCCTTGCTATGTTATATAATAAATAAAGCTTTTTATTTCACTTTGCTAAAAGCATTAAATACTGGTTTACTTGGATAGCGCTAGCAGTAAGTAGCTCATATCAGCCTCTAGCAAAATGTTTCTGTGGCCTTTGAAAAAAATTGGTGACCAAAAATAGCCAGTATGGCTCTACTAAAGATGAGTCATACTTCACCAATTTGACTGACTTCTGTCAAATGACCAAGTCTTCAACTGAGGGGAGAGCAGTGGATGTCAGCAGCAGATAAAGAATCATTTGAAAGGGTGGCTAATGTGTCAAACTCTGCCTAGACAGCAGTTACACCTCAAGTTCCTCAAGGGTCTGCTGTGAACTACCTTCTTCTCTTCCTCACCCAGCCAATGTCTTTATCAATATCCTGGAGGAGGAGGTGGAATGCACCTTCATCAGGTATGTGGTAGACACAGAATTGGGTGGATCAAAGGTAGGGCAGCCATCCTGAAGTACTTGGAAAGGCTAGAGGAGTAGGCCTGTAGGAATCTTATGAAGTTCAACAACGGTACATGCCAAGTCCTGCTTCCAGGATTAGTAACTTCCCTGCAATGTTACAGACTGGTCGGATTGTAGCTCTACTGAGAATTTCCTGGTTCTGGTGAACAGTAGGCTGAATCCAAGTCAGCAGTTCACCCTGTTAGTCATGAAAACAAATAGTTTTATTCCTCTTTAGTTGGCATTTATTCCAGATGTTCCCAGGCTGCGTCTGTAATACTGCATCCAGTTTTGCTCATGTTATCCTTACCCTCAGCAAGAACAACATTGATAAATTTAGGGCCAGTCCACAGAGATGATCAGGGAGCTGCAGTAAGTGACCTATGAGGGCATGCAAAGAGCCTTTTGTGGCCTTGTTTACCCTGGAGAAGAGATGCTTAGGAGGGACCCAGTAGCATCTGGTATATACAAGGGTGGATACCAAGAAGATGGAGCCACTCTCTTTTCTGAGATGCACAGTAGGAAAACAAGAGGCAGTGGTCATAAATTGAAATGGGTGGATATATGTTGAAAAGAATTCTTTCTTGGTGTTGAAAAAAAAGTTTTAGAACTTCATAGTGATCGATATACCTTGTGTCTTCACTTGCCTTTACCCATTATCCTGAACCTAAATCCATTTGCAGAGCATTTATTGTTTGAAGTTAGGGGTGGGGGGAAGGGTGGAAGAAAGATACTGGAAAAGAAAACTAAATATCAGTTTCCCTGAGATTGGTTCACTTCCCTCTTTGCTCAGGCCTATGAAAACATAAGCTGTTATCCTGGATGCTAAAGTAGACATCTCCAAAACAGGGAAGGCTTTAGTCAGGTTCACGCTGCAGAGAGTACATACTGGTATATCCAGGCATGGTTGGTTTAGATAAACTTCAGTGAATAGTCATGTCTGTTCCTGCTTTTGTTTTTAAAGAGATATGCAGTGGCTAGTAACAGGTTTCTTTGTCATGGTTTCTGTGGTTTAGATTTGAAACTCAACTTTTAGCCTTTCTTTTTCTTCGAGTCCAGGATCTAGATATACTAAAGTATTCATTTACAAGAATATGGCAGACTTTTCCATCCTCTCAACTTAAATATGCATTGCATGCATGAAGTATATGCAGGCTCTCGCTCTGTCACGTGATTGTACATATTCCTGGCTTGGAAGTGGATTTGCTTACACCTCTGTGAAGGTGGTACATACTGACAGTGGGGTTTTTGGCAAGTAGTGGTCATTGAATGGTGTTGCCCAGATCGTTTCATACTTTCATCTTTAACACGTGAAAGGCATTCACATAATCTCTTGCTGCATTAACTTGGACAAGTAGGAACTTTTTTGACTAACTTGGCTTCTTCCAGTGTTGATGTATTTTATTAGTTCCAGTCTAGAATTGTCTATTAAGCAGTTCTTGAGCTATAGATTTTATTGAATATTGTGTTGAACTAGGAGAGAAATTGGTCAATTCTTCCATCTTACTGCTTTCAGATTCGCAGGCTCTTCCGCTTTATTCACCCCTTATATACAAGGAAGAGTCAGTAAAGTGAATCTTTATCAGAAGGACAAAGCTCTGGAAGAAATTTGGCTTTAGTACTACGTTCAAGGTAAGACTTCAAAAATTGTCATGTGATCAGATGACAAAAAGCATGAATACTGAGGCTTGCAAAGTAGTACTAAGTTCTTGGCTTCTTGCATATTATGCTATTCCTACAGAATATTATGAATGTTTATTAAGTATTAAATGCTTTTGCATAATTCTGTGGAAATCCACTAATGATCAAAGGCATAGGAACTAGCTGTGGCTGTGTTCATTAACTAAAAAAGTTAACTAAGTTGCCATATGTAATTAATGTTTACTATGCAACGCTGGTTTTTGGGTAGCATAGGTGTTCTGACTTCTAAAAGTGATGCACTAAGCTGCATGATATAAAATGGAATGTCTTACTAGATTGCTGTTGTCTTAATAACTCTTTTTGGCTTATTTTGAGGTCCTGTGCTGAGTTTTTTGTAATTTTGCTTTGAATGCAATATTATAGTTCTTGAGCGACATTCCCAGTCAATTTCAAAATATCAGGAAGTAATTGTGATTCAGAGGACAGGTTTGCTGTCTTTTGGAAACATGTGAATGGTATATGCATTCTTTGGTATATGCATATTCTTTCAATAAAACCATAGCTTCCAGCAGTTATACAGGTGTCATACATTTGCAAGTTAGAGCACTGGTCAAGTAGTAGGAGCCATTGACATCATTCAGCAAAGTGATACCATTGCCTTCAGTTTCCATGCACAGTTTAACACAATGTTTAATAATGCTTGTTGTGTTGTTTCCATACCAACACCCAGGGAAAAGTGGAAGACTAGGGGGATAAAGCCTGTAGCAGGCAAAGTGGAATTCCCTCCAGTGGGATCAGTCTTGGGGAGAATGTTCATGGACTGTCCTGTTGACTGGACTAGGATTGTGTTCATGGCACTCAAAGGGGGGAACTGAAAAAGTGATTCAGAAGACTGGAAAGGCACGTTGCTGCCTTGCAGAGAGGGTAATTTGTATAAGACAGGAAATACAAGGCCATAGTATCCAGCCATAGGACATATGGTGGAGACATTCACGTGAAATCACACAGAAGAAAGTAGGAGATGTTTTGGGGATTGGAAAGTATGAGTACCACTTAATGTAGGCAGCTGTTGCCTAACGCTAGCTCTTCATTTGGGGGTGCTGGAGACCTACTGAAACTGGCACTTGTGCTGAATTCAGCACCTGTTTGAAGGCTCAGATCAGCAGTCTTCCATTCGTGTCCCTGTTTCTATTTTGTTGTGACTATGTGGATCTGTTTCTTATATAGTGTGTTTTACTGAATTATCTGTGGAATCCCCAAGCTGCATATCTACTTTTCTTTTTAAACTACTAAATTCATCAGCTTCTTTCAGTTGTCATTCTGCAAAAGCCTGAATACTTGAATATTCCTTTGTGAGCCCTGATGACTTTTTTTTTTTTTAATATGGATACCTAGTTTAATCCAGGCAATTTGTTAAACCTGGTATAAAATACATGCAGGTTAAGCTTTACATGTAGTAAAGTGGTAAGACTGAGATGTGAGCTTTGGAAGATATAAATAATTTCAAAATATCTTGACATGTTGCCTCTATAAATGATATGACAGAGTAGGGTGTCTGCCCCTTTGCTACAATTAATGTGTTCTTTTATGCATCTTTGCACGAGGATGTTCCCATCACCATTCAGTCCAGCAAGGGCATGTCTTGCAGCCAAGAGTGTACAGGAGCAGTAACCTTTGGTGGAGCTGGTGTCTTATTCTGTGTTACCCAAATTTGCCTGCAGCTGATGTCTGACCTGATGAATAGCATAAAATGAATGTTGAATTATTAACATGCTTGCTTCCCGGAATCCTTTTTGCTGTCAAGTTCATGTAGACCTATCATTACTGCATTGACTGCCTGTAATGCCCTGAAGCATCCTCTCTAATACTGATTTCTTGAAAACTGGCATGGTCTTCTTGCATGTTAGTTTTAACATTCTTACTGATAAAATTGCCCTTTGAATTTTTGCAGGTGTAGTTCGACATGTATTGTGGTACTTGCATAGTGACAAAATTAAAACATTTTTTATGTAATAGATATATTTGAAACCTCAGCATTGAAATATATGAGAGAGAGAGACAATTCAACTCGAGAGTTTAAATTGTATTGATAAAAAGTGTGAGTCGAACTGATTTATTGTGAAACTGAAGTTGCAGTACTAATTGGCCAAAATTTTGAGTATTTAAGCTTGCAAGTTGCCAAATGGCTGCTTTGTGCCAAGCACTCCTCTGTTTAAATGACAAGTGAAGCAGTTCAGATAGCCTCAATGCAGACACCTGAAAAAGATTCCATGTGTCCAGGCAACGATACTGGAGACTCCTGCCAGAAAAAAAGGTAATGGAAATTTGCTTCACTCTGCAGTTCCTAGAGATACTGTTTTTTTTTTTAAATTAGGCTTCAGGCTTTTTAAGAAAGTGTGATGGAAAAGTAGAGCATGCTATAAAAGTGCAGGGGAGAGTACTGAGTACTGTGTTCTCTGAAGTAGTCTGAAAAGCCATCTGTGATCTGAAATCCAACTTTCTATGTCACACTGGGAATTGAATAGTATATATCAGGTGATTACAGCTATATTGGCCCTGTTGCAGTATGGCAATACATCATTACATATCATGTGGGATCAGCTGCTTCTCTTAAGCATTTGTTTATAACTGCCTTAAGATGCTTTGAAATATGCCTTATTTGAAATGAACCAAATCAGTTCAACTGGGTTGATTTAGGAAGATAAGTCTGTATTAGTGATAAGGGAGCAACCTTTTAAGCAAATAGACCATCTTAAACATTTTAAGACGTCTTCACATTTTTAAGTGATGATTCTATTCATGGTGATCCAGTGCTGTTACTCAAGTGCCTTTGCTAATAGGTAGAAAAAAATTTCTTGACATAGACTGGATTAAGGAAAAAATAAGATGTTCTAAAACTGTAATTGAGATATAAAAAAACCTATGTACTTTAACAATTCCTATTTGGAAGCTTCAATTTCTGTATTACTTAAATTAGTTCTTTTGGAAGATTGTGTATGTGTAGGCTGTCAGTTGACAAAATTCAAGCATCTGTTATCTCTTTCCAAATTGTATGCTTTGCAGTAAACATTAAAATGCCTATAGCATAGTAAGTGTTAATATTTGGCAGCTTTTAGTACTGGTGTTCTTATGTTACTGACTGGAATATGCTGGCGATTATTATATTTTTGGCATTTTAATTTAATTCCTTTTGGGTATAAACCTAACAAGTGGTAACATGGCTAAAAAAGCCACAAACGGATCCAAGTGGTTAAGTAGTGTGGCAGACAGTTTATGCCTCCTGTAACTGCACAGTACATCAGCAATGTCCAAGTTGTGGGTTTTGTTGGTTTGGTTTTTTTTTTAACCTGCTGTGATGGCTCAGTTTTAGTTCATTTGTATCTGAAGACTCACCCTTAGAAGATGAGGGAAGAATAAAAACCTTACTTGCAATCTTGGAGAGAGGTGAAGTTCTTCCCCTAATCATCAGTATCATAAATAAAGAAGTGAAAAACCACACTTGATATCCCTGATATAAGTGATAAAACTTGATTTCTGTCACTGTAAAACATAACAGCATTAGGGAATTCTTGGAATTCTTATTGTATTTTCTGTACCTGGTGCTAACTGAAATACTGTAATTTTGGTCTTTTTGCTTGTTGTTTTTATTCTACTTTGGGGAGTTAAAAGTCATTCTAAATTTTGGATATACTCATTGTCACACTTAGGGTTGTGTGTATTATACATGTAAGAGAGGGTTAAAAGTGGTTAGTTCACATGCATATATTGTAATGTCTTAATTCCTGATAGACAAAATGGGATTTGAGAATCATGTGTGGGATATTTGCTCTAAATACAGGATCTGTACAGAAAGAAATGTGTGGCTCCTGTTGCTACCAGGAGCAGCAGAAATATGCGGTATTGAAGATAAAAAAAGTTCCTTATTATCTTCAATGGTAGTAGCCAAGACTTCATTCAGAAGCTGTCTTATAAATGTGTTACTGGCAACTAGATGTTAGGATGAGATTCTCTGCTCAGATAAAAATTAACTGGAGCTCCCAAAAGTTATTAGCTGGCCTATAAAACATTGAATATTGTTCTGAGAAGAATTAGTTGAGACAGCCTTCTGCAAACAATATGTTCTTCCCCTTTGTGAGCATTTCCTACAAGACACTTGCAATGATATTAATCCTTTGAAGACTATCAAGCTTCCTGACTATATCCTACAGCTAGAGCATCTTAAAATTTTGGAACTCAGACACCTTTGCTGTCTTAACAATAAAAGTAAAAAATTATATCAGGTCTACTACCTCTTTATTCTACAATGTTTGGAAGTCTGTACTTATGGAGTTTTTTTATAATCCAAATGCACATACTTGCTACGGAATTAACTGATCTGAAATCTGTTGCTTTCTCTGATTTCTCTGATAACTGCTTCTGTAAGAGTTTTTATCATCTTACGCTTATTATTTTTTAAAAGGCTTAGCAAGAAAGGGCTAAGTTCTTTCCACTGCATGATCGACAGAGAATGATTTTATTTGCAAGATTACTTCTGAATTTGAATAATACCATAGTTTCCTAACACCTTGCTCTTTTCCTGGGAAAAGCAATGACAAACTCTGGATGTTCTACATAATACTGCTATAGTAGCTAGGGTGGATGAGACAGTTCACTTCTGTGTGAAGTCAAGTGTGGTTTAGGGACATGCTGTTTTGGCCCAAAGGCCCTCTGAGTACACGTGGCCTGCAATGTTAGCAGGTAGCAGGTGTGGTGGATTCTTTTTCAGAACATTTAACCACTGTTCAGGCTGTGATTTCTGCTTGTTTTAAGCAGATGGATACTTATGAAATCTAAGTAATCCACCTGGAGCAACTATATTTTTTTAAACATTGATCTGAAGGCCAGATGTTCACAGAGGCAAAAAATGGGCAGATGATTGCAAACTTGACTCATTAGCTATTGCTACCTAGGTGTTCTAGCTAGTAAGATCATGGAATCATGCAATTGTCAGAGTTGGAAGGGACCATGCACAATATGATCACATCTTCCTCAATCTGCAACTCCTTGTTTGCCATGGGAGGAATATCTAGAATTTTACTTATGGTATAGCCATAAAGTAAGATACGATAAAAGCTAGAGTCTTGTGCAAGCTCTTCTCTAGAAAGTCTTAGCATCCCCAATAAACGTGTTTGTTCAAAGTAGAAGTCCTATGCTTACAATCTTTCCTTGTAGTTTTAAATAAGACTTTTTTGTGAAGGAACATTAGCACCTAAATGCAGTACATGTACATTTTAATTCTTAAAGATATTCTCTTCGCCTCAGATAAGCTAAAGATCAGATAGCTGAAAAAGTTTTGTACTTGGGTATTTTCACTGAAGCATGTTACATGACCTTTCTCTTCAGCATTCCTGAAATTAAATGTTTGAAAAGCTGTCCAGCATAACTGATTGAGAGATGATTTCATATTTCTGTGCTTGAGTTATGCCAAGCATAACTCTGCTCTTTTAGCAGAGAACGGAGAAGTGATCTCCCAGTAGGCAAATGGAGATTGTGTATATACATTCAAAATTCTAGTAAGGCTGGCTTTTGGTATCCCTTCATCTTTTGCTTGTATAATTCACCAGAGTTTGAGTTACTCATCAGCAGGATGAGCAGTCTCTGCTTCAGGCATTCGTTTGTACCAGTGTAACTATCTGTGTGGCCGAGCAACAGACATGAGCATGGAAACAGGAACGAGAAGCTGAGAGCTAGTACTGCTTAAGCTACCACTGCTGCTAAGACAGTAATGTATAGCCATACGTGTGTAGCTGTAACGTGAATTTTACTGATCCAAAGCTTACCCAAAAGAGAATTACAGAGAATTTAGGAATTAAAAGAGGTGCCTTACAAATATCTATTAAAGATAGGTCTGGAGGAAAAAAGTTCAGAATAGCTTAGGGAACTACTTCCTAGATGTATCAAAAGGCAGCTTTCCAATGTGTAGTTTAAGTCCACCATTTGTGAGGTGATAATTAAAAGTATGGACCTAATTACTTAAAGACTAGTCTAATACTGTGTTCCTGTTGGAAATTCAGCCTGGAATAGTTCAAATTACTAACTAGCAATAAAAGCTTGAACTGCGAACTTTAAACTGCTGAACTAAATTTTAACTATAACCGCAAGTAAATTAATTTCAAGGCATTATGCTTTTAAGAAACTCTGGGTATTACTTCTAAAATGCAGTGGAAAGATACTGTTCTTTTTACAAAACCATAAAACTACATGAACTGCTTCAAGAAGGATAAAGCACTCAAATTACTTCATAGAGTTTTTAGTCTTGAACATTAGTTCATTTTCCTTCCTTTAACTGTTGGAATAATGAACATTTTAATTTAGCTTCTACATTTGAAGAGAGGGGGAGAAAAAACAAAAAAAACTCCCACACCCACAAAAACACAAATCAAGGCTTTGGTTGATTCACAGTATTTTTGTATAGAACAAAGAACTGCTTGGCAAATGCAGAGAGAATTCATTATAATTTTATTACAAAGGATGAACAACTTTCTCTTTAGGGTGAAAGTTGTACATTGTCTCAAGTAATTACACAGAAATTAACTCCTGTTTTAGTGTGAACTTTGTCATATATGTAGACTAAGGAAGAACTACTGTGGGAACTTGCATTACAACTAGAGCGCTCCCTTATGTGTTCTCATATTCCTGGAAAAAAAATCAGACAACCTAATGACTGCCTCTTCTAGGAGAGGTTTGTGGTATGGTGGGAACATGCACCAGGCAGGTTGCAGTGTAGTAGCTACCCTAAGCTTGCACTATTGCTCTTTTCCTTCTTCCTCCCAGTATCTTTTACTTCTTCAAAATCTTTTACTATCTTCTATGTGAACCAGTTCACAGTTTTAGGGGATTGTATCAGCAGTGGTGGTATTGTGGTGTCATAAGGTCAGTTATGACATATTAGATTATAGCTGCTTCTGTTGATGTTCAGGGAGTGGGTTGTTTTGCTTGTTTACTTGTTTTAAACCAGCAGTGATTTGGTTATCTGTAAAAGGTCAGAGCTGTAGCTGTTGTGGGGCAGAATAAAACCAGTGCGTTTCTGATGCTTTTGTTACCAGTCTGGAGACTTACAAAGAACTGTATATTGTAGTGGGCTTTGTTTTAAGCATTAGAATTTAGCTTGATGATCATTAGTGCTTTGCTATCAGGACTATTAAGTATGTATTTGATTATCAGGAAGACCAGCATTTGATACCTACCTTTCTCTAAAATAGGGTTCTTTAAATTTTTCTAGACTGCTTTTTTTTTTTTATGTGCTTACTGTTGAATATTAGTTTTAGTTCTTCATCAGCAATTTACTTACAGCTTTGGCTGTATAGTCTTTCCCTTCTGAAGAAAACACTGTAAATACAGTGACATTAAAATTCTTTATTAGCCAAAGAAAATTTAGGTTGTGCTCAATTGAAAACTATTCTGCTGTAGAATATTGGTGTCTTAGTAAGAAAAATTATAAAACGGTTACTGAACTAACTTCGTTCTACTCAAATATTAAGTGTTTAAATGCCACACAGATTTAAGGGCCCCAAATAAAACGTTTGATACATCTTGTAATTTCCTTAAGCCTCTAGTAGCAACCATTCTGCTTTATTCTTGTGATGTAATTTATGATTAGCAATCTGGATAAAACTATCTTGTTTATGTACGTGACCATTTTCTACATGCAAATTATTGGGGGCTGTATCATCAGTCTGAGTGTCTTTTCCTATGGAAAAAGACTGCAGCTTTTCTTTGGAAAAGTAAGAGTCTTGGCCATGCAGAAGTAAGTAGAAATAATGCCCCCTCTTTGTGCAATGTTCAGTGGTGGAGTACCTATCATAGAATATTTTTGTGTTTTGGGACACTAAATACCTGTATTTCTTCTGAGAATTAGGGTAGATAAAATTTGGGTGAATAGGAGCATATGCTGGGGTAAGGTGCTATTAGCTCGAAACATCTATGTTTGAATCTCCCCTGCTGTCAGCAACCTGTCTTGGGGCTGAAAGTCACCCTTGTCTAATGAATGCTCTCACATCCTCTGTGGAGTAACTTAATTTGGGAGGGGTTAAGCCTCTTGCTTCTGGGAAGTGTCACGCTCCTCTTCCGGCCTGCTCCTGTGACTCAGCCACTCCTGGAGGAGCTACTGTCAGCCCACGGGCTACTGGAGTGGCACCAGAACTAGAGCCTCCTGAGCATTTCATCACACAAGCACCCTGTACCCTCACAGTTAAGGGGATCTTCTGGTGGTGGGGATCGGTGCTCGTAGGGAGCTGTGTTCTGGTCATGCATTCCGTGTTCATGTCCTAGTCACGGGTGTATTTCAGAAGAGGGAATTAAGCCATCTTGTGCAACTTTGTGAATCTGCACTGCTGTATTTTGTTTTCTTTTTCTGAAGTTCTCGGATGTGGAAACAAGTCTTTTTACTGATAAACCTTTTAACTTTTTGAGAAGGCTCTCACCATGTAGTCAAATACAATGATTTAGGGTATTTGCTGTATATTTCTTTCAAAATACTTTTCCAGAGTTCATTAGTGATTTCGGTGGATGCTGCTTAAGGTGTAGTTTCACAATACTCTGAGTAAATCTGAATTGGCAGCAGCTGCTGGTTCTGCATTTCTGGCATTGGCACTTGTTTGATCCTGTATTTCCTAAGCTGGTTTGGAGAGCTCAAGTGTCAGAAAGTAATCAACATTTTCTAACTTCATTTGATTCCTTGAACCATGTATCCTGATCTGTGCCTAAGAAAAGAGAATATCAGAGAAAACACAGCGCTTGTAGCAGTGGACCATTATGGGCATAAAACTTACTGAAGCCCTACAATTCTCCAAACAGTAGCAAAGTATTCTTTGACCAATTTCTTGCTTGTGACAGTTTTTGGTAGTTGAAAAGCACTATTTAGTCCTTGGAAGAGGCAAACTATAATGACGTGTTGTCCATTCTACAATCAATGGGCTTAAAGTTAAGGTCTACAGTATATCACCTTTATCACTCATTCAGCTCATCAGAGTGCTGTCATCAGTTTAAAATAATCAGTGTTACAATAAGGCTTGTATTTCCCTCAGGCCCGTGACAAGTTCTGGCTTTTATCCAGAATTTTTCCTGCAATAATTCCTTCTACCAGTGCACTGTCATGAACATTTGTAAGATGCAGTGGCTTATGAGATTGAATATGTAGTCCTTGATCCATAAAGAAATTTGGGCATTTTCTCCTTTTCAAAACAATGTAGATGCTTAGGTGCTTTTGCAGATACATCTGAATTGTTAGTTACCTGCTACTTTTACATTTTAAGCTGAATCTATAGTTAATTTTATAAAAACTATTTTTAAAGAAACACAATGATTCTTACTTCAGAGGAGTTGAAATACTTTTGCTCACTGCAAAAGTGTATTGCTTCTGTTTTAAAGTTTGTGCATTTTTACACCTAAGCAGCAGAATAAAGAGTTTATGAATTATACATGGTGCACTTCATGGCCTTCAGTCTTGTCAAAGACTCAGAGTGTGCTCTTATCATTTGAGCAGGTGAATAAAATGAAGCAAATAGCACTGTTATGTTAGTAGGCATGCAAAAGCTATTCCTTCTGTCACCGAATTTAGGGTCTTGAATGCCAGGTAGTAGGCTCGATGACTTTTTTCAGTGTTAATCGGTGCTGGTGAAGGAAATGGGGGGGGGGGGGGGGGATAAATCTGATTCTTTGTTATCATGAAGTCTTTATTGTTGTGTTCAGTGAGAGTACTGAAAGGTCTTTTGACATCCAGGCGTAGTTTTAGTTCAAGCCCTTTAGGAAAAAAGTTGTATTCATGACAGAATTAATGTACAAATCTGTTGTAAACCATCTGGAGTAGCTAACTACTTTCTTTGTTTCTTTCTAGGAAATATCAAAATAAAGCAGATGTTGTGTCCTGTACTGTTATCTCAAGGTTTTGCAAGTCATTCTGTTATGTGCTTCTTGGCAGCAGGAATGTAAACTAATTCTTTCAGCACTGAACTAGAACCTTGACAAGGTTGCAATTACAGGTAAGAAACTCTGCTGCTTGGAAATTTATGGAAAGGTATAATCACTTTTACTTTGACTGTGTTTTAATTTGTAGTTGACCAAGAACTTAACAGGAATTTCAGACCAGATTGGATAAAATGATGTGGTTTTTCCTTTAGTAGGGAGGAAATAAAACTTAAAGTATAGCTTCTCTGTGCTCTAGTACAATGCACAGTTAATAAATAGGGAAAAAATGTAATTTTTAACACTTAAACATGTCCTGACCCAGATTTTGAGTAAGGTGTTTTCTTACACAAAAGAATGTACAGTGTCAGTGAGTAAAAGTCATGAAGTGTTTTGCTACTGTGTGTTGAGATCAGCTTACGATCTGTGTGGCTTTTTTCCCCTCAAGGTCTCTATTTCCTCAAATGCACTAAAAGCAGCAGTACCACTTAAATTACCTTTTTTTTTTTTCATTCTTTACGGAAAATCTCTAAATTTTTAGAAGTGTGCTGTAGCTTCAACTCTTAAATTGCCTTTTCAAGGGTAAAGGTTGTTGTCTTCTTCCAGGTCAATTAAAATGTTTTGGCTGCTTGTTTTGTATCATAACTTTATCTGACAATGATGGAGGTAACTCTTGTCCCACTACTCAGTCACTGTCTGTGTTTGTATAGGGGAGATAAAAATCAATGTTCTTTTATTCCTGAATTATTTTTTAAAAGAAAAGGTAAATTTAGTGCTACAAAACTATGTTAATTAAAAAAAAATAATCAAAAACCAACCACAAGTACCTATCATAGGGATTACATATCTTTATCTGTTCCTGAATAATTTAATTCAGTTTTAAAATGGGGCATTTTGAGGACTATCCCTGAAATATGCTGTATGAAATATGCTGAATCTGCATAATTATGATCAAGTTAATGCGTTTCAGGCTTGATTTCACATTTTGGTATCTTTGGGAAGACTTGCTTGCCTTAGGCTGTACTTGTCAATAGTGGCAGGATGAGAGTCTGGACTGTTGGTATGAAGCAGTCTTACTCTGAAGTTGGATGAGGGATGGGTCAGTGACAGGTTCTGCTGAGGAGGTGGCATTGATTGTTCTCCTGTTAGAATGAAAGAAAGGTTCAAATCTGTTTTGGCTTGGTTTGTTGTTGTGGTTTGGTTTTTTTTTTTTGTCATCTGGAATGTTTGCACTTAATATGCAGTGATGTAACAGGTTGAAAAAAGGCACAACTCTTCTTATGCTGTGCGAATCATAGACTAATTTATATTGGAATGGACCTCTACCATTCATTGCCCAGCCTTTGTGTCTAACTTCCTCAGATCTATGTGAATCAACAAGTCACTCCTCAGTTATGATAATAAATGGTTTAGTGTTTTGCCACTTATTCTGGTCTTTCAGACCTGTTTAGGAACAACTTATTGATTATGTGAATCGGTGACTCATTGCTGCCCTATTCTTACAAAAATGCTTCCAAAGCTCTTGTTAAACAAACATTGAAAAAGGTAGAAAATAAGTTGTCTTAAATGCCTAACTTTAGAATATGGGAGTATGGGAGAGCTCCTTTTTAGTGACATACTGCTTCATGTTAATAACTTAAAAAAAAAAAGTCTTCAATTTTAATACCAATAGTGTACTGGCTCTCTTTCTTCAAAATCTTAGGTGCTATTTTTTTTTATAAGAATCTGGCTGATAGTGATTAGATTTTTTGAAGAGCACCAAACTAAATATGTCTCAAAATAATTGGTCTTGGAATGTAGAGAATAAAATGAAATGTTTCTGCATAGAAATAACTATTAAATTTATTATGGAAAAGTCCTGGCTTTGTAGGATTCAAGTACTACAAGTGCATCTGTTTTGAAAAACCCGGTAAAGAAGGTGAGAATGTGCTTATTGGCTACAGGAAGTATGAGCAGATACAGGCAAACAGAAGGAATTTCAGTTAGTATTATGGGATACGAATCGTGTTGTCGTAGGCCAGAAGAGATAAACAAGAGTACAGTGCTGTCTTCTGAGTGTGTTATAATAGAACCACACCTCATTGCAGCGTGTGAGTTAAAGACAAAATGTTACTTCAGGGTTAACCAGCCTGAAGAGGGAGGTTTAACCAAATTTAACCATTTCACTCAGGTGCCAGTGCATCAAACTCCTACTTCAAGAGAATAGCACCAGAACATGAATACTGGTTCACACAGAGCTAACTGAGCTCCTACAGACTTTAACTTTCGTTCTGTCCTCATGGAGGTGCTAGAAGTAATAGTGTGTTTGCTTTGCACTGTCTGGGCCAAGTGTTGTTGCACTTGCTTTGGTGAAGCAGCCTGAGTATTTATGTATCTTACATATCACTTTCTGTATGGTTAATCCGTAACTCAGATAATCTGTTTGCAGATAACAAAGGGGATTGAATTTCTCAGACTTCATAGTGTTTAGAGGAAATCTTGGTAAAGAAAACTTGAAGAGAGTGACTACGATAGTGGGTATTTTTTTTACTGAGAATGACACTCCATTCCTCTTCTTCAGCAAGTCCCTAGCTGTGGTGCCAAAGTGAACTAAGGGCTGTTAGTTGTCAGAAGTCACAGTGCCAAGCACACAGTTATGAGTTACAAACTAGAAGAACACTGCATTTATTATTTTTTTAAGCTTTCATTTGGCCACAAAACTGTATGAAGTTGACTTCTGCAACTTATGCAAGGGGATACATGATACATGATAAAGGCAACTGTAAAAATGCATCAACCTGGGCATGATGGCTTTGTACTACATGTGATTGTGATATGTGATTGTGAAGTTAGATTCAGAGTCCACTTTCAAGTTATCTCTGAAGTTTATCTCGAAGATCTAAGGTATGATCTTTGCACCTACCAAACTATGTTCCAGAAAAATAAGAAGTCACAGCATAGAAGCATGTAGCTTGTCCATGAAAAGCAGTTACCAAATAAGCTGAGTTTGAAGATCTGCATTTTAATAAGGTGCAAAAAGCAGAATATAAAATGGACCTCTGAGAAGACTACTAGCATACATGTTTTTCTGATGTTAACAACATAGCTAAAAAGCTCTTGATGCTCCTTTCTGGTTTTCTCACACTGTCTTCCCTGTTGAAGTTTACTGCTCTCTTGGATGTACTGTCTAAGCTGCTGTCTTCTAAATCCGCTGCAGTCTAAGTCACAGTTTCCAAATAGTAAAGCTAACTTTGCACCTATTCAGTTCAACAGTTCAAAGAGGAAGGGCAAAAATGTCCTAGCCAGCAGTTCTGAAAGAAGAGAAATTGCTGGCACAACGTAGTGGTGAGTAGCTGAGGCAGAGCAGAAGAGATAATGTTTTCAGGTATTACTAACTGACATTGAAAATAGGTGTGAACCCATAATGTTAAATCACACACTTTGAAGTACCTGACATCTTCATCACCTTTTTCAACTTGCTGGTTTGCAAGTAGTGTGGTTGGGGGGTTGTTGTGTATTTTGGTGTTATTATTTCTTTTCCTGCAACTCTTGTAACAATAGAGATGCAGAGATTAATTTCAAAATTACAACGGTAGCTCTAGGCACATATTTTACTTGCTTTACTTTTTGAAATTTTTGACTTAAAAGCCTGTCATCCTAGCAGGAAGAGTTTTTGAAAGTAGGCTCTATATTAAAGATTTATATTGGTGCTTAATTTCTTTGTGTTGGTATCTTTGGTCAGCTGAGATCCTTTCTGGTGGTGACTCTCGTGGTCAGAGATTATTTAGAAGCAAAACCACCCACCTTCAAAAGTAAATAAACCCCACAGCAAGTGGACATGAATTATAATCACTGTCCTTCTATGTAGTTTGTTTTTAGGTGAAAGTAAAATATTCAGATCTCATTCTTAGATTCCGATAATTGCTATTGGACTCTGCCAGTGCTCGTGGCTACACAGAGTAGCTGTTACAGCCAAGCTTTGAATTTTTGAGCAAGAGCTCTACTCAATAATTATTTGCCTAATGTAGATTTGTGCAGTGCCAGCATTTTTAAGATCAGTAAGTCAAAAACAATCCCAAGTTTTCTGGGATCAAAAATAAAGATTTTTCAAAGCTGGTTTCACTCATTAAATTAACTTTGTGTTTATGTATACATAGAGTAGAAACACAAAGCAAAAGCTTACTTCCAATATTCTGTCACTCTTTTTTTTTTGTATAAATTGAAGGGTACAGGGAATCTTTATGAATGTCAAAACTCTCTACAGTGTGTGTAGACACATGTAATGTGTAGAGTGTGTGTATGCACATACATACACATTACAGAGTGAGTGTGTAAGATGCAGATGGAGACATGGGAGCTTTCTACCAAGGCTAAGTTGGAATTTTTTTTTTATTTAATCCAGAAAATATATTTCTTCCTGCACTTACAGTAAGCTTTGAAATTGTTCGCTATAGATATTTTGATCATTTGTTTGTTACTTAAATCTTCAATGTCTAGTGCAGCGTTTTCTCTCTTGAAATGTTGTGTTTTTCTTTTTTATAGCAAGAGCACATGTGTTTTGTAACAGGAAACTCTGGCACTGTTTCTTTTCCACAGCACAGACTTTAGAAATGACTGGTCTGTTGAGTGAATCCTTATGAGGAAGAGATACTTTACAGTACACTTTTCTGACTTAAGCCCAAAAGATTGATGTTGGACCATTCCAATATGTGAAAAGATATGTTATTGCCTTTGGGACTATTTGCCATCAAGGTATTAGTCTAGTTCTGATGTTGTCTTTGAAACTGGCATGTGATCTGAAAATAAATTTATAGTATCTACAAAAACTTTGTTTATGGATTTTAGACCTTTATAATCTAATTCACTTTGTCTGCCTTCATGACAACCAGCAAGTAAATATTTCTGCCTGTTAAATGTAAATCTGTATGGAAAGGAGTGTGCAGTTCATTTGAAGTAGCTGCCTATTTCCCCTTCATGATATAGTAGAAAAGTCATGGATATCTGTAACTGAGCAAGAACTATCTGTGTGAAAATAAATGAGTGTGGTATTTTTTTTTTTTTAATTTAAACAGATAAATTCCAAATTATACACAGACTTGATTTTAAGAATCTTTAGTGTATGGCTGATATAATAATAATGTCTTCACTGTGTATCTGTAGTGAGGATACTTGCCACGAATTTTTCTTGTGTGTCAGAGGACACAGCTTTTGTCGTCTTACTTTCATTCCTCAAAAGGATAGGTGTCTTCAGTTTCCTGAGCCTGAATTATTTCTTATGTTCCTGGTATGTGAGATAAGGACCTCATATAGGATTTGTATCAGGTAGGAAATATCAGAAAAGAATATATGTTAGGACTTCAGAGATGTAAGCCGTGGGTTAAGTTTTTGCCCTGGGAAAGGGATGTCAGCTTATGTTAGAGACTCACAGCCCTGAACTCTGTTGGAAATGGCTTAGCTATTGATTTAAAACTAGAGATGAAGAATGCCCAGTAGAGCTGTCGTGAGAGCCACTGCTTTAGCAGCATACTACTCAGATTTAGTTTCTTCCATTGCCAGAGAGGGGGAAAGGCCAGAATTTTCTTCCTCTAAAGGCCTTCCAGAAGCCTTTGAGGGTTGGTGATTATTGGCACTTACCAGGTGATTGATTTTTATTTTAAATTATTACTCCCAGAGATGGGAAGACTACTGGAAGAAGGGAATCCTAGCTTTCCATTATTGATCTGAAGAATGTATACTGTTTTAGAGAATAGTCTGTGGAGCATGGATGAGAACTAACACCTTCTGTTTTCAAGGAAGTTTTGGGAATTACAGTAGACATGATCTGGTCTTGAAAGTTTCAGCTAGTAATGTTATGTGGGGTAAATATTTTTACTAGAAGGAAATGAAATTGTTTTCACAGGTTGCTGTCTTCCAGCTATGTAATGGGTGGGTATAGAGAAGGTAGAGCTGTGCTCTTCACAGAGATGTGTAATTAAAGACAGAGGGAAAGGACACAGTTTGCACTTATGGGAGTTCTGTAATCGTTATGAATGTGGTCAGATGTGAACTTGTTGCTCAGAGACTTGGAATTTCTGTCCTTGGAGATGTTCAAAACTTGAAAAGGAACTGCACAGCTTGAGCCATCTTTGGTGTTGGATATCATGCTGATTGAACTCTGAAATGGGATTTGGACTAGGCAAGTTCTAGAGGTCTATTCCAACATGATTTGGTGCTTGACTTTTTCAGTTCATCTTCAAACCGGTTGCTGCCTTATGCTCTAAATAATACAGTGACAAAAAGACTTCTGTGTGTCTGGTGTCTTTTATAGGACCAACCATAAGTTCATACCTAAACTTATTGTTTTCTTACTGATTGCAAGCCAATCTGTGCAAGATTTGTTGTATTGCGTAGGATATCTAGAATATCTAGAATATAATCTTGGAATAGTGTAATCTATCTTTTTTCATTTCTGTGCTGTAAGAAGTGAAGCTACTTATGTAATACGTAAAGCTAAGGTTTGGAACATGTGCTTTTGGTGGTTTTTTTTAAACAGTTTTTTATTTTAGAAACGTAGAACACAACACTTAATACTGAACTCGCAGGCCTTTGCAATTATATAGATTTTGATCTTTTCCCTTACTCAGTCATATGATTTATCCCACACTTCTGATTTTTAACAACTTAAGGACATCCTTAACTCAATTAAGGAAATTTCATACAAGGTCTGAAGTGTTGGAGGACTTCTGTCATTTTGGCAGCTTTTCAGTCAAGTATTTCATTTTACTGGTAAGAATGTTTTTATGTGCTTTTAAAATAACTTCATGTGTAAGTTGTGAATGAGTGGTCATCAGCTATTAAAATCCATTAATGGATCAGTTGCTGAAAGCACTAAGAGCACTTGTTTGTGGTGGTTTGTAGCACTACCTTGCTTTGCTTTTATGACACCATTTGACACTGATTTCTTTTTTGGATTTTATGTGGGTTTTTTGTTTTCCTTTTTTTTTAAAGCAAAATCAGATCTTCCAAGAGAAAGGGCTGTGAAAAGCATTTGGCTGTGAATCTCACAAAGTCATGAGTACCTAATTTCTGTTTGTTGCTTTCACTGATTTGCAGTGTTGCACATACTCTTTTCAGATAAAGAAAAATAATGATACAATTAATTGTGAGCAGAATGTAATTTACTGCTTTCGCTTGCAAATTACATACAATGTGAAGCTTCCAATGCATACCATAAGATGAAGATAATATGACTACACAACCTTTGCTATCCTGGCTAATACAGTTGGAGGCCAGTGGATGGTGACTGCAGAAATAAAGAATAAAGATAATATCTATGGTTTCTTGTGTGTGAAAATCTTTAGATAATATCATAAAATTGAACTGATTGGTAAGGTGGGTGAAGTTTAGGATATGGGTAGTTTGTGTTTAAAAGGGCTTAATGACTTGTTACAAGTACAGAAAGTATTTTGAGAAAGTTAGATGTGGTTTTGAAGTCATTCCGTAACTTGCTTTTTTGTATTAGATGTGCCATTATCTGTGAAATTGCTACTTCTGGTTTTGCTCTATAGAATCCAGTTTGAGGACTATTTATGTTTATATGGAGTAAAATCAAATTGGCAACAACCAATTCTTAATTTGGCTTCACTATAGATTCTGCAGCTGAGAATGTGTAGATGGAATGCCCATTTTAGAAAGCACAGAGGGCTCAGGACACTTTCTTTGGCGTCACATAATTCCTTTTTTTAATGGCTACTTAGGACAATTTACTAACTAGAAGACTCGTGTAATAACATCAGACTTCTTGATAGTATAAAATTGATACATAGGGGCAATTGACTGTTAAGCAAGTGTAGAGTTCCCTAATAAATGAGAAATCATCAAAAATCATGGTAGTTTCGGAGAGCCAAACTAGGGGGGGTGATTGCACAGTGATAGCATTTATACTCTCCATGCAAAACCTCAATTTCTAGATGAAATCATCTTCTCTAATAAATCTTTCAAAACCTGGACTTTCATTAGTCTTTTAGTCCCTGTCAAAGAGAGAATTTCAAGACAGATGACTCTTTTGTTTTAATAGAAAAAGTACATCAAATTATATGATGTTCAGCTCCTTCTGCATAATGTTAGTAGCACCTGAATCAAACACCGTTAAACCTGAATTAAAAGAGACAGTGAAACTAGACAAAAAATAAACCAGATAAGGAGTTCCTGCAGTATTTGGGGAAGTTGATCTAAATTTGTATTTAAGAGTTGGAGATGCATTTCAAAAGAGGCATAACTGCTGAGCAAACTGTCATGGTCTGTGGAATGCTTGAGGTCCTTGCCACTCATGGAAGTCAGTGCAGCAGAAATTTGGATTATATGGAGGAAAATCCTAAAGTTTACCCTGAAAAGAGGGATGAGGTGCAGAATTGAACTGTATTCTTCGCATCATTGCATTGTATTTTTAGCTCTCCTGTCTCCATTGTTATTTTTAGCTCTCCTGTCAGAATAAGCTGTGTATGCAGAAAACGTGTTTAGATAAGGGGAATGGCAGAAGTAAGGATTTCTTAACCTCCTTTTTTTTTTTTTTTGACATGGTAACAAACTCTTAAGCCAGAACAAGATTATTATGACTCTGCAGGCTTGGTGTGTATTAGTGTGCCGGAGACCTAGTGACCGACTGTTTAGGATTGGTCAGGGTGGAATTGTCTGAAATTCTTTTAGGATGAAGGCTGCTGTAATTTCCACATCCAGTCACTAAGGGTTTCATGGGGTAGTCGTTCTTAGCACGATCAGAGGTTGTGGTATCCAAGTTTCTGAAGTTCTCAAAGAAGTACTATGGGATCTATGGATTAAAGAAGATATGCTCTACTTACCTTGTAAAGTTCAAGGTAGTCTAGTACAGGAGAGAAACTCAAAAGTCCTCTAAAGCTTCAACACAGATTACTCACGTTTTACCTGCAAGCTTGCTCTCTGGAGATGGTTCTTCTTCATATATTTTGACATAGGTCTCTGGATACTGAAGAACTTCTAAGTTTCTGTGGTTTAATTTCTTCCCATAGATAGCTCATATTTCTTGTAACTGGATACACTTTAAACTTAAGATCAATGCATCTTTGAACTTAAAATCACCTGTAAACACATCAATGTCTTTTAGGGATGGTAAAAATGGATATTATGTTTTACAGAGGACTAAGTATAATTTATTTAGAGAATGTTATGAGAAGTTTTCTTGTATTGAAGTGGGATTTGCCTTTTTGTTTACTTTGGCAAATGGTCTACATTCCCCTACTGTCACTTCTGCCATGCTTTACAAGAACACAGAAGTAGCACAGTTCATGCAAATCTAGTGAGACCAGTCAGTTCTTATTTATGCAGTATTAGCTTTTTCTTCATGCCACAGTAGAACTGGAAAGAGAATAGGAGTCATATGATTGTTATTTTTCTAGCATGAATTAGTTTCTGCAGTGAATGACAGAATTGGCAGGGCTGCAAAGGTATGTGAACTACTCTGCCTTCATATGCAGAGCCTTTTATTTTGATGAAGTAGCCTTTAAAAGACTCAACACCCCACCAAAAATGCAAACAAGAGTTTGTCACTTAATTCACGTCATTTATTAATTATTATACAGCTTTTGCCCTCAGCACACGTGCATGCTTTATCACCTGTTTTATAAAGAAGAAACACAGGAAAGAAAAAACAAAAGTTATACGGAGTGATGGTTTCATAAATAAGACTTTTCTTCTCTGTTTTCCAGATTCAATATTGCATAAACATGGGTGCATTTTTGGATAAACCAAAAACTGAAAAACATAATGCTCATGGTGCAGGGAATGGCTTGCGTTACGGCCTCAGCAGTATGCAGGGATGGAGAGTGGAAATGGAAGATGCTCACACAGCTGTTGTAGGTATTCCCCATGGCTTAGAGGACTGGTCCTTCTTTGCTGTCTATGATGGTCACGCAGGCTCTCGTGTTGCAAATTATTGCTCCACGCACTTACTAGAACACATCACTAACAATGAAGACTTTAGGGCGACAGAAAAACCTGGATCTGCTCTTGAACCTTCAGTGGAAAATGTCAAGAGTGGAATCAGAACTGGCTTTTTGAAAATTGATGAGTGTATGCGCAATTTCTCAGACCTCAGAAATGGGATGGACAGAAGTGGCTCAACAGCAGTGGGAGTTATGATTTCACCTGAGCATGTATACTTTATCAATTGTGGTGATTCACGTGCTGTTCTCTATAGGAATGGACAAGTCTGTTTTTCGACACAGGATCACAAACCTTGCAACCCAAGGGAGAAAGAGCGAATCCAGAATGCAGGAGGCAGTGTAATGATTCAGCGTGTTAATGGTTCGTTGGCAGTTTCTCGAGCTCTGGGGGACTATGACTATAAATGTGTTGACGGTAAAGGCCCTACAGAACAACTCGTTTCTCCAGAGCCTGAGGTTTGTGAAATTTTAAGGGCAGAAGAAGATGAGTTTATCATCTTGGCTTGTGATGGAATCTGGGATGTAATGAGCAATGAAGAGCTCTGTGAATTTGTTAAGTCTAGACTTGAAGTATCAGATGACCTGGAAAAAGTGTGCAATTGGGTAGTGGACACTTGTTTACATAAGGTACGTAACTGTTTCTCCAAGCAGCTGTTCCAAAATTATCTTCTGTTTAGATGGGTACTGTTTTAACAGCGGTTCCTGGCCTACTCTTCCCCTTCTCCCTCTTCCTTCCCTCAAAATTCTATACCCATTTGACTATATATCCTTGATGAAGAATATAGAGCCTTATCTTTTGTGCCTGGAGAGGTGACAGCAATTGCAAAAATAAAGGTTTATTATTTTTATTAAATAATTGCATTTAGTTCCAGCTCTAAACTTTGTTTCCAAATACAAAATTTTTATAATGAATTAATACTGTATTAGGTATTTTGTTTGGGGTTGTGGTTTTTTTGTTCTTTTAAGTTGGGCAGTGTTCATATCCTTTGCATAAAGCCAGTGTTTGCACCATTTCCTCTTCAAGGTATGCTTTGTCATCTGAAGGGGTATCTGCAGCTCATTGTTCTAGCTTAGATGGAGAAGTACTACTTTTGCATCTGAGCTTGCTTGTACTCCTCAAATTTAGAGTTTGTTTGGAGCAACTACAGGTCGGTCTACAAATGTTTCATAGATATACCATTTCCAGCATTCCCTGAAAAGTCCAACTCCTACTAGTGCAAATACAGTTTATTCATTAGGCCACAGACCAAACATGCAGTTTTGAGGAATATATTGAAATCCAGAATTCTAATGCTAAAGAGTAATTTTTTTCAGAAATGAGGTTGCATTCCAGCATATACCATACAGTGTATGATTGGTTTAAATGCTGGGGCTTTTCTGACCAAGTGCTTGACTGGCCTTGCTAAAGGATGGTCATTTGAGTATACTTTTGGTAAAACTGAGCCCTGACATCCTATTTATGTTACGGAGTCAGATTGTGGTTCTCTGCAGTTTGTAACAATACTAGGACACTGTCCTCTGTCTTCAGGATGTGAATTGTATCACATAGTATTAATTGCTGTAAAAGATAGGTATCCCATTATGCTTGGTACAAAAGGGAATGTAGAGTAACTCCTGCGTAATTCTGAAGGAATTTTATTCTAATGTCAGATTCCTGATTAATTTCTTCAGAGAAAGGAATCATTGTGATAGGAGCTATCCGGTACGTTGGGTTTACACAGAGACAATGTGACTAATGGCACCTAAATTTCTACCCCCAAAAAAATAATACTTATAGTCTTGATTTCAAAACAGGAGTTTAAATTATGGCTCTACTGGATATCCTTGTAAGAGATTTAGACACTATGGTTTTTGATTGGCTGTGGATGATAATTTTCAAAATTAGATACAATAAGTATTCTGTATTTCATTTTGCAGCATGATTTGTTTTTTAACTTGGCTTAAGTAAGCTTTATGACTGACTGATTTCTGACCTGTTTTCTTGATACTGCTCTAAAACATTTGGCATGTAAATAAGTCCCATTAAATACTTAAAGACTAAAAAGGAACAATAAAAGTCAGTAAAATTACTTCTAGTGAGTAGTTTACTTGGGGAAACTTGGGGTTCTTACTAATAAAAATGCAGTTTTATCACAGGGTTTCTTTTTTTTCCCAGGTATATCTCTAGTACTATATTTGGAACAAGTAGTATTGTGACTAGAATAGAAACATGAAAAATAAAACTAAAGATCCTAACTCTTCTTTTTTCTCTTTATTATATAGGGGAGTCGTGATAACATGAGTATTGTACTAGTTTGTTTTTCAAATGCTCCTAAGGTCTCAGATGCAGCAGTGAAAAAAGATGCTGAGTTGGATAAGTACTTGGAATCACGGGTTGAAGGTAGGAAATCTGTTTTGTTCATTAGAAATGCTATCATAACTTTCTTGAGCATGTAAACGAAAACTCTGAAAGCCATGGTGCCACTATAGGTCGGTTCACACTCAAGCCAGGTTATAACTCTGAGTTTTTCGTGTGTCAGGAAAAATGTTTTAAGCCATGTGGTTAGTTTATCCTGGTATTCCACAAGCATTTTCTTAATATGAGCTTTAGGTTTTTATTTCTATCTCTATAGGTCAAAATGCTCCCCTGGCCTTGCAGAGTGCTATATCATCTAAATAAACTGTGATATTGTTAATATCTTGCTTATAAAGTGTCATTAAAAGGCATACTTGTGATACTTGCTCCCTTTTTTGGTGAGTTTTTGACAAAAAGAAAAAGCTATATTAGGTTTTCATCAAGGCACAGTTTATTTATCTAACTTTAACTGTTTCTATTTAACATAGCTGTTATTTTTCATGCTGAAAGTTATTAAAATGCACTTCTGTGAAAACTTAAGAGTATAAATACCTATGAATACAAGAGCCTTAAAATCATCCCTTTGAATTCTGAATACTTACCAAGCACCTTTGTATGTGTGAATAAAAACCATATAATCATCTAGGACTTTCATGGAGGACTAAACTGAATTCCTGACCAGTTTCATTTAGTCACTGATTCTACAACTCTACTTATCCAAAAGATTGAATGCAACTTCTTCCCTTAAGCAGCAACAGTGAAAGAGGAGTTAGCTTCACCAAGAGTGAAAAGGCTTGTCCTTGTATATTTACTGCTTTTCAGCAGCATTCTTAATGTCAGAAAAACTGATGTTTGAAGCAGGCTTTCAAGCTATTGCTTCCAATTCAAAATGTTTTCTCGCTGGTTAAGGCTGCTGTTCTAAGGTCTAATGGCAGCCCTGTGTAGTGGCCTCCTGGTCTTCAGTCTGCTCAGTTATTCTGGTGATCCAGGTATAGCTCAGTTCTGGTAGAATTGATTGAAGTTCAGGGCTGATATTAAAAGTTTGCTTTTCTATAATATCGTGCTTATGTTGGCACAGGTTTTTGTAGAAGCAATCCAGGCATGAAAAGTAACTGAGTTGTTAGGATAGTTTGTCTTGCTGTTACAAATGTTGCTACGATAATTCTGTGAAGTAGCATCATCAGAGGTTTTGCAAAGATTGCTGTTACTATTCTTTAAACTTCTGTAATCTCATCAGAAGAGTACTGAAGCACTGCCACCCACTGCGGTGATGCAGCTTATTAATCAATTGGTTGGAGCTATCAGTTACAACAACAGTTTTCAAGAAAGAAAAGAGTTTACTGAAGAGAAAGTTGGCTGAGTTAACTTGTTTCAGGCCTGGACCAGAATATTCTCATTGCTAGATCCAAGTTTAACTGTGCCTTGTGAAAAGGTGGTCCTTTTGTAGATGGATAATGAGTTGTGTAGCTGTCTTGGATATATTTCTTCCAGGTGCTGAGACCAATGGTTAGCTTTGTAGTATTGCTGTTCTGATAGCACTTTTCTGTGTTCATATTGAAAAATGTGATATTGGCAGTCTATAGGACTGTTCAGTAGAGCTCCATGAAGGTCATTTTTAAATTTGGGTCCTAAGATGTTTGGGACTTTGCAGGTCGGAATGAACATGAAGTCGTCTTGAGACTGTAACAAGGTCTCAGTGACACAAACCACAGCTCTGACTATTGGCTGCCTGAGCTCGAGTGTTATTTAAGAAAGGTGTGACTGAACAAATTTTCTCAAGATCGATTCCAGTCACTCAAGCATGGTGTGTATAATCTGTAGAGAGACATCTTTTTCATAACTATTTGATGAGAATTACCACTGCAGTACTCTAGCACTGTCACATATGAGAGAGATGCCACATTTTTTACTTGTTGGTTTTGATTTATTTGAATGTCTAAGACACCCATTTTTAACATGCTGAAGGGCCTGATTGGATGTGCTTTCATTAGAAAGTATTTCATATTGAAATAAGTAGCTTCATATATACATGAGAAATAATCTATGGATTTGAGGAGATCAGAAATCCTCTTAAGAGTGTACAACATCAAGAACACAGCTAATGACTTTTCTTAACACCAATTCAGTGTAAAATGCAACAGTGACATAGAAATGTACATGCTGCCACTGTAACCTGGGACAACAGTTGTTGGGACAACTGTTAGTTTAGCCATCTTTAGTGTCAGAAATCTCAAGCTTATTTTAATGCTATAAATGACACAGTCTGAATATTTTATAGTTTAATTTTTCATTTGTGTGAAAGAGCTATGAAAATCACTCATTCCTTGTCTAGGTATCTTCTTTTATTGCACTCTTACTTAAGCTAATGGGGTAAATTTAGATATTTGTGTTCACATCAGTATCCCAGTAATCTAGACAGTTGACATAACAAACCTTAATTTTTAAAGATATATATATATATATAAGAAGTCCTTCAGGCCTTGGTACAAGTTATCTCTAAATGCACTGGTGTTGTGCAGCCTCTTTCCCTCTTGTTTAAATGGGATCTAAATTGAAATGGTTTGCATATTTGCAGTTTCTGTTGAGATTAGAGAGAGGTAATGGTCACTTCAAATGCTAACTCTAGGCACGTTTCTCAGAACTTGGCTGACATCCCAGGCTTCCTAGATGACAGTAGTTAAGATAAATAACTATTATTTTCCTATGTCTGAGTAGAGCACATGAGTTGTTAATGGGCTCTGGGAGGGAGCCAGAAGCAGCTACCTTCCCTGACAGCAATCAGGTGTGTACACAGTGGTTACCAGTTAGTATTCTCAGCTTCTTGGTGGCTTCTCTCTCAATTAGGTAATCGGTGAAAAAGGTGTGGAACTGCACTGAATTCTACTGCTTTCATAAGTGAGTGTGAAGAAGATTAATAGAAAAGTTGTCAAATAATTTCTGATGAAAGTGACTGGATTAACTGAGAATGATGTAGGAAGCACTATTTGCTAGTAACAATGCGGTGTTGTAGTGTAATTGAGTTACTGCTTGAATGTACAAAAATAACTTTTTAGCAGAAATGTATTTTAGCTATATTATTACACTTAACAAATACTACTCACACCAAAAACAAGCAGAGAGTTTGTAGTCTGAACTAATGCAGAACCATTCTGAATGTAATTTGATTGTTAAGCTTAAGTGCTTCACAGAAATGACCTGATTCAAAGCTTGGACTTCTGTTGCTTCTGCTCATATTAATTTTTTTTTACTTTTTCCTGCATGAGTTCTCCGTGTCATTCTGTGTTCTTCTAATTGGACAGAGTGCAAGGCCTTTAAATGTCAAGTATTTAGCAAGGAATGAGAGTTAGCATGTTTGAGGAAATTCTGCCAAGAAGTGGAGAAAATAAAGGAAACAGAACTTGAAAAGAACTTGAAACATTCACCTCCTTTCTAAAAAAATTCTGCATTCCTAATAAATTTTATGCAGTTGTTGTTCTGACACAGTCTGTAATTTAAAAAAATAAGTTGTTGGACTCAGTTTTTACCTTATATTTGTGCCTTGAGTATTACTAGTTCAGAAATGATACAAAGAAGCTTTAATGAATTGTTGCAAACACTAAACAACAAGGGGAGAAATGTTTGGGAAGATGTTGGATTTTTTTTTTTTTTTAAAGTAGTCTGATTTAAAGATTTAAGTAGTGAGCAGAAATACTTTTAAGTTTCAAAAAAAAGTGGTGGTGGTGGAATGTATATGATCTCAAGTGTTTTAGTAGCAAGGAAAAGTTTTGGAAGGTGGGAAATCCTTTTGTTTAGGAAAGGACAACGGCCATCATCATCTTTAGTATGTTTTGTATTCATCTTTAGAATCAGGTTAGTCTGAAAAAACAGCATAAAAGAGCTGTGCCTGAAAGGTTTAAACTGTCTATAATTTTAGAAACTTAAAGCCTGGTGGGTAAGTTGTGATGTTGATAATACAGATTTGATCATCTCTTGTAGTTTCTCTTCAAAAGACAGAAGTTGCTTTTCTTCAGATGTATTGTAAATATAATTTACACCTTAGGATAGTCTTCCTTAGGGAAGTATATTAGTTAGAATTTATTTGTAGTTCTGATGCATTATGAGGCCCTGAATGTGGTAAACTATGCAGCTAAGTCTGTTTGTTTACAGCAAGTGATTGTATATAGTGAGACTCTGTAATAAATTTACTAATGTATAAAATACCAGACTAGATGATGGGTTTTTTCCAAAAGGCAAATAATGGACTTTGTTCCTGTTATTGTGTGCAACAATGTTTCTTTATCTGTTAAAGAATTAATAGCTCAAAAATCATGACAGGTATTTGATAGCCAATAACAATTTTATTTATACCTGTAGTAAAAACATTCTGAAGAAAAAATATCAGCTTCATTAGAACTACTAAGGTGTAAAGATAGAGATTTGTGAAAAGTACAGACTGTGAGTTCTTAGATAACTTTGTGTTTCATTAAGTAATTAATTTAAAACAGGGCAATGCTGGCACTTAATATAAAATCCTTTGTGACTTCCTGAAGGAATTTGTTTGATCAGCGGTATCTGTTCTTAATGAATATCCACTGTTCAGTATGGAATATTTTTCTGTTCTCTTGTGGACCTTAAATTTCAAGCTGACTGGACCAACCCATCAAACCTTGTAGATAGCAGTATTTTTCACTGCTGCACTTGAGCATTTTTAAGCTCTGGCTTGGAGAGAAGGGCATTGTTAGAGGCATGCTTTTGTTGGTTTTAAAAAACAAGGAAACAAAAAAAATGTGTTAAAAATCAGTTTAATACGTACACATGTAACATTTGTAGTCTCTTTGTGCGTTCATTCCTAAGTAGAATGCTGAGATCCTATACATTTGTGTGATGAGTTGGGTTAGTAGTTCTGCAAGATCTTTCCAGAGTTAAGACAAAAGCGAATTATTGTTTAAATACCAAAACAGGTTTTTGTTTTAACAGCTATTTTAAACAAAAAAAAAGCAACAACCAAACTCAACAAGTGATAATTTACAGACATTTCTAGTGAAAGAACTGTTCACTAATGCTATTTTGCTAGTCTGGGTCTTGAGGTTGACAGAATGTGTATGACTGCATTCCAGAGCTGCTCATTCAAGAGAATTCTGACATACTTATGAGACTGTAGTGAGTAGCTTGTGATTGAGTCATTTATGATGGTAAGCACAGCCATGCTTCTCCTTTGAGTCATTTAATTAATTTGCAAAGTAATGCAGGTGTTGGACAGTAGTTAAGTAGTGATGCTAGGTGAGTCTTTTCTCACTGCCACTCTTGCTACTTTTTGTTCTCTGTTTTTCTCCATTTTTTTAGAGATCCAAAGTTTGGTCACAGGAAAAAAAGACTAAGCATAGAAGTCAATTCAGTGCTCTGATGTGTTTTATTTGATTTGAAAGGGTGTATCAGACATGCAGTTAACAAAAAGAAAAAAAAAAAAAGAGAAACAGAACCAATTCACACTAACCCCCCAAACCATGAAGAGGGGCATGTGTTCTTTGTAGGCTTAAATAATCTTAACAGTAGATGAATACTGTGTTGATACAGTGAGTTAGATGGTGCATTTTATGTATGTGAAATATATACTGTATATAAAACTATGTTGTCATAATCTTATAGCTGGAAATCAAAGGAGGTACTGGAACTTGTAACACTGGTTGCATTATATAAAATTAAGGTTTTTTTCTTAATTTTCAAAGTGCTTATCTTTGAGTTAAGTGTTCGGCTTTGAGTGAAAAGTATTTTAGGGGTAAAGTAGTAGTCTTTGTAGAGGACTTTCATGGATTTGCGTGTATGATGATATGAGAATTATTCTTTAAGTGTCTGAATTATATTAGCAATGCAGATATAAAAGTTTCTTCAATCATGTTTTGAACATTCATGGAAAAAAGCTTAATTGCAGGGTTATTCTTAATGTCGTAGAAATGAAGGTAAAAACCCTGTAAATACCTGTAAGTCTGTTTCTGAAAACATTTCGTGCCTTTCTCTAGTGGCCTTTGTCAAACAAGTCCACAGTGTGTATTTGCTAATGGATATGTAATAAAAAAAGGTCATGCTTGGTTGTTTGCTTTATTCTCAGCTTTTCTGTTAGGATGGTTTTTTAAGAGAGTGAACATGCTCTGGATTAAATTAGTTACCCTAATATCAGGAAAAGAAAAAGGAGATGGTCAGATCCACCAGAACTCCTGATTTGGCACTTTATAGAAATGAAAAGAAGAGGCTTCTAGTTGAGTTTAGTACTCCCTGAGAAGAGGTTATACAGTATAAAGTAAAAGCTTGCAGTAGCAAGAAATATACAGCAATCCTTAGGTGTGATTGCTTAAATTCCCTTCTAAGATGATCTTACATTTGCATTAATATTTAGTAATTGCTAGATTATGTAGCCTTCTTATTAATTCTTGCTATTTGTCTGCTTTTAGTATGTACAGAACCAGATGTGGTCTTGGTATAAAAGCAGTATGTACTTAAGATATACTTTCTATCAGATGCAACTCAGCAAAATTACATTATAGTTGTACAATCTACTTCTAACTACGTAGAGCTCCACAAAAGGATGCAATATATATGAGAACTTATGGCCAGTTTATGTGAATATGTATGTAAGAAGCGATGGAAATACTAAGATTCAAGTATACTTACTCATCTGTCATTTCCCTTGCTAGCCATGATTCACTCTTAATGCATGGATATATGACAGTATACATCCAGTTTCGTGGAAGAATGCTTAATCATTTGTAGTAGTAGTATGCCTTGCTTATTCATTGCAGAGATTCTAAGGTGCTGAATTAAAAGTGACACTTAGAAGCCTAGCACCTTATTTGTCACAGGGTAGTAAAACTATTCTAATAGTAGAACTGCTTTTGTGGGACTTTCCTACAAATCCCCCAATACAGAGTAAGCAAGTACCTTGCAAGTGCTTTGTTGATTTAAATAGTCCTGGAAGAAGCCTCCCTATCACTTGCTTTCTAGATATGTGATAGACAACAAGAGGTGTTCAAATATCAGGAAAGTTGGGATGTAGTGTTTAAAGTAGCTAAGTGATCTTCTCTACTAACTTCAGAAACTCAAATTGTAGCTGCTTCTGCCTTTAGGTGCAGTCTCCAAATTGGTCATTCAGAATACAGTCGATTGATTGTAAGATATTTAAGTGCTTTGTTTATTTTTGGATAGTAACCAAGAAGCAGACTGACTGAAGTGTTACAGGATGATATTTGAGAAGATTCATTCTTCTTAATTCTTCTATTTTGTGGCTCAAATGAAGAATTTTTATCTACAACAATGTCTACAGGAAACGGCACTCCATTCCTTAATCTACTTAATTTTCAGGAAAAAAAAAAATCTGTCTTAGAAATATGTGACATATGCATACAACTACAGTTTGTAGATAACTTAGTGAACCTTTTCCTGCTGTGTCTCTAGTTATACTAGAGGTACTAGAATAACTAGAGGCTGGTGATTGGAAGCAGCTAGTATTATGCCTATGAATGTATATGCAGCTATTGAGCGTTTGCCTTACGGAGTCTTTGATGAATAAGAGCTTGTTAAGATTTACTTCAGTTTAGGCAATTCTTTTGCAAGGCAGAAGAACTTAGCAGCATTGGACTCGTGTGATACTTCTGCTTTGGAAATGGAATACCATATTATTTATTATTCATCATCAGGTCTATATTCTTTTTTGGCTACTTGAGTGATAATGGGCCATTACGTATACATCTTTATTGCATGATGGTCTTAGTGCTTATGCACAGGAGATTCAGGCCTTTGAGAACTGAAGGTGTTACTCCCAGTGAAGTACGACTGGACTCCTGACAAGCCATGCCTTTGTCATGTAACCTCTGAGTGTGTGCTGCAGTGCAATGGGAAGGTAACTCAAACAGTGACTCCCAGTTCTCTTTTTGAAAGAGAACAGGCTCCTGTCTCCAGGATATTCCATCCAGTTCAAAGTCTGTTCCTGAGTTTCCTTGGGAGAGAATGCCTAGAAGCATACTGGAAAGGCAGGCTATGGATCTGCTTCATCATGCAAAGACCCTTTACCTCAAATGTAAAAAATATGTTTTTCTGGTTACATGTAACTTTTTCATAATGTCTCTGTTAAAAAGTGATCGTGTCTTGTATTTTAGTGTCTTAAGGAATGAGTGGTATTAATTCAGTAATGTAAGGACTTCTTCTGTTTTTAAATTAGAAATTATGGAAAAATCGGGTGAAGAAGGAATGCCTGATCTTGCTCATGTTATTCGTATTTTAACTGCGGAGAATATCCCAAATTTACCACCAGGAGGTGGTTTAGCTGGCAAGTGAGTACAATACTGAAACTTGTTGAACTGTTTAGTTCTGAATCAAATAAGTTTATTTAAATGTTTTAAAGTTTTCTTATTGTAATAGTTATACTCAAATTAAAGAAATGAGTTGACTTTTATATTTTAAGCTAGTTTACCTTTTGCACTACGTAAACATTTGTGTCACTGTTGCCATTCCAGGAGGTAAGAGGAAACTGATTGTGTTCTCATGCGTAACATACGAGTTTACTGTTTCCATATGGCCATTTTAAAAAATAGGAAATATCCTTAGCTTTTTCATGTTTTGCATTTGTGAAGAACTATCCATAATGTAACTGGAATATCAAGTTACCAGCTCAATTTTCTTGATGTCATATTCCCTCTACCACCTAGTGTCAATGATAAAAGTTTGGGTCAATGCTTGTTTGCTTAGCAAATATTTTTAAAAGATTTTTTTTTTCTCTGTTTAGTCTTAAATTGAATGTTAGATAGGCAAGACTATTGAGCTAGGATATGCATTATAAAACTTAATTGGAATAAACGTTCAGAAATTACATTGGTTTTCTGTGAGGCTTGTGGTGATGTGCTGGCCAACTTATAATTTAAGCATTTTAACGAACAGAATTTAGGATTGCATAAACAGTTGTTAAACTAGAATTCCCCAAACAGTGGGACCCATTTTTGCTCCCTGACACAGGTTATGATGCTTCTGGAATCTTTGTATTTTTTAAAATATGAAGTCCTGTGCTCTGAGCATTTATGTATACATCTATATGCTTATTAATGAGCACTGTTTGCCATAATTATTCTAGCCTTGAAAGTTCTGGGCCTTTTTCTCTATTTGTGTGCATTCCAGGCATTCAGAGAAGTTGTGATGTGCCTGTTCTTCCAACTGCTGAATGAGTTGGTGTGTTCTGTTTTGCTCATTAATACCCGCATTATGTACTGCTTTGTTATTCTGGAACCTTTGCATATAAATTCTTTTTGTTGTGACCCAAGTTACATTTTTGATGGACTTAAGATCAGAATTTGCCTTTTGATGGTTTTTTCTCCATTCAGACTTCTGAATTCCTGCATTACAGACTTCAGGAGGTGTACCTGCAGCTTCTTTTAAAAGAATATCATACAGTATTGAGTAACTTTTTCTTGGTCTTCAAAATTAAGACAAACTTAAGGCATCACAGGTAGTGATGCATTTGGTTAACTTTATTTGTAGGATTGAGCTCCTGAATGGGAGTTTTGATAAAGTATGACTAAAGAACCTAAACCCACACACTGTTGTCCTTACAAGAGAATATTCTTTGTCCCTGGATCATTATTTTGTCACGTTACCAGGACAGGACATGAAGAATTCAGAGTTAGTCCTTCTATTTGAACTCCAAGACCTGGCTTAAACAGGTTCCAAAAAGCTTGTCTGTGGCTGACATCCTTTTAGCACTAGTTACAGTTGCTTTTGGATTTTAGCGTGTCTGAGCTGGAGAAATGTAACGTCACCTTGACTCGACCATGGTTGCAAAGCTTAGGAACCTCTGAAGTAGCTCCACTTCTGCTGGCATTTTGAATGCTTCCTTCAAGCATCTCACCTGTGTAGAAGCCCAAACTGGCTCATTCTTTGAAATATGAGATCTAAAGGTGTCAGCTTCTGGCTTGACTTGAATCCCTCTAACTTCAAATGCTTCCAAAAGAATAGTCACTTGTTCCTGAAGAACGCAAAAGTTCTGAGCCATCTTGTCACTTGGGCATTAGTACTTCCATGCAACATCTTACTCCTGCGTTTTCCCTTCAAATGAAAGTACAAAGAAATATGCTGTTCAAAGAAAGAAAAGTGAATTGCGAAGATACAGAATTTCTCAAAGGCTTGAGTTTTAAGTCTGACTTAAGTCCTCTGCAATGGGTATCTGCTGCTTCTATGGCAGCCTTGCTTGGACTGTCTAGGTGCTTTCCGTTACACTGGTGTGAGGTACCATTGCTCTATGTAATACAGATATTTGGTCACAATTGTGCCATTCCATCATCACTAAATGTGGAACTAAATGGAGAGAACCCTTTGCTATCTCATCTGCACAAAGATTCAGTTTCTTTTCTCTAAGAATATCTTCTGTTGGTGCTGATGGATCTCATGCTAACTCTTCCAGAACAGTTGCATGGCCTTCTTAAAGCATTAACTGATGTCCCATTGGAGAAGTTGTGTTCTTTGGTGGACTTGTTATATTGGACATAATTTTTTTAAGTGTCACTAGAAATTAAATTCTGGACTTCTTTCCTGGAGTTCGTGGAGGCACAGCTCAAAACCTTTATGCGTGAACAAACATGAATTGCATATACACCAGTATCTTGAAGCTTTTGAGTTGTCAAGTATATCTGTTGTGCCTGCCATCTGGTGTGTCTAGATAAATGCTGATTTCATCATTGACATATACAGCCTCTGAACACATGATAACACTGAAAGACACATCGTGCTGTACTTTAATGGTCATCCTGAAACTTGATGCACTGTCACTTGTATTCACTGGTCTGCAAACAGTCTTCCAGAGTTCTGAGTATTTTAGTAAGTACTGTTTTCACTGCTGGACCATGACTGCAAAAATATATTCTGATGCTGAACACTAGATACTGAGATTACCTGAAGTCAACATGCTTACAACGTTCTATTCAAAAAACAAACTCTTCTGTTTTGAATGTGTTTTTGCTTCTGTGCTGTGAACATAAGAACCTCATCATACCAGACTGGACCAGGGATCATTCTAACTCTGTGTTGTCAACAGGATAACTGCAAGTAGATGCTTCTGGAAGAATATAAAAGTAGGAAAGTATGTTAAATATTTCCCCTATCATTATTCTTTAGTTTATCAGCATTTTACAGCCGAGATAATTCCTGATCTTGAGGTAGCTCTCTTCAGTGAAGTTAAATATATTCAGAAGACTTTTAGCATCTTCAGTTTTCTGGGACAGGAAGTTCTCTTGCATCAAGAGCCATCACTATGTACTTTTGAGACATTTGCTGCTGTGTTCATTAGTTGTGCTTGGGACCTGTGTAAGAGCCAAGAGTCAGTGCTTATCTGGAATCTGTAAGACATAATTTTTATGTATCTTATCTGCTTACAGACTTAAGAGTCATAGTTAATGTAACAGTTCTTTTTGTTGAAGCTGTCAATAGCTTTGATCATATTTATTATACTTCTCTGAATCTTTCCCAGTTCTCTGGGATTTGAAGATGTAGGGGCATAACCTTTTTTCCTCACAGAAGTCTGTTTAAGCTTTGGGGTTTATTTTTTGATAAGCTCTTTGTGTTTATTTTGCCTGCCTTTGAAGGTGTGGCCTTATATGCCACTAGTTAGACTTTTTCTGGCAGTGCCATTTGGGTTTTAATTTCTACAGTGTGAATAGACACTAGAAAACATACCTCAGATGTTGTATACTCTGGTCACCACACTTCAGAAGTTTGTAGGCAAGTCGTAACCTGTGTATATGTAATAAAAATAGGGAAGCACCCAATTGTCTTCCAGTTTCACATACAGAAATAAGGCCAGAAAACCATCAAACCTGAAGAATTTAGTTGTCACAAGCAAAATATAAATTTAAATGTTGCTTTTGGCAAAATCCAACTAAACAGCTGGAACTTGTAAAGGGATATAGACTATGGGGAAGGAACAGTAAGAAAATGTTTTGCCTTGTTCAGTCTTTACAAATCCTGACTTACTGCTAAATTTGCAAACATCATATTGAAAGTGAGTAAACACACTGAGAGTGGGCTTTATCTTTATAAGAGGCAGGTTAAAGGCAAAACATCTTAAACACCTTGAAATTAATTACCATGCTCAAATTTTTTAAGTTCTCAATGTTTTAAAATCCATCCTTGTGCTTAATTTTTTTTAACTTTCTCTTTTTTAGGCGTAATATTATTGAAGCTGTGTATAGTAGGCTGAATCCACACAGAGAGAATGAGGGGGTAAGTTCCCATTTTGATTGCTATGCCTCTTTGTTAATGAGAATGTCGAAGTAGTGTTGTACATTAAGCACAAGTGTACATCACTGCCAGTAAGGTATTATAAACACAAAATATGTATTATGGTATACAGTTAATTTTGACCTTGTTTTGGATGGTTCTTATATAGAACTTCATCCTCAAAAAGATAGCAGACTGACACCTAATTCTGAAAGACCTCTAAAACATTTAATTGGCTACTGCTTTTTCAGTCAAACCTGTGAGGCAACAATGCAAGGTTTTTATAAATTACAGTTTGTTATTGGCAAAAATTATTGCCAGCATATTCATTACTTAACTAGCTGTTATGTCTGCTGTCTAGAATAGGAAACAAACCCTTCCTATTGTCTTCTGTAAGTGTGGAAGACCTTGGTACACTGATTATAGAAGATAACAAGACTATTCCTAACTACCTTTTTAGAGTTTACACTATCTTTAAGAATCCCAAATGCAGTGGACTAAAAGTATAAAGTGATCTTAATTTACTTCATTTTTTATTTCTAAGATGTCTTACGTTCTTCTGCCCAGTTCCTACTAAGTTGAATTTTCAACAGTAATTTGAAATGTGATTTACTGTAACTTTGAGCCTGATTATTAGGTGGTTCTTAATATTGGTATAAAGAGTAGTAACTGGTATTTGTATCAGTTGCAGTTAAATCTGTTTAAAAAAAGATCTTTGAAAAACTGAAGAAATGATAAAAAAAAAGCCCCTCATTAACTGTTTGTACGCCTCTTGTGGTTTCCTGTGCAGTTCATGGATACAAGGTCCTCACCCAGGTAGCCATTACAATGAATGGCGTTGGGGAGATGTCAACTTCTATTTTAAATGCTTTGTAACGATTAATTGTGTGCCTTGAGATGGTGAATATGCAGTCTCATTACAAGTGTTTTTCTTCCCTGTCATCTTCTCTTGGCTACCTGTATTTGGTATTCTTTTAAATTGGAAAGCTTGTTTAGGTGGAAGGGGACACTATTCTGTTAGAGCTTTCTTCTAACTTTTTTTGGTTTTTAAGATTTCTTCCTTTTCTTTAGTTCAAAAGTGATAGAGCACACGTTTTTCATTTAATTTGCAACAAGTTGTGCAATAGTACCCTAAACAAGCTAGACAAAATTTTCCTCTTTTCAGCTTCTTTAGTCCTTCAGGAAACTCTGCACCTCTCTCAGCCTGCTACTACTTCTCATAGTTTGCTATAATCTTATTCCTGCTTTTGGGTTAAAGTTATTGGTGAAAGTGGTTTATTTGAAGATTACGGCATAAGTTTTATAAGCTTGTTGTTTATTTAAGAAAAAAGGTTTATCTAATGGTAACTTTCTAGAAATATCATATGCCATAGTAGCATTTATGATGCATCTCTTCCAAGTTCCAATTTACTTTCATCAAGCTTGCACAGCTGTTGAAAAGTCTAAATATACGGTACAGCATCCTTTGGCTACTTCCAGGAAATCTTTGTACATCCTACATTATAATTTAATAAAATGAGGTAATTTAATAAAATGAACTAAATATGCAATTTATTTATAAAAAAAATATAGCTTTAACCCTTATTACCATAAATCACTGACCTTATTGCTATTAGAATCCCTGATAGTTGTTTTGAATCCTTTTAATTTGGCGGCTTTATTATGAAACGTAAAACAGTACATTCCAGTCTACTTCGTAAACTTTGCCTTCTGTTAGTATTTAGTGTAAATATCAGTAATTATTTGGATGATGTGTTTTAAATACACTGAGTTAAATTTTATTTTGATCTTGTGGTAAGATGACATTTGCCAGCTAGTACCTTCCCTTCTTTCCATCCTAAGTGATTCTGACCCAGAGTTGTTTGAGAGGAGGATGCACCACTGGGTGAAGGATGCAATTCCTGTTTGCTCTTTCCCAGCAAGTAGGAATTGTTATCTTACGGTCCTTGAAGTGGATGAATTTAGTGGGCCTCATCTCTGAGGTGACAAAAACGTGACTTCCTTGCTAGTTTCACTCAGTTCCAGGTATATCTGTGGTGATCTCTTGGTATTCTGAACTGAATACTCTGGTGCACAGGGTGGGTATAAGGGAAGGAAGCTGTTCAGTTGCTCAACATCAGACTCTCCACAATGTCTACACACTGTGATAAAGTTGCTACACATCTCACATTTAAACAGGAAGCAAAGGTAGGAAGGAAACATAGAGTACATCCCAATGATGACATTTCCAAGTGAGATGGAAATCTGATGCCCCTTTTCTAAATAGTGTGAAGCAAGTGCAGATATTCATATTAAAAATTATGAGCTGCAGACACAGATGCTGAGTCTGCAGAACACAAAGGTGCACTGACTTGCACTTGAGACTCTTTCCTCATGTGTAGTTAACAGTGTACATGTGTCTGTGAGAGCGTGGGCGTAGTGCAAAATACTGCTGTTACTAACTGCAAAATCTGCCTGTCGCAGTCATCTTCATCTGATTTTATGTATGGCTAGAATCATTTATTTACCTTGACAAAACAATAATGTAACTAATTATTAAAATATTAATGTGCATGAGTGAAATTTTTTTAAAATGCCAACAACCACAAAAAAACCCACAAACTGCACAAAATCAATCCAAACCAACCAGATTGACTTCTTTCTAAAGACTATACTTATTATCATTGAATAATATAAACTAGTTACCCTGAGTCACTGTGAACTGCATAACAACTTTGCAAATTGTAATGAAATCATAACCAAAGTGGTATCTTTTTCTAGATTAGCTTTGTTTTTACTCAGCATTACAAAGATTTCCTTTAGTGCTGTGCTTAGAATTTTGTTGTTACCCAAGCTACTAATTGTAGAGTAACTTCTTCCAATTCTTTGTGCGTGTTTTCTGAAAACCTTTAACATCTCCTAAATAAGAGATATGTAGAGTGAGAGACTGAGTGAAAGAATCCTTTCTACAGCAGTTCACTAGGGTGGCTTCAGGGTATAGCAGTCATAAGTTCTTTCTCCTTTAGGCATCTCAGAGTACAAGTATTTTGTAAATCCAAGGCTGGAGAGAGCCCTGCGTTGGGCTCACAAAGAGCAGCTTTGCCAGTCTTTCAGCAGAGGGGCTTGGAATATCAATGTGGTGCCTTGTGCCTTGACACGTGCGAGTAAAATCATAAGAATCTATTATGTATTGGAGCTTGATACTTTCAGATCTTTAAAAGGAATTTAAAAGAACTTCTTCATAGCTAAATAACTGTTACCACTGTAATGTTACAATACCACTGAGTTGGTGTTCTAGTTAATATGTTAAAGTATTACTCTTTCTAATGGCTCTACTACTTTGACCATATTTTATTTTTCTGATGTGCTCCTAAGACTAGGAGACTAGTATCCAATTAGGCTACTTCAGTGTATATATATCCTTAAACATAAGGAACAATATCAAAACTTGTGTTTTATATATATATATAAATACATATTTATATATACATATATATGTATATATACACATATATATAAATGCATATATATAAATACATAAATACAATACTATAATATAAAAACACAGTGCTTGTGTTAATGGTTTCAGTGGCATTGTTTAAAGCCACACTTGCATATCTTGTTTGAAACCAGTCACGTTCCTCTCTTACTTTTGTTAATGCTGTACTCTGCCACTTTGCTGAATCAAATAATGTGTCATTATGGGTGGCTACAGGTAATTTTGAAAATGTAAATGGACAAAATTCTTAAATCTTAAACATTATAACTCCTGTCCTTTAGTAGTAGCCCTTTTTATATATATACTTTAACAGAGCAGAACTTGTATAAAGATTGTGAATGCTCATGTTAAATATAGCTAGAAAAATTTATTCTTGTTTTTACGGTCAGTTGCACTAAACTGAAGTAGAACACAGAGGAAGACAAATGCTAACTTGCACAATAATCCTAATTTTCAGGGACCTGTTCTACCCACACATCGGTAAGAGAGAAATCTGTGTTATAGTGTATATATAGTGTAGAGTATATAAAAGAGGCAGTCTCTATCCTGCTGATTTGAGTTTTTCTTGTCTGCTAGCTCTGGAGGAGACGAAGGAAGCATAGAATAGCCTGCTGTCAGACAGGGTGCAAAGCAAAGCAGGATGTGAGTTTGAATATCAAACACTTAACAGTGCTGTTACTTTAACTCCTAATAGCCCTTGAATTGTCTAGGAGACTCAGCTGCTATAGCTTTTACTCTTCAGTTTTGCATGGGAGCAAAAGTATTCACTTCTATCTGTCAAAAGAGTTTTTAAAGATCTGAATATTGTAAAATGTGGAGATTCAGCGTATATATTTGCTAACATCAGCCTCACCTTAGAACAAAACTGATGGGCTGGAGGAACTGTGGAATTTAGATATTCTCAGAACTTGAAAAAAAATTCAAATTCTTCAGTTATGCTGTCTTGTTTAATATTAATCAGATAAACACATAAATAGTGGGAATTTTTTTTGTCAAAACCTTAGAAATAGGATGTATCTGTAGCCTCACTCTGCCCTGAATTTTCCCTGACTTTGTGTTCATGAGGCATCAAAACTACCTCCTTTAAGTTGTTACTCTTCACTGGGCTCTTGAAGAGCTATCTGAATGTGCAAATGCTAGTACATGGAAGTCAAAACATCTCAAACTAAGACCAGCACACCACAGTGGAAGTATGTTTATTTATGCAACAAATTAAGCAGAGAGAGATGGCATAATATACAGTAGCATTCATTTTTGTGGTGAAGTTGTCCTCTTAACTTAGACTGTTTATCAGTCTTGGGACTTCTATTCCAGGAATATTACAGCATCCAATGTCCTACTGAACCCAATATCTTGTCTTAATGCTGCTGTTAAGCTTGCAAATGAGTGACTGCAATACTTGTAGTTTATGAAGCTTTTGGACTAGATGACAAAATGAGGTCATCATGAGAAAAAAGCAGTCTGGATTTTTGCCTCTAACGTATTGCAAAAATCTGCCAGCTTCAGAGATAGCTTGATAACTTGCTAGATGTTAATAATTTAAAATAAACTATTCCCTTAAAGCAGCACTGGAGGTTTAAATACCTATTATCGGTCTCAGCACTGTAAGAGATGCAGAAGCCTATTGCAAAAAAAACCCAAAAAAAACCACCAACCCCCTAAAAAAATACCAACCCAATTTTTTTTTTCAGCTGAAGGCTTGTGGCCAAATAAGTTGTTTGCAGAGGAGACCTTTGTTCCTTATTCACTGCTTATTACTCAGGTTTTGTGCTGTAGTTGCTAGATTTTTCTTTGAATAGCTATTCTACCTGGAAATTTTTCTAGCCAATGCACACACCTGTCACAAATAGTGCCTTAGGTTGGTCAAAAACCACCCCTCTTGGCGCTGATAGGTAGTTGTGTGTTGCTTTTGTGGCAGCATCATGCATGCAAAAATCAGTCCTCAATGTAGAGGGATTGGTTTTTTTTAAACATTTTGACCACTTTGATGTGATGCTTAACTAAACTGCTAGCAGTAGAGTTACCTATTCTCTTTAGTAAAGTTTTTCACAGGATTGTGTTGCTATTGGCTGTGCAGAAATTCACACTTAAATGTTGACCTGATGGCTAAAGAAGCTTAAATTTTCAAATTTGTCAGATGACCACAGTTGTGGGAAGTACCAGCTGTATTCATTGAAAAACAATTAGAACCAAGAGGGAGTTAACTGGGAAGAGGTACCATGTTGACACTATCTAGCTCAAAGTAAATTGAAATTATTAAAAGTGCTGTTGTAATAGGTATGAAGTTCTTAAACTACTACCTTGTATAAAATAGACAAACATAGATTACATTTTTCTAAGATGTATGTTGCCAATAAGATGTTTTAGCTAAAAATAGAGCAAAGCTGATGTTTCCTCAGTCAGAAAAAAAAATGTGGTGTGTGTGTTTTTGTTTTTGTTTTTTAAGTGTTGTTAGAAAATATCCTAGTTTAACGACTGCTTCTTTTGGGGTCTTAAATCTTAAAAAAAGGACCCTGTCGAAGCCGAGGAAAGTGGAACACAGGGAAAATTGGTGGAAGCGCTCAGGCAAATGAGAATTAATCATAGGGGGAACTACCGCCACCTCCTGGAAGAGATGCTGACTAGTTACAGGCTAGCTAAGATGCAGGGAGAAGAGTGCACTGCTGAATCAGCTGCAGCATCTGCTTCAGATACTCATGCTGGACCCAGTGAGCCCGTACCAGACACCCACACAGAATCTGGGAATCTCCTTGCTGAAATACAGAGCTCAAACGAAGAATCAGGGATGAATGAGATGAGCGATAAACAGACATAACGTCTTCCGGAGCGGGTTTAACGCTTCGCTTCGCTGGGCGTATTTTCCTTTGTTTATATCTCAACATTTGTTACATCTATGCTAGAAGTCTGTTTGGTTTTACTTTAGTTATTTGTACAGATTGTTATACAAAGCTCTTTTTTTTTTTTTTTTTTCCTTAGAAGTTCAACTACTATGGTATACTATAGTAATTGCATCTTATGTTGTGTAGCAAGCAGTTAACTTCCGATTTGAGATTTTGATTTTAAAAAGTCATGTGACAACAACAATAGGAATCTAGCATGCTAATGCAAAAATAAATTTTAAATTTTTTCCTTTAAAATACATTCTTAAGTAATAATTTTGATGGTATGTGTTTGCTAATTGTAAAGTTATCACATCTTAATCGTATTTTTTGCGCAAATGAATCAAATTATACAAATTCATCATTCTTTTTTCTTCCCCAGCATCATATACTGCGTGTTTGTATTTCAATTGTGTATAGTTTATATTACAACTAAATTTCAAAGCTCCTATGGTTTAGGTTGTCACTTTTTCTTCATAAAATGTATTTGATTTTTTCCGATTTAGATTGTATCCACTGTTCATCATAAATATCTATTTTCTAGACGACTGTATTATTGTTTCCCAGGTTGTAGCACAACATATATCCAGAAATGAAAATGTACTTAGACTTAGTACCTAGTGTCGATTCCTAAGAATTTTGTGTTTAAGTGAAAATAAAGTATGTGCTGTGGAATAATATCTGTATGCATATTGACTTCTTTAAGCAAGTAATAAACTTCCTTTGGAATGCTATCATTCTGACACGACTTGAAACTTTTCATAGCTTCTGCTATTAACTCATGATGTTCATTAGTTTCTGCAGATATTCGAGTAAATATGGGTTTGCCCAAATAGAGGGTTATGATGATGGTGCCAATATTTCTTATGTTCAAGTTAAAAGTCAACCTTATAAATTAATAAACTGGCTATCCTACTGAAGTTACCTTCTACCAAATCTTTTCTGTGGCTTTTGGTGTATGACACGTGAATATGCATTTGGGTAGATCTGTGATACTACTGGGAATTTACAGCTAATAAGTTAAATCTGAAATGGATGTGTCGGTGGTCAGTTCACAATATAACAGTTGCACAAAAATGTTATTGTTCAAAATAGGTACAAATTTCACTGCCTTAATGAAAAAGAGCCTGCGGGAATTTCTTGTGGACCAAGAATACCCAAAGAGCTGAGTTCTTCAGTATTTTATAGATATTTTTTTATTCGTAGTTCATAGATGTAGTATCTTATTGTTAGCTATGATTTAGTACAATTTTAGATAATGCTTATTTTAAAGTCTTTATGCTAAAATAGCTTCACTGGGTTCGTGTTTTATAAAAGTAAATTCCCTCATGAAGTTGAGGAACAGAGAATGTTTGTGTGTGGAACTGGGCAGGTATGGGAAAAAGGAAAATGTTGTCTGTCTTAATCTACCTTTCTGTTCAGTTATGCCACTTAAATCCAAAGTGCAACAAAATGTTTTCATTTGTATTGGTGAGTAGTAATATTTCTCCTCTTCTTTTCCTGTAGGGTGCTGGAGATCTAGAAGATCCGTGGTAGCCTTACAAATCTACTAAAATGCTTTTGATTCTGAAAGGGGGAAAAAAAAAAAAAACTTTTAAATATCTTTTCTTCAATACAAGGGAAAAATTCTGGTGGATTTCCAACATTTTGTGAAATGGGCAGAAAGATATTAGAATTTTCCATCATTGTTCATTTTTGTGTTTCCTGATATTGCCACTCTTAGCATTGCCTGTACTACAGTATTTTTACCAGCCTCAGGCGTACTGATTACATCTGTAATGAACTTTTGGCCCTAAAAAGGAAGGAAGGAATGATTCTCTCAGCAGATGGTGTGTGTACCTGAGGTGCATGGGATTGTAGGTGTGCTCTGAAGATACACTATGGCTAAATGAAACGTGCAACACACAAGCATGAGAGAGTATGAGTAATCGGTTGAGACGTTCCTTATTTCACTTTACCAAGTTGGAAGGCTTTGCAGCTCTGTGGCTTGAAAGTAATTTCAATTGGGCAATACGCTCTCAGATGTGTTGGGTTTTTGGTTGGTTTTTTTGTTGGGTTTTTTTTTTTTTAAATTTTCCAGTTTTACCTGTATTACCAGACCAGTTAGGTTTCCCTGCGGTGTCCAAATTGTGATATGTTGCCTACTGCTTGCTTGAAGATAAATGTATTTGGCAATAATATATGAAGATTCTAGGCATCTAAAAACAGTAAGAATTTTACGCATGTGTACAACACACCCTTAAACTCTTGCTAGAGAAAAACCTTTTAAAACCAAACTGATGAATTTATAGTTAGTAGTGACTTGCTTTGACATCTCTCACAGCTGCAGGTTTTTTAAAAAATGCTGAAAATTTGCCTTTATTATAATGTAAATTGTGATTATTTTTTTGTTCTATATGTGGTTTTTCTATAGTTTTTTGATTTATTTTTTTCAGCTTAAGATACAGACAAAAGTCTTGTGTAATATGGGTATAATTTTAATTGTTTGCATTATTTTCAAAGTTCAAATTATCACTTTGAGATTACTATAAATACACTTAAAATTATCTATTTTAAATTAAGAAAATATTAGAGATATTTTCATGGGTTCAATGACCTTTCATTTTATAAGCAATGGGCATGGTACAGAGTGGCTGTCATGTAAGGTACTTGAAGATTCTTAGTTTAATTCTATTTTTGCAATAACCTTGACTTTTTTTCTGACTTCTTTGAGTTGTGCATGTAATGAGTCCAGTAAATGCTGAAAATGGGGAAGAGTAAAGTATTTATCTAAAATAAAAGCTATTGGGGAGGGGAAACAATGAATGTATCCATCTGTACATGATTTACATGCTGTGGATGCCTTGTAAACATTTTCCTATTTGTTTAAACTGTGTTTCAGCGAGGATGTAATTGCCCTTGTGTGTAGTTTTAAGCTAATGACAGTCATCAACTGGTTTTGTGTGAAATGGAATTCATGGTATTTTTCTGTAACTTTATCCCCATGGTGAGTCTGTAAAAAAAAAAAAAAAAAAAAAAAAAAAAAAACCACATGCTCTTTCATACTGGTGCCGAAGGCCAGCTTTCCCAATCATTTTGATTCACTGTGTATCTGATTTTATTTTTTTTTTTGGTCTAGAGAGGATTATTGCCACAGTATATTTTATTTATTCATTAGATTTTAGCCTTGTAAGTTAAAGTGTTCTAAATGATGATGTTAACAGGTATTTGTCCCTTTACTGGTTTTTTTGGGGTTGTTAAAAGATAGGGAATGAAGAATGCAAAATGGTTTATTGTTCAGACTGTCCGCTCTGGTCCAACCCTGTACTGATAGTACCTTCCCAGTATGATATTGTGATGTTTCATACAATACAGTGAACATAACCAACTTGTTATCTTCAATAAAGGATTGCTAAAACAGTGTGATATGCTTTTATATTTTCTTGAGAAGGATTTACCAAGAAGATGCAAGTGTTCCATGTCAAAAGATAATCAAATTGGATTTATGAGGTGTCTCTTAATGATGGATTGTATGTGTGTTCTATAGCAAATGTGGCTTCTTGTCACAGTAAGCCAGAAGCCTCTAAGAGGGTTCTCTGTGGGAGACAGAAGAGCACAAACAACATTTAGAGCTCCTGGGGCAAATCATGCCCGAGTTCAGCTGGAACGAGTCATAGTCCAGTTACAGGAGAGTATTCAGTTAAAGTAGAAATAACAGGATTGGACTTTTTAGTCAACTAATTTTTTGAAGTTTTTTAAAGGTCTGATGTTAGACCTATAAAGTTTTGCTTTTTGTACAGTGTTTCAAATATGAATTTTATGAATATTAACACTCATATTAAAACTTATACTGTTGTGGTTTGGGGTTTATTATTGTTTGTTTGTTTTTTTTTTTAACTTTGTTACCAAAGTTGTTTAGTTGGGTGGGAAAGGAGAAAAAAATCCTCTATTCATACTGCATGGTAATGACCTGTCTGAATACTTAGTGTTACTGTGGAATGGATGTGTTTATGAACAGCCTGTCGATTTTTGAGTCTTAAAAGCTCGGTAAGTTCTTTGAACTCTGTTGGGTCTGTTTGTGCAGCACAACCCCTGTGTGCTTTCCTCATGAACTTCAAATCAATTTTTGAAGAAACCTTTTTCTACTGGTAAGAGTTCTCATACTCCAGAGGCTCCAGTCCTATGAACACTTACACGTGTAGGTTTTGTGCATCATGGATAGTCTCCCTGAAATGTTTGCTTTTATTGTATAGAAGTGAATCATGCACATAGGTTTTTCAAAGAGAAGGACCATAGCTTGCACAGCTACAACAAAATGGAATCAAGACCCCTTTCCCTCCTTCTCCCCACCAAATTAGCACTACTTTCCATTCATGCATCCGCTGGGTTCCAAATTCAAATCATGTTTTTCAGTTTAATCAAAATACTGTTCAGATTTCAGTAGCCTGGGAAAAAAAAAAAAAAACAACTATGCTTTTTGACTTAGTATTGTTAGGGTGAGAAATCTGACTGTTTGGTAGAAGTTGTTCATGTATATCCCAGAAGTTGTCAAATTTAATATTTTAAAATTATATTCTCTTAATTATATTGCCACCCAGATAAAAGACATTTCTATAGAAAGCTGAGAGTGGGAATTGTCTCTTCTACCTCAGGTCTTTTTGACGTGCCAAATTCAGCTTAATTTTCTTCTGTGTATTTTTATGACTTTTCTTTTAGCAGAGGCAATGTAGTCTAGGTCAGTTCTCAAATCTGCTCTCTGATAATCTTGAACAAAATAACGAGGATCCCTTAAAACAAGTCTCTAACATATTAACTGGAAATAGGGAATAAAGAAATGGATGCAAATATAAGTGGTGTCATCCTGGGCTGCTCAGAAGGCTCGTATGATGTTAACTACAATGAAAGTCTCCTCTTAATAGACTGGGTCTTCATGCACTTACTTGAGCGTACGAACCTTTGTGGTACTTGGCCAAAATATCCATACTTTTCATGGCCCTTATGAGGATCTGGTGCCGGTGTTCTATTTAAGTGAAAAAATGAAAGAAAAAAAACCAAACAAACTGGAAATTCAACATAGGTAAGATACCAATTCTTTTAATGCGTTATAGGCTGGCTGTTAGTGGGGAGATAGCTTCTTGGTGTGGTGTATGGAGTCAGTTGCTTCATTGGTCATAATCACTGGTTTAAATATTAAACAAAAAGTCAAATTAGACCCAGAAATCCAGTCATTTTTCTTTTGCACTTTAAAGGTTCATAGCGGAAATCAAAACCAGTAGGAACTTGAGATGAGTTATGGTATTGAACCAAACTTCAGTGGGCAATTTTTGCTTCTGAAAGATAAAGCCAAAACCATAAAAAAAATGGTGCCTAACACTGGGTGTCAGGTCTATTCTGCAAAAGTGCTACAGTGCCAACAGGTTTTCATCTATCAAATAATTTTGATTCTGTTGGGCTAAAAGGCAAATTTTAGATCAGAGGATTGTCTGCTGAAGGCATGTTGCTTTTAGCTCTTTCTAACTGTTTTGTAGCACTAAATTAAAAATTAAGTCAGAGGGAGGTAGCTCCCCAGGTGCAGGTGAGCAGCTGCATGGGATGCTCCCAGAGACAAAGGCCGTTTGACAAAACCCCAGGAAGGTTTTGTCACTGAAGTCACTGAACTTTTGCCGTGTGCTCCGGGTGAGTTTGCAGTTAATGCAGCTGGAACTCCGCCTGGGGTCTCCCACGGCTTTGCCACCCCTTTCTCTGTGTACCAACCTCATCCGTTCCTGCTCGTGTTTATTTGGATTGTTGCTGTGTAGATCTGACTCTGCTTTCCTTGTGCCATCTTGCATTCCTACCTAGCTGCTCCTCTTGAACAAAAGACAAGTAGCTTTTGTGTTTTAGCACCACTGCGCCTCTTACGTGTGTTTATCTCACTGCTTGAGCTCATCTCTCATTTCCATTGTTCGCTTTGTCACATGTTTAATCAGTGATGCCGTGCTTTGCTCTTTCTCATCTAAAACGTCATATTCCTCCAAATCCTGTATTTTTCCTTCTTCAAAAACCTTAAAAGCTCTCCTTTGCTGCGATACCTGGAATTAAAGACTGATTGGGATTATTGATAACTTCTTTCTCTATTGATAGTACTTTCAGCTTCTGTCCTTGGCTGTCCTTATTTGTCCATGTGCAACTTGACTAGGAATTTCCAACATAAAAAGCTCTGCTGTGCTGTTACTGTGATTAAGTGACTGTGAATTACCATCAACTAATGGTTGCTCAGCACCTGCTCTTAAAACTCACCAAAGTCTAAGAAGGATTCGGGTCGAAGAGGTGGTCTTCTATAGGGGAAAACCCCCCAACCCCATTGCCATTCTCCATCATTTGGCAATGTGTCTGGGAATGCAGTTGCCCTTACTAATAAAGGAAGAAAACCACTGTGGAGTTGGAGGCGGTGTGCTGAAGATGTGTGACAACTAACTGGAATAGTGGTGTTGGAAATAATTTTTTCATGCATACTTGCGTGTTGTGGAAATGACTTGTACCCTGTTTTTTCCACTTTCCTGGACTTCTGGACTTCGAGGTGAGTTGTAGGAAAGTTGAGGCCATGCTGTAACAGTGTTTGGTGTTGTAAGGACCCTTCCTTTCACCTTTAGAAAATTGGAAACAATGGAATTCATAAGATAGTCTTTGAAGTTCATCTGGTCTGTATTATGGAAATACTGATTTTATTTAATTTTTTTTTCTGGCCTTTTTCAGGCGGCTTCTGGATTCTGTGGGGTACTTATGGAATGGTTTTAAACTAGGTTTTGGTGGGGGGGGGTTGTGGTGTGTTTTTTTTTTTTTTAGAGATCTTATATGTAAAGTTATGTCAGAAAATGACCACATGAGACTTGCTTTTATCACTTTGAAAGAACCACAGAGATTAAGTAAAAGAAATTGGACAGAAATTAATGGAACAAATATTCTGTGTCTTGTGAGATAAAAGACTACTTTTAGGAGCTTCTGTCTAGAACTTAAAAAGGATATCCAAAAATGTTTTGGTATGTTATATTCCTTGCAAGAGTATTAATTTCTCCTTGGAAATCTGAACTGTCTTTATGGAAAAAAAAAAAAAGTAATGAAAGAGAAGCCGTGGCAAAATGTCTCTGCGCTGAGGTATTTTAGCTACTTTTTTTAGGAGGGTGATGTGAACATGTAGTTTAGTAAATGTCCTACTTTAGAAATTATTTGGAAACTTTGAGGTAAATGTGTATGTGCTAAAGTGTGACTGCATTCATGAAAAGATATTTCCCATTATTTTTGTAAGGAAACTTGCTGACAACATCCCCGTCAAATTCGTCCTGTGAACATTGGTTTTGTTTTTGCAGGTTACTCACATGTGAAAAGGTGGATGTCTGCTTAATCTTGGACAAATAATCTACAGTATGTAATTTGTTCTTTTTAGGAGAAAATGGAGAATACACTCTGAGATTTGGGTTTTTTTGATCCTTTATTCAATGCTTATCTTCAGTTCATAAACACGTCTAAGTTTAACACTGCAATGAGGATTTTGGCCTGGGTATGTAAAGCAGGTGTGTTTTTTCTCACATGTTTCAAACTGAATTTTTTTGATTTTGGGAGCAGAGAATGTGTGAAATCAAACCAAAACACTTTTTCTGCTCTCCTACATCAGCACTTAATTTGGAGGGATATAGTTGTAGGAAATGCTTTGCTATGCAAAAAATGCAGGAGGTGATTAGAAGTATGGTGCTTTACAGCAACTCCCCAGTCTCTGCTTTTAGTCATGGACACCTGTTTTCTGTTGGGTGACAAATTTTTACCTGACAAAATATATTTTGCATTCATTTCTTCACTCCTACTCATCCTTACCTTAAAAACATTTAGCAAGTTCCATACTGTTGCTTCAGAGATTACAATTACTGCATGTAACTTCCTGCTCAATTTATTGGGGGGGGTGGGGGAACAGAGATCCAAGTGTATGAGTAATTGCAGCAACTTTTTTTTTTAATATATAGTTACTATATTTAATGTACTGCTTCTGTAAACTGTAAAGAAAGTAAAAGATATATCTTGTAGCTATGACTTCCTGTATGGCCTTAGTAGCCCCTGTGCTTCGAACTGCATTAAGTGGTTTTGGATGAAATCAAGGAAAAAGAGGAAAAAAGGTATGAAATTATTATCCTTGACTTAAAGGTGTTGTCTGTCTGTCTTCCTATTCAGCCTTCAGTACTGAAGAGCTATGAGGGAGTGCATTGATCGTCCTAAAGGTCTTTTCCAAGCTGAATGATTCTATGAGTTTATGTAATGAAAGACAGATTTTTGCTTTAAAAATCATCCTCATGGTGGGGGGAAGTGGGTATGTCTGAGTTTTTGCTCCACTATGTGACAGGGCAGAGCTCTGGAAATACGTGCTGAATGTGGGATTATGTTTTTATCTGGTTGACTATGTAGATGAGCCAGGTGCCTGACTCTACTTTATGCAGATACATGTGAGATACGGCACCTGAAGAGCCCCTGCAGTTTGGTGGGTTCATGAAGTTCAAAATGGAAATCCTGGTATTTGCTGCGGGTGATGTTTTCTTTGCCTTTCACCCTCATAACTGGATCCTTGAATTGCCAGGGGGTTCTAAAACAAAACTTAAAACTCTTAGGGGTTTGTCTTGTACCATAAATACTCTTATGCAGGCGACAGGATGGCCGAGGCACTGGTGTGGACTGGGTTGTTTAACAAGAAGGGAGACAGATCTAGGGGGGACTGTAGTTGTATCTGTGTGGAAATGGGAATCTGCCCAGAGTTTTGTGGCCAATTAGACCATTTCCTATATATGGGGGGGGAAAAAGCAACCCTCCCATGTTAAGCGTAGTAAACTCTGTATGTTTTCAGTATGAGCATAGTAATTTCTGCATGGTTGTAGTACATAAGTAGAAACAGTATAGTATATATAGAAATTAATTAAGTATATATAGAATTTAATATAGAAAATTAAGTATTGCTAGGGGTTGTTACTACATTGCAATAACAATTGTTTTGTTTATGGATAAAACACAGTTTCCACTACTAATAAAAGCTGAGAATATATGGATCCACATAGGAGATGCTCTTGGCAGGGGTTTGGTGTGCTGTTCCCTTTTCAAACAGCCGGGTGTCACCGTGCTTGCCACCTGCCACTCCTTGCTCTGCGCGCGTTGGCACCGTTTCCCGGTGGCGGTAAGTGCGCTACTCGTGTTCCCTTTGCGTTTGGACTTTGGCAATAAACGTGCAATGGAGAGGTATAGAAGGCAGGGGTGGAGCAGCTGAGGGGCAGGACAGAAGCTGGAGTTCAGGTCTGCGAGGTGGCAGGGCAGCAAGAGGGAAGATGGCCAGGCTGCACGTCGGGGCGTGAATGTGCTGGGCTTGGATGTGAAGGGAAAGCAACGTGGCCAAGAGGGATGGGAGGCAAGTTGTGCTAGTTAGCTATGGGGAGATTCGTAGGGTGCTGTTTAGAGTTAAATCCTTAAAATTAGGTTTTTTAGCAGTTCTTTTAACTTGTGGAAAGTAAGGATTGTCTTTAATCTTGTCTTTGTATTTCCAGCCTAATAGAAAATTTAAGTTCTTAACATCTTTGGAAATGTCTTCATGTAGTTGTGAAATGTTTCTTTGATGCAGGTGTCTAGTTTGTCCAGGCCAGAGAGCACCTTCCTTGAATGTAGAAGCTCGGTCCAGCTCAGTTGGAGAAATGTGTCTTTTCTCTGTTTGTTTTACTACAAATCCTTTCGGTTCCACTCCCAGTGTTCACATTCATGTTACACACTCAGGTTCCTGTTGCTGGAACCAGTTAACTGTTGGTCACAGGAGGCCATTGGAAAAGCCTTGGGATGCATTTCAGTAGCACTGAGTAAAACTGTACAAAGAATGGAGGTTTCTGATGTAAGCGAAGCTCTTTCAGCAGGAAACAATTTGGGGGAACACAACCTGAGGAGGTATTACCAATTTGATATATGTGGAAAAAAAACAAATGAGTTACAGAGAGACGTATCTGGATGCACTGATGGAGACAGGGAAGGATTAATCTCATCATTCAAAGCTCAGGGGAGTGCCATATACAAACTGTGTGATACCACATATGTAAATCCTGCAGATGGGGAAACTGAGGCACTGAAAAGCAGCTTCTATAGTGTGGTGATAGTTGTGGTCATGCAGCCCTGCAGAACAAAGCATTCCTTGCTTCACAGCTCCTCCCTAAAAATCCCTACATCCTTCTCCATGAGGAAGTGCTTAGTGTTCAATGGACCAACACTTGTGTAAACTGTTGTCAAGGTCAGGTTCTCTCAAGGATAGATGTAGTTTGCTATGGGGTGCTGTCTCTTAACAACACAAAGGGTAGATGTGGTGGTGATGCAGTGCCATGCCACATCTCAGTTTTGAGCTTCTGTTTGATTTCCTGTTGGGTTGTCTGCGTTACGACCTTCCCAGCAGTCTTTTGGGGGTTTGATATGTGATGAACATCCCCAGCAATGAGATGCCAAGGTCTGGGTCTCTCACTGGCAAAGCTTTTAAGGACTAGGCTGGAAAAGAAAATTCTTTGGAAGCTGTTATCCTCTAGGACAGAAACGTGATGGACAAATGCTGTAGTGGGAAGATTGGTACCGTGTAGATGGAGAAGGGGCTGCAGTTATGTAAGCTTCCTCCTGGAGAGGCAACAAACCTGGAGCTTCCTTTAAGCTTTTCTATACAGTTGTGGCATCTGACCCTCTTTAGGGGAGGACACCATAGTCCTTGCAGCTATGCTAACATCAAGAATGGGAGGAAAAATTAATTTTCATTAAAAATAGCGGAATAAGCCAGCAATGGTGATCACCTATGGGGGGGCAGGGACCAGATGACTCCTTCCCCAAAACCTACACCTAAAATGTCAAAACATGAGCCAAGCAAAAAAAAAAAGCAAACCATGTCACAGTGTCCCACACAATTGCATTTTCATAGAATCATAGAATGGTTTGGGTTGGAAGGGACCTTAAAGACCATCTAGTTCCAACCCCCCTGCCATGGGCAGGGACACCTCCCAATAGAGCAGGTTGCTCAAAGCCCCATCCAGCCTGGCCTTCAACACTTACAGGGATGGGGCATCCACAACTTCCCTGGACAACCTGTTCCAGTGCCTCACCACCCTCACTGTAAAGAATTTCTTTCTGGTGTCTAATCTAAATCTCCCCTCTTCCAATTTAAAACTGTTACCCCTTGTCCTGCTGCTACAATTCCTTGTAACCAGTCCCTCTCCAGCTCTTCTGTAGGCTCCCTTCAGATATTGAAAGGCTGTTATAAGGTCTCCCCGGAGCATTCTCTTCTCCAGGTTGAACAACCCCAGCTCTCTCAGCCTGTCCTCATAGGAGAGGAGCTCCANNTGGCCCTCTGCTGGACCTGTTCCAACAGGTCCCTGTCCTCCCTACAGGTCCATGTCCTTCCTTTTGCCATCCTGATGGCAAAAACCTCAGGATGCGAGCTCAGGGATCCCCAGGGTGGAAAATAAGGCCTCAAAAACGTGTTCTTCGAGGACATCTTTCTCCTGACATCTGCAGTCTGCCTCAAGGGAGGACTTCTAGCGCTGGATGACACAGAGCTGTAAAGGTCAGTTTATCCATCAGTCCTGTGGGAGCCGGTGAGGAAAACCTGAGAGCCGTAGTGTTTGCCTCTTTACATGGGTGTAAAGCTGGCCCTGCTTCTGTAAATAACGAGGTTATATTTAGAGGTGAAGTGCATTATGTCAGACCAGTTCCAGTGGTAACAAGCTGTTTAATGAAAAAGCATTAAGCAAGAGAACTTTTAATAATAAACATCTTCCCACACTTAGCACATTAGGGTGCTTAATCGCCCCTCTGTGTGGTTTTTGGTGTAATATGTATGGTATCAAATAACTGGCAAGCTCCTTGGCATTTGTATAGCATCAAACAGCAGACTACTTAGTCAGCCCGTGCATCTAAATAATTATACATAAGAAGTGCTTGTGGAAATTAACCCCTCCATCTTACAGAAATAACCGTGGCAATCTGTGTGGAGATAGCAGCTATTACTGCCCACATACTGCTTGGTTTTGTTTCCCTATCTAACCTGGAGGTAAACAGAGTAACTGGCACGGAATGTGAAGTGTTTTCTGTACGGTTTAATCTTCTTTTCAGTAGATTCTGCTGCCGCAGTGGCACTGGCCAGTTACTCCTGCTAAACCATGAAATTGCTCAGGAGGGAACCGTTTCGGAATTGCTTGAGAGCAAGCCAGAAGCATAATGCCTGCATACATAAAATATATTTTAAACGGGAAAAGTTAAAGCTCGGTGGGAATTGTTGGTGATCTGCCTCTCTCAAGATGAAGTTTATGGTTTCCCTTTATCAAATAATTTTAAGGTGAGCAACTCCTCAAGTTGAGGGTGGGGGAGGGAGGAGAAGGAAGGGGATGGATAAAACCAAAATACCTCTGTGGTTTTATTTTTAGTCTATGAGGGGAAAAACATACAGGAGATGATACCAGGTTGTCAGGCTTGTTCTGCGGGGTCCATGGTACATTTATCTTCCAGACCTGTTTTAAGCTCCTTGGCTGTATTTTCCCATCAAGTTTTCTAGAAGAATTTTTAGTGTTCAATGTCCAGATGTCCAGCCTGTGTACCTGTGCTCTGCTGGCACCTGCTCATGCTGCTGCAACGTGGAATTGATCTGAAATACGATTGAAGTCTGTCTGTAAAAAATTGTATTTTCCCCAAGACTGGTTGTTTCCAGGATGGTTTATGTTCTGCTTTAACCTTAAAATAATCATAGAATCATAGAATCATCTGGACTGGANNCTCCCTGGGCATCCTCTTCCAGTGCTCCACCACCCTCATTGGAGAGAACTTGTTCCTAATGTCTAATCTAAATCTGCTTCTCTCCCGTTAGCCCTTGTTCTGTTATTGCCGGCCTTTGTGAACAGACTCTCCCCAGCTTTCCTGTAGGCCCCCCTCAGGTACTGGAAGGCTGCTATTAGGTCTTCCCGGAGCCTCCTGTTCTCCAGGCTAATCATGTCCCTATATCTCTGCATGCCCCACAGCCGCTGGAGGAAGGTTGAGGTTGCGAGGCCTGTGGACTCGTCTATAGCAGGGCCTCTGGTTGGTGCACGCTGCCGCCTTCTGCCACAGCAGCACACTCCTCTCTTCAGCTGAGCTCTGGGCAATGAAGACATGATCATATCCTACTGAAGGTATAAATAAGCCTTTAATATGTTACTCAGGGATTATGTTAGGGGCTCTTTTGAAGACACGGTTCCTACACAGCAGTAGGGTTTGCAGGTCTCACCTTGGGCGATGTGCCCGTGGAAAACGCTTGAATAATGGGAGACAACCATTTCCTAAACGGTGCATGTGGAGAGCAATGGCAGCTTCTGACCACTGAAATATTAAACTGACCTTTAAGTATGCATCCTTCTGGCAAGGGTAACCACCCCATAGCTTTAGATCAAGCACACACATCCATCCAGGTAATGGCTTAAAAAAAAAAAAGGGGAGGGGTGTATGTGCTGAAAATACTCACTTGGAACCAAGGTTTCAACAGTGTTTTGGGTAGAAGTGTAGTAGGAGTTGGGTGAAGTGTGGGGTAGATCCTTGCTCCCTGGCAGTTTGGATGTGGGTAGGCCGTTAACGGAATTTAAACCCTCTCCCCATCTTTGATTCCAGCAGCGTCTGTGGGTGTAAGACTTGACGGCTTCCTACTCCCTAGGGACAGACAGCAATGTACTGTGACAAACAGACAGACAGCAACATGCTCTAACACACACAGCCACAGAAACCATGGTTTGACTGAAGAGCTGCTCAGTCGAGTAGTGCTTTGTGTCCTGGCCCCTCTCCCTGCCCGTTCTCCTCCTCCTCCCTGGGTTGGCAGAAGCATTCCTGTGGCCTCATGGGCACCAGGCAGGTTGGAAATAGAGCCGTCTGAAGAATGAAATGAATATTCATTTTTTTTTACAGCCAAATCTGCATCTGCCTAAACATTTCACCTGACACAAGGCAGGGCGCAATGCAAGGCAGGAGCAAGCGGTCAGGGATAAGAGTTGATTAAATGAGTGTTAAACACTGGTGAATTAGACACAAAACAACATCTTAAGTCATGATCATGTAGCTGCCTATTGAGCAGCTCTTTGTGATGATGAATTACGTGTCTGTGTCCCACTCATGTGCCAAAGATGCCTTCTGGAGCTCGCAGAAGCGCTGATCTGCATCTCTAGTATGTAAATGCCTTGGCACCCACCTTCTCTCATCGTGTGCCCATGCTGCCACGTGGTAAACACAAGGATCCTCAACCTTGGTCTGCATTCTTCACAAGAGCCACTGACTGTGACTTGCGGCAAGTTCTGCGTGACACGGTCACAGTGTGGTACCAAGCGAAATGACAGCATGGCTGCCTTGGCTCTGCAGGCTTATGTGTCTGACACGCAGTAGAGAGAAATAGAGAGAGAGGGAAAAGAAACACTGAAATCTGAAAAGATGTCACTTAATGCTTTGCTGTCCTGCTGTGCCGTTGTCTTCCAGCATGAGTACAAATGCAGGGAGCCTGTCCCTTTAGCCAGGTAGGAAAGACTTGGAATGAGCAGGCTGGTGGCTGCTCCTGTTGGGCACAATGCTATGGCTGGGGATGCTTTCTAAAAATAAACAAAATGCAAATAAGCAGAGAAGACAACAAGTGCTCCTTGGACAACTAGTGTGCACTTGGCTTGTTAGTGCTACTCCTAGTTGACTTTTTTCAGTGGGTGTCCTTCAAATCTTTTTTTACATACTCTTTTCCTCTCTTTCTAAATACTTCTGCAGGAGCCAAGCCTCGTCTTATGGGTGTTGCTTTGCACAGTGTCATGATCTGGGAGACCTGGCTTTGTTCTTGTGGGGACTGATGGGGTTTTTGGAGAGTCATATGCATTGCTGGGGGGTTGCACTTACATAAATAATCTGTGTCTATGTGTTTATGCATATATAGATCTATATTCTCAACTCTGATTCTGGAGGTGTTCAAGGCCAGGCTGGGTGGGGCTTTGAGCAACCTGATCTGGTAGAGGTGTCCCTGCCCATGGCAGGGGGGTTGGAACTCGATGATCTTTAAGGTCCCTTCCAACCCAAACCATTCTATGATTGTGGCAGCCACATAATTTACAAACACGCTTACAGTCTTGGGGGTGGGAATGGCAAAACAAACAACAAAAGAACCCCAAACAAGCAAAACACAACAAGCCACAACTGAGGGTTCCTGGACTTTCCTGGCCCTGGCTCCCAGCCTTCTTTGCCCACCCGACTGTCCCAAGCCCTGCTGACCCATCTGACCCGCAGCCTGCATTTCGGTCCTCCTCTGCTCTTGCCTCTGACTTGCTTTGCTTCCCACTGCGCTTGGGCGCTGCTTGAGGGACCTTGAGGGCAGGGAGCCACGGGTTTGTTTAAAAAGTCTGAGTTTCGATAAAAAGTGAAGCAGGGACTCAACTAAGGTCTTGAGGTGTACGTGATGCAATTCTCAAAGTTTTCTGTATTTGCACATTTGCTGTTTTAATCTGAGGTGAAGTCATTGAAGCAACTTAAAGGGGGAAGCGGTGGTGGTGGTTGTTGTTATGGCACAGATGAAGGAAGTGTACAGCCAGCCGACTGACGTGTTCAAACCAGGTACTGAATACAAGCTTGTGCCCTGCCTGGAAGCTTTTGCAACCTACTGATACCATGACATTAAGACTGCAGAGTCATTAAAACGGAGATTGTTTCAAATAATTTCCTGGCAACACTGAATTACGGGCGCTGAAACTGCTGCTGCTATCTCTGCCTGACTGCCCAGGCTGAGGTTGCTGCCAGGTGCTGCTGTGAGCAAATGATGAGTTAAATGAATACCTCTCCTCTCTGTGTATGTTGGTGTCTTGCACACCAGGTAAACAGCCCCGCTTTGGGACAACAGAAGGAGAAGAAAAGAAAAGGAATAAATCTGTAAAAAAAAGCGCATCCTCTTACCTCGGCTACTGAAGCAATAACAGTTTTAAAAATTATTTTAATATTGCATGCTGGATTTTTTTTTAAGTCATTAGTTTATAAACTGCTCTTGTGGTTATGAGGCAAAGATAAGTAATACTTTTTTGAGGCCAAAGCCAACCTTTTCTCCACTGCAGTTGTCCATGGGAGTGTCCCTGGGACCCTGACCCGATGGTCTTGGGCAGGCGTTGGCTTTCTACACGTGATAAGGTGGCTCCTTGGCTCCTGTTTATTGTTTTATATTTGCTTCGGTGCCTGGGCAGAGGGCACTGGCTGGAGGTGCTGGGGATGTGGCTGGGTGGCTTCTGGGCAGCTGAGGCTTAGGGCACACAGATGTGTAAATCTGTGCACGCTTGGGCAGCCTTTGGGCAATGCTTTATCCTGGCTAGAGTAGCAGAAAGTGGGGGGAAAAAAGGGAGAATGGAAAGGTCGCTTACCTTTAAACAAATTTTGTTTGTGTTTTTTGGGTTTTTTTAGGAAGTTATTTTGGTAGTGGGCAGTGGCTTTTTCTCTTGGGTCCTGCTGGTGCCTGTACAGAGCTCTCCTGTCCTGCCTGGGGGTAGCTCTGGGTGTAGCAACCTGTCACACGCTGTGAATTGCAGGATTGGTATGTGCCTTATCATGGTTACTGCTTAAGAATTGGGGGGGGACTGGGCTGGGCTGGTTTGGGGGCTTTTGTTTTTCTAAGCTGTGAGGAATGAAGTGCAACTGGCCTTTGTATCTCTTCTTTTTAGCGTGCATTGTTGCTTTAGGGCCAGAAGTTCTCAACACCTCATTCTTGCTGTCCACGTTTAAATTACTCATTAATGTTCAGGCTGCTTTAAGCAGGGGAGACCACGACCAGTCTGGAAAGCTGCCTATTTACTCTCTCTCTTACTGGTAAAAATCTCCACGTTTTTCACTTGCTGCCAAAAGGAAGAGAAGTTTGGTGTAGTGAAGAGAGCAGCAGTAAATGTAACTCCACGCAGCTGGTACCAGTTGACAGAGACTGGGTTTCTTGTAGCATTTTGTTATCTTGCTGAAGATGCTTGTTAGGCAGAAGAGCAGGAGCACTTTGCCCTTTTGGTCTCTTTTTGAACTTTGACCAGTTGGTCAGGATTGATTATAAACCCAGGTGCTAATTACTGTGCTTCTCATTTCATTGATCAAAGGTGTGTTGATACGCTTTCTTGCTGTGGCTGAAGTCTCCAGGCCAAGACCCACAAAGTGTAATAGCCAGGGAGGAAGCAAAGAGCTTGCTTATGGAGCTGAGCGAGAAGGAAGGCGTGGAGAACAATGGATTTGTTCAAAATGATGCTTTTGATGACAAGGAGACCGATACCAGTAACCAAGAAGAAATGCCAAAAACATGCGTCGTTGTTGCAGACCCAGTGGAGAACTTGGTGTTGAAGCCCTATGCAGGGATGCCGAAGGAAGTCTTGTTGAAGTTCTCCAGCCAAGCCCGGTACAGAGTCACCAGGGAGATCCTCTTCTGGCTCACAATTGCTGCTGCTGTCACGCTCGTGTGCGCTACGATTGCGATTATTGCTCTCTCCCCAAAGTGCCTGGACTGGTGGCAGGCCAGCCCCATCTACCAGATCTATCCTCGTTCCTTCAAGGACAGCAACAAGGATGGGAATGGGGATCTGAAAGGTGGGTGAACTTCCATTCTTGATACATGCAAAGCTGTGTAGAAGTAGTTTGTGTGTATCTAATTGTGTATATATGTGTATATGTATATACTTAATAAATTATAATTTAAGTCACCCTGCTAGACAGAGGAATGAAAGTTGTCTGACTAATCATTAATGGCAACTCACATTTTCATTAGTAGATCTAGGAGCTTCTTGTTCAAGTTGTTAAATCTAAGCCTGGAGTTAGAATAGATGTTGAGAGGTAGGGCTGAGAGTGAGCAGCAGCACAACTACCATCAGAGTGAAATATCTCAAAAAACCTGAGGTCACTCAGGAGGACTGGTGGTGGTGATGAGTGTTTGGTCATATTAGGTTAGCTGCCTCACCATAAGGAAAAATGAGAAAAATAAAACTGAGAGGAGAGAAGGATGTGCTGCTTTTTCTTCATAGTCTGGATGGTTTTGAGCTCTTGGGAGTGCATTGAGAAGGGGAACCTGGTACTAAGAGGCAATGCATGTACCAGTAGCCTGGTTGAGACTAAGTTTCAGAGGAGGAAGGCACAACTCCATAAAGAACAATAAATTCCTAAACGAGAAGCACTAGCCATCATACACTCTATACACTCTACCAGCAAGAGAAGAGAAGAAATTATGTAGTTGCATGCCAGTCATACCAGGTCTGGAAGATAGAAGAGATTTGGGTTCAGAAAAACACAACAAACCAATGAACAAAAAAAACCCCACAAAACCAAACCTGTCCCAAGCAACAAGGGGAGACTGGAAAAAGGGATCCTAAAGAAAAAAAAGCTACAGAAAAAACCATAAAAGACTTTTCCCAGTGGCGAGGAGAACCTGGGACCTTTGCATCAAAATTCTGTTTCCTATTGAGTGGTCTGAGGGTTAATGAATGTTCCTTGAAAGGGAAAACAATGCTGGTGCTGCATTTTAAAAAAAATATAGCAGCTTGTTTTTGGAAGTAAGTGTTAAATTTATTAAATAAAATGGTAAATGTTCTTATAATACAAACTAGTAATTTGCTTTCATCTGTTGAGTGTTTTTTTAAATTCCTGCTTTTATCTTCCTTATAAAAGTGTTTTTGAATGGTTTACATTCTGTGATCTCATGCTGTCCCTGAAGAAATGTCAAGACCACCCTGCTACCCGAGATCAGTGAGAAGAGGGGATGGTTATGAATCACAGGGATCTGTGTATCATCTGTGACTGAGAGCCCACAGTACACATTTCAACAGAAATATTTTGTCTTTTCTAAACGGAAGATGTCCTTTTCTTGAAATAGGTATCGAAGAAAAACTGGACCATATAGCCTATTTGAATGTAAAAACCATCTGGATCACCTCTTTCTACAAATCCCCCTTAAAAGACCTTGGGTATGGAGCTGAAGACTTCTATGATATTGATCCCATGTTTGGGTCAATGAGTGATTTTGAGAATCTGCTTGCAGCCATACACGACCGAGGTAAACTGCCATTCCAAGCAAAATCACTCTGTTAAAAAGATGTTTGCTCATATTATTCAGGCGTACCTTGTAGCACCAGGTTATGAGCTGAGAGTTTTGGTTTGTGCATCCAACAATTGGTGGCACGTGGTGGCCTTGTGCAGAAGCAGGTGGAGGTGCCAGAGAAGGGTGTCCATTAACGCCACAGCAATGCCAGCTTTGTGATTGTAGGTTCCTGCCCTGGTAGAGCAGAACCCAAGGCACAAGGAGCTACAAGAGCCATGTCAGGCTGTGGTACATCCTCTGCAAGGCATCCTCATCCCTCTGAGGATGCACGTGGGTGGTAGGACTGACATGCTGTCTCTGCTCCCTCATCCATACGGATGTGGGCACCAGTAATCCAACAGGATCAAGGCTGAGATGCAGTTGTTTCTAACTTTAAATTTAATGACCGTTGGCTGCTTTCTGAAGAAAGCAGGAACACGATTACAGGTTTGGGAGGGAACATACGCTTCCTTCCAGCAATTGCACCTCTGGTTGGCGCGTTTATGCCTTTAGACCCAATGTTTGCTCAGATGTTTCCCCTTACAGCTGTTGAGCCGAGTGGAAAATGGTTTGCCAGTCCCAAAAACGTTTGAGCTTTCTAAAAATGTCTAAGTCTTTAAGAAGAGCAAGGAAGAATGTGTGTTCACTGATGAAGTGCCTTTCCCACCTGGGAGGTGGGAGGCAGATGTTAAAGTCAGAGTTAGTGGAGGTGGTTCCCAGAGCAGAAATCTGTTCTGATTTTATCTTCCCCCTCTTTTTGCTCCCCAGTAATGGGTTGGGGGGGGAGCAGTCCCAGCTACTTGCAGATTCGCATTAGAATAACTAAAGCATCAGTTGCCTGGGGCTTTTTGTTGGTGCCTGGGTGTTCAGGTATCAGCTCTTAGCGGGGCTCTGCTGACTCAAAGTGAAACGTGCTCACCAGACCCTTGAGCCTAAACCCTTCCAGCAGGAGCCTTTCTCTTTTGCCAGAACCCCAGGAAGGAGGAAGCCCAAACAATTCTGATGCTGCACCAAGAAAAAAGGTGAGCTTTGAATTTAAAAGACTGAATTTAATGGTTTGATTTTTTTTTTATTTTTTATTTTTTTTAAGGGCTAAAGGTGATAATGGATTTAATACCCAACCACACAAGTGACAAACACCGATGGTTCCAGCTGAGTCGCAATCGGACTGGGAAGTACACGGACTACTACATCTGGCAGGACTGTGCCCAGGCTGCTGGTTCCATCACCCCTCCAAACAACTGGGTAAACATGGGATGGGACACCTGCAGATCCTGAGCGGGTTGCAGGTTGCCACGTGGCAAACCCAGCTGTAATAAAGCTGTCTTAATGGACACTGGGCTATAAATGACAGGTTGACAAGTACAAACTGATGTTACTAAACGAGCTAGTGCAGACTAGGATTTAAAGTTGTTCAGGGTGGAGGGGTTCCTACTTGAAACAACTTAAAAATTACTTTTTGTTTATTTTCCTCAGAATTAACTCTTCAGTCATTAAACAAGCGAAAAAAAAAAAAAGGGTTAGTTGTGCACAAGTTTCTGGAAGGGGATCGTGCCAGAAAGTGGGTCGCCTGTTTCACATATATTTATTTAAAATTTTAGTTGGTAGGTACATGATTAGCAACTTGTATGTTCTAGAATCTCGAGGTAGAATTAATATTTTGGACCAGATAGTGTAATTTTGTTTTATTTTTTAAAACTGATTGTCTTAAGAGCTATTTTAGCTTTTTGGTATCTTTTATTACAGAGATGATTAAGTTAATTTTAACATGCTGACTGTTGTTGGTGCTTCAAAGGGACAATACCAGATTTCAAGAAGGCGCTATGTTAACTAAAGTTATTTTTAATAAGCTTTAGGAAAAACAGTTTCAAAAGAACTGTTCCTACCCATGTTTTCCACAATATTCTGAATAATTCCCTGTGAAAATTTACTTAAGAAAAAAAAATGAAACAATGAAACTGAACATTGAATGAGAAATACATATGGAGGAGAACAATTAAAGGGAGAAAAACGAGCAGAAAGAAATGTAAAACCTAAGTACCAAAATACACTCAAAACTCAGTACATTGATGAGGCATTTTGTGCTTTATTATTTGCTTGTAATGCACTGCATCTTAAAGTATGCATAGGAATAAATGTTTGTTAAATTAGAAGTTCTGATCATCCCCCTCCCTTCCGTGAGCAGGTGAGTGTCTTTGGGAATTCCAGCTGGCAGTTTGATGATGTGAGAAAGCAGTGCTATTTTCATCAGTTTGGGAAAGAACAGCCAGACTTAAATTTTCGCAACCCTGCTGTCCAACAAGAAATCCATGTAAGTACGTAACCCACTGCTGCTGTGCCAACAGAGAAGCAGCTATTTCTACTCTTAATTTCTCTTCTTATTTTGTGGTGTACAATTTAGAGTCTAGTCGGAAGTAATTCAAGGACTGCAGCTTGTGTAAACTATTGAAACAAAAAGCTGTCTAGGCAAACACTATGTTTATAAGCAAAATTCAAGTTTCATCTTGTAATAGTTCTAGTTTCAGAGCGATTATTCAAGTCTTTTTAATGTGAAAGTGAACAACTAAAAAATCAAAATAAATTTGTCCTTGAGTGGAAGTACTGGCAGTGGGAGGTGTTGCACTTCTCTGAATTTTAAGAAGGTACCACTGTTGCTTTTTTTGCTGGCTGAAGTCCTCTGCTCTCACAAGTGTCTTGGCAAGATATTGATGGGTTTTTGGAACAGGCTGTTGTGCTTCTAAAGGACCTTCCTTTTGCTTTCTCTTCCTATTAAAGGCTATCTTAAAATATCTTTGCTTTGATGCTTCAGGAGCCCTCTACTTTTCAACCGGAACCTAATTTGCGAACTGTTGGTACTAAGCTCCCTGTGAACCGAACCTGTCCTTCAGCTGAAATAGCTTTTCCCACCCTCGGGAAAACCCTTTTCCCACCCTATTTGTTTTTCAGCTCTGACAACATCCCCCTTTGGCTTTTGCTAAGCTAGATTCAATAGGGTAGGCTTTTCCAGTCTTCCTTGAAGCGAGAGGCCCGGCCATCCCTTTGTTTAGCTGCTACTAACGTGACTACATGACCCCTCACGGCGCTCCCAGACGGAGGTTTTTCTCAAATGCAAATGGTCAGAATTAAACAAATTGAACAGAAGAAATGTCTGGGCAGAATCTTGTACAGAGGCACAGGTGCTTCTCCTTCTGTGCCCTAAGATGGCCGTTACCTTCTTTGACACTGGTGCTAGCAGTCAAATAATCCAACATGACTGCTGTCTGGGAGCAGTTAACTGCTTTTGGCTCCACTCCCCATCAAGAGCCAAGTATGGAGGCACTTGGCAGGTTTGGATGTTGTACCAAGGAAAACAAATAATTGAAGGATTGAAACTGAGGGTAAAGAGGCTCTTGCACTGAGGCCTGTGCAGAGATGCAGCTGAATCACCCAAGTGGAGAAGAGGTTTTTATCTCTGTTGATACAAGGAGCTGTTAATTAGCCAGACAAATGTGGGAATGGCACCTTGTTTTAGCAAATAGATGTTTGTGTTTTGAAACAAGTGAGTATTTGCTGACTTGAATTAAGAGGAATGCCTGGGCTTGTGGCTGCAGGGGAGACAGTGAGGTTTGATCTGTCTGCATCTCTGGTGACTCTAGAGGGGAGAGAGACTGATGGACACTCATCACAGCAAGTGTGCTTCACCAGGCAAGGTGAAGCTCTCATGTCTGTCTGCATCATGTCTCCCAGCAGACAATGGAAAATTCATTAAAATATGGGGAAGTGAGCCTGAATGTGAGGAATCTGATGACTTTTAGTTTCCCTATCCTCCCCACCCTCCTTAAGTTATACCTCAAGTGTTTTGATTTAGTACTTAAATGATTGCTGCTTTGTACTGTTGAATTTTGGTGCGTTTCTTTGGTGGTAGTCTTCACGGCTGCCAAGTTCTACTGTGATGGTCTCACTGTCTCTCTGAGACCCCTCCCCTCACTGCATCTGCATGAAGAAACAAAACAGTTCTGGTTATACTCATTAACTAAAGCATGAAATGAGACTGGTCTTGAGACTCATCTTTGAAGGACTCCACCATTAACTTCTCCGCACCGTGGTGCTTCCCTTAATGACACATCTTTCCTTTTGCACTTTTTTAGCACTGCAAACACTTTTCAATGATCTTGGACAATTATTTTTTTTTAATGGTATATTACAGAAGCTCCAGTAGCAAATAGATGCTGCATTTCCTATGCAACAAAATGAAATGAAAACTGGTAGTTTTGGCCTGATAACACGTAACCTTTGATAAATACTTATGAATGCCATTAATTGCTCCAGCTTGTTACAGAATAATATTTCTCCAGTATTTTAATTCAGAAGGCTAGGAGGACTAAGCAGGAGGCTAAGTAGATTGGCCTCAGTGAGCACCACATCAGTGCTTGATATTTGCTCTTGCTACCAGCACATGCATAAGCACGAGTTAAATTTTGGTGGATTCAGTGTTGGACAGGCACCATATTGAGAGCTGATGCTTTCAGAAGGGCTCTACAAGAAAGCACAACTCGGTGAGGTGGAGTCTTTATTTGCCAAACAAAAATCTGTAAAGCTTGAGTGTGGACTTTAGTTCTACTCCAGCCTATTCAGTTAAGTGCATGTGTGTTTAAGAAAGGGCAATTCAGTAGCTGCCTTTGGGGGGGGTGGGGGGGTGGGGAGGGAGTTTTTGTCCTCGGATGAAGAAAAGTATCTGGTCTAAAAGAACATTTGCAGAAATCACTCAAGAGAGACTGAGCTATAGAATTGTTAAAACTAGAACAGTTAAAACTGTAGTAATGTAATAGCTACTGAAGTAGGATACAACTTTAGTAATAACGAGTAACCTCTGAATTTGAAATTGCAAATCAATAGCAGTTAACTTGGATAACATCTTTTCATGTTCCTGCAAATCAATAAATAAGCTTCAAAATAAAAAATTTCACATCTGTCAAATATGAGAGAATCGTGGAATAGTTTGGGTTGGAAGGGACCTTTAAATGTCACCTAGTCCACCCCTCCTGCAATGAGCAGAGACACCAACTAGATCAGGTTGCTCAGAGCCACCTCCAGCCTGACCTTGACTGTTTCCAGGGATGGGGCATCTACCACCTCTCTGGGCAACCTCTCCCAATGTTTCACCACCCTCATCGTAAAAAATATCTTCCTTGTATCTTGCCTAAATCTTCCCCTTTTTAGTTTAAAACCATTACCCCTTCTTCTCTCACAACAGGCCCTGCTAAAAGGTTTGTCCCCATCTTTCTTATAAGCCTCCTTTAAGTTTTGAACAAATATTTTAAGAGCTTTATTGCATAAAAAGAAAACTGGTGGCACAAGGTCTGTGCAGAACAACATACTTTTGCATATTTGAATCAATGTGTTTTAATTGTGTGGAGCAATGATGGGTGTTCACCAACAACTGTGCTTAGCACAAGCCTAACTGTTTTCATGGATGAGATGAGAAACTGCTTGTAGTGAGGTGTGCCCTGGCTTTGGTTGCATGAACTGTGGGAGAAGTTATTAAGCAGTCATAGTCTTCTGGATGAAATAATAAGACTTAATAGATCTTAGTTTGACCTTAGATTGACATGATTCACTTTAACTTCTAGTAAAATTAGAAGTACAAATTAAAAACTAGATTGTTATGTATTTCAGTACCTACTAACAGGTTTAATTTTCTTTTTCAGTATGTACTATTTTGAATGGGATGGCTTACTTGGAATTCTCAACTCTTACCTTTGTCTAGGATATTATCAAATTTTGGCTCGGCAAAGGAATTGATGGATTCAGTTTCAGCGCTGTTAAATTTCTTTTAGAAGCAACGCACCTACGGAATGAGCCTCAAGTGAACAAGTCCCAGAATCCAGTAATGTATATGTTCTGTCTTTGCTTTTATCCTGGATTTCCCACTGGGGCCAGAGTGTGTGTTTCTACTCTTGGGTCTTAACTGTAGCTTTAGAAGGACTGAGTCGGTCGTGTCCAGGTGGAAGACGGGTGGCTCCTTGGAGCTCTGCAGAGGAGCACGTACAGGGAACAAGCCCCTGAGCTGAGGGTGTAGGTCAGTGAGATGCTGCAAGCAGGAGCGCTGTGGGTGGGAGGAGAGTTGTCCATAGACCCCTCGTATTTCAGTTCTGCTGTAGCTGCTTTGACATTTCTTTAAAATTATTTGCTTTTCAATTTATATTTTAAAAAGACCATTCTTGTGATTTTCAAAGTTGATTGGTTATCTTTGGGGAGCCTGCTGCAGGAGGCAAGCTCAGAGCTCTGGCTCACTTGGGATTCTGTGGCAGCCAGTAGCATGTATTTCTCCTACGTTACTGGTAGGAATTTGAGCACAACAAACCCCCTCGTGTTGGCAGAACCTCATGGTGAGAAGCATCCAGACACGCTCCGAAGCACGCACCCCGTTATTTGTGCTGGTTGCTTTTGATGAGGCAGTGAAGTGGGGGGACATCCCCAAATGGCGTCAGTACTAAGATGCTGTTCCCCTGCAGAGTTGGGGGTTGCATAAAGCTGGTTGGCTCCGTAAGCATCGTTGCCTTTGTAAGTTAGGACAATAATGTTGTCCGTCTTTCCAGCCCTGGTGTGTGGGCACAGCACCTGCTGTGCTCATGGCTCTGGATGGGCTTGGTTGGTTAGTGCTGTGGGTGGAGTCTTCCTCTTGAAAGATGGGATCCAAAATAATCATCCCTTTGCTCTCATGTCTTCAGAGTTCCCCAAGTGCAGGCCAGATCTGCACTGTTAGTGTTGGTGCCCTAAACACAATTCAGTTAAAATGTATCAGGACTGGTGTATTGTCTCAGGAAAGGACAGGAAGAATTTGGAGGACTGTAAAATCTAAAATATTGGTCAACTGATGAGAAATATTGTATTCTTCTTTAAGGGAAGTATCACAGCCTATTCCCAGCTGTACCATGACTACACGACCACACAGGTTGGTATGCATGATATCATCCGTAGCTTCCGTCAAACCATGAATCAGTTCAGCAGTGAACCTGGCCGGTACAGGTAATTATTATCACAGCTAGCAATTTTTTTTTTCTCTCTCCATTGTCACATTCTTGTAAGCAATAAAATGTTTTTAATAATATAATATGCTATAGGAAGTTTTCTTCCTCAAATGTAAATAGGCTCTACTGTCTCTTCCACAATGCATGAAGGAAAGGAAACAAATTGGCCTCCGTAGCTCTGCTGTATCTCCAGACTGTAGATACGGTACAAAATTAAGCAGAATGGGCGACCATTCAAATCACAGAGACACTGTAATTAGTCAGCCCTATGGCTGATTTATTGTATAGTATTAATAGCGCAGTTTATCTTGGACACAGTCAGAGATAAAATTGTGAAATGGTTGAGTTGGGAAGGGACCTCTGGAGGTTATCTGGTCCAACCTCCCCTGCTCATCAGGGCCATCTAGAGCCGGTTGCCAGGAATTTGTCCAGATGGCTTTTGAACATCTCCAAGAATGGAGACTCCACAGCCTCCCTGGAAAAACTGTGCCAGGGCTTATCACCATCACAATGACACCATTTCCTGATGTTTAGAGGGAACCTCCTATATTTCAGTTTGTCCATTGCTTCTGGTCCTGGCACTGGGCACCACTGAAAAGAACATGGCTTTATCATCTTCACACCCTCTCTTTGCATATTTCCAAACATTGAGGAGATCCCCCTAAGAGTTTTCTTCTCTAGGTTGAACAGTCCCAGCTCTCCTAGCCTTTCTTCATAGGAGAGATGCTCCAGTCCCTTAATGGTCTTAGTGGCTCTTTGCTGGACTCTCTCTAATAAGTCCGTGTCTCTTTCATACTGGGGAGCCCAGAACTGGACACCACACTCCAGGTGTGGCCTCACCAGCGCAGAATAGAGGGGAAGGATCACTTCTCTTGTTCAGTTGATAACACTCCTCTCAAGGCAGCCCAGGGGACCATTAGCTGCCTTTCCTGCAAGTGCATATCACTGGCTCATGTTGAACTTGGGGGACCTCCAGGTCCCTTTCTGTAGAAGAAAGCACGGAAACTGCTGGATGTGGATTTAGAAAGCTAAGAATTCAGTCAGGTACTTACAGCCTTGTTTTGACTCTTGTAGATTTTTTTCTCAGAAAGTTCTAATAAATATTTCTCCTTGTCTATTTGACTAAATATTGTTTCTCCATGTTAATCTTTTTTTGGTGGAGAAGAGGGAAGAGAAAACAATTCTTAATGCTTTGTTATTCTATATGTATGTCCAATACCATTCCTAGCTTCCTTCTGCTCTGGGGAAATGGAAAATGAGCTAAAAAAAAAGTATTTGTGTACTTCTTTATAGATTTATGGGTTCTGATGGTGATGAAAAGGAAAACATTGAAGCAACAATGATGTATTATGGAACAACTTTTATCCAAGAAGCAGATTTTCCCTTCAATTTCAACCTAATTAACATGCAAAATCTATCGGGCAACAGTATTTTTGAAGCTGTTGACTTATGGATGAAAAATATGCCTGCAGGAAAATGGCCAAACTGGGCGGTAAGAGTTCTAGTCTGATTCTTACAGGAAGGGCTTGTTCCTGTAGGTGATAGAAACCTCTCCCCCCCCTCCCAAACTCTGATATTGGTGGGATCAGCAGCAGCCTGAGCCCACGGCTGAGCTACCATAGATACCCACGTGAACTCTCAGCAGTCGTGGGCACTGGCCATCCTGCTGTCTCTCCTGCCGTTCGATAGCAGTTACACCCTCCATGCAAGGACGACAGAAAGGAATTTATGATCACACCTCTCCCTTGGTGTCTCCAATGTAATATGGGGCATTGGCTTAAGCCACCAGTGAGGAGGGGACTGGTATTATTATCTTTGGCTGTAAACTGACTCAGTGCAATGGACTCTGGAAACCTCCCAGGGACTGGGAAGAACAGGGCTGAGGGCAGTTAATTTAAAACCTTGCTGGTTTTTGCTAGGAACCGTGTTTGGGATATGCAAGAGATCTTTTCAAACCACCCTCCCGCAGCAGACAAAATGGCGGAAATCCAAGGGAACTGTGGTGGTGGAGAGTTATTTGTTCTATCTCCTCACTTCTGCCTCGTGCTGCCGGCACAGCACTAAATTATTTGGGGCAGAAGTTTGTACTGGAACCAAGATAAAGATAATGGCCTTCAAAGGCCTGGGAAGGAAAAGAAAAAGAAAAAAAAGCCAATTTACCACCTTGTTAAATTAGTAAATCAATTTCACAAATGCAGGGAATTTTATAGTATGTGTTTAACAGAAGGATATTTTCTTCAGGTTGGAAGCCCTAATGCTGGTCGGATTTCATCTCGGATTGGGAAGGAGTACGTCAATGTTATAAACATGCTGCTTTTAACCCTCCTTGGTACTCCCGTAACTTATTACGGTGAAGAAATAGGCATGGAGAACATTGCAGCAGAAAATGTAAGTGAAGAGCGTTATAAACTCTGATCCTGTTATTGTTTCAAAAATACAGGAACTTCTGTTTAATTAGCCAAACCCAGCCTTTCTGGTTAGATGGTTTTCAGTGTTCCCTGTGGCAAAACCATTGGACAGCAGGCAGAAAAGGCCAGGACCTTGATGTATGTCTGAACTGCTGGACTGCAGTCATGACCCCTGATTGTCCTCTGCCAGAGCAGTCTTGCCTGGTTTGCTGAAGTTTTCCTTTGCTTCAGCAGAAAAGGCAGCGAGTGCCAACACTGGGCCCAGGCTCCTGGTCAGGAGAGGTGTGTTGCAGTCACCCGAGACAACAGGAATCGAGATGCTATCTCCTCCTTCCCACCAAAGTACCCTAATTGCTCTGTCAAAGTCCAAGTCCATTATTTCCTGGCTGCTGTTGACATGAAATCAGAGTTCATGAGAGACCGTCACTATGGTCACCATCTCCCACAGGCTGCTTTGCTCTGACTGTGCAGAGGCACCCCTCTGAGCCACAGCCCTTCACAATGTGACCAACCTCTGAAGAAGGGTGTCTGGAAAGGGGCAGGTGTGCTGACCAGCCCCTGCTTAGCACAAGCAGAAGTGGCTTGTTTGTCATATAAGGCTTTTTTGGTTTGTCTTATAGATCCCTTTCTATAAAGGTTTTGGGTACCTGAGCTTGGGAACCAGGTGTCTAGGTAGAAGTAACACGTCATGGGGTGGTTGTGTGTCTTAGGTTACAGAACTCTTCAGAAATGAGTTTATTCAAGGTCAGTGGATTAAAATGAAGTGTCTGTGCCTTTCGTGCTCTGCTGACCCATGAACTTAAAAGTTTTCATGTTCAGCCCCTGTAACTTCTTGTCTGTTCTATGATCAAACTTGACTTCTGGTATGCCCCATTGTCTAAGACCTATGGGCATGACTGGAACAGGTCATGCCTAAAGGGGAACACTCAGCTCTGCCTCTTATGACCACTCTTTAAGTACCACAAGAACATGGTCCTATGACAGAGGCTGTTTTCACCATGGAAAGCCTCTGTTAGGAAAGTGACAGCCTCTGATGTTACCAACGGTGTTGGCTGTCTTTGTCCCAGTGGGAAAGAGGTACTTGAAGAAGCAGAGGATCGTTGCCAGGTTTGTCTCATTCAGATATGAGGAAATGATTCCTTGATTTTAAAAGGAAACACCTTGGTCAAATTACCTCCAGCATTTTCTTCCTGCTGCTGATTACTGCTGACAGAATGATACTCTGCAGAGAAGTGGCTTGCCCTTGGCTCCTCAGGGTTTATTCTCTTTTAGTGGCTACTGTGGCTCACGGCTCCCTCACAACACAAAACCACTCTTTGTTCAGCCTGTAGAGGAAGAATCCCTGATTAATGGGTGTCTTAAAAAGACAATCCTTTCTCAGGGTAGAGTTTTTAGCCTCAGCATTTGAAACACTTCAGGAGAAGCTGAGAGGGAAAGATGAAAGAGAGTGTTACCAGTGTTGAAAACTTTGAACTTCTTTTTTCCCCTGCTTTTCAGAACACGCTAAAAGGAGAAACCCATTATTTAATATGTCACAAGCAACAATTTCTTTTGCTGAGCTCCTGTTCTGACAGACTGTATTGAAATGTGCCCTTTGTATCAAAAACAATTTTCATGGAAAACACACACTCAAAGTATATGCAAAATATTTTATGCCCTCTTATATCATTAAATTTAAGTTCGGATCTTTTGGCAAGCTCTTCAGTAACAATGAAGATGATTTTTCAGAATTTTTCTGATTTCTTCAAAGTGAGGACTTCAGACTTCTTATGCTGACACTTTTTAATCAGCTAAAAGCTGGTTTTCAATAAAGTTTTTGCACTTGGAAGTAATTTTATCTTTCTAACACAAACAATCCTGTCCAAACTGTACCCCTTGCACATGTAAGCTTGAAGAGCTCTAAGGTAAAAAGGTTACAAAAGGACACAGAATAGCATTTACTAGGTGTTTACTGTTACTTTAACTCTTCATTACCTCATATATTCACTCGCTGTGTGTTTAGGTATTTATCAGAATATCCTGGCTGTCATTTGTCTACTTTTATCTGTCCATCTGTTGCAAGGGGAGACAACTCGAGCAGAGTCATTTGGGAATTCCACATTTTACCCAGTGATGCTGTATCCAGGAGACCATCCATTCTCCTTCCGCTCAGGAACTGCCTTGATTCTTATTTTCTCTTTAGGTTTGGAGCAGAATTACATCCTCCTTATTAAAATTTAACTTAAACCCAAGGAAAGCAATACTGAAACGGTGATCGTTTAGAAGATGTGAGAACATGCTGTTCAAGGGATAACTTTTTAAAATACTGATCAAAACAAGTGACTTCTTGGTAACGGCTCTGACACCGCTTTATTTTCTAGGTGACCTTTCCAGAGAAATCCCCCATGCAGTGGGATGACAAAGCTAATGCTGGTTTTACAGAAGGCAACAGTAGCTGGTTACCAGTTAACTCTGACTACCAAAGTGTGAATGTTGCAGTAGGTATCTCTATGTGTGACTAACGGTCTAAAAATTATTTTAATATATCTGTTTTGCTCTGACTTAGTTTGCTTAGTGGGAACTGGTGATGCTGCTAGTAAGAACAAACTCAATGGAGGAAAATAAAAAGGCATTGAATCCTAACTTTTGCTTACATAAGGAAATCTTTGCATGAGCAAGGAGTCTACTTCATCTATATTCATTTAAGCAGGGTAATGGCAATTACAGTAGAGATGATTTGCTCTTTAAAATTATTAAAAGGATATTAATATTAAATTGAAATCTGCTCATCCTTTCACTTCTATTACTATAGAAAGCACTGGCCTTGTAACAAGAACTCAACATAGACCACCTCTAAGTAAATAAAATAATAATAATTTTTCAAGGCAGTTGAGCAGTGAATCAAACAGATTTTGCTGAACTACAGTGCTGACCAGAGCTGAAACTGGAAAAAAATAAATCAAAGACAGGAAAAATAAAGCACAAACCAACCCTGTGACTTCAGTAGAATAGACTCAATGAAAAAAGATCAATATCAAGCTTTGAATGGCTGTGGCTTCCTCCTGAATAAACAGAACTGTATGGATGCTGTGGGAGGAAGAGGCTGTGTCAGCCTAATAACCTCTGTCTCTGCTGCCCCACAAGTGCCAGGGAAGTGCGTGAGAAAAAGCAGTTTTTCAGTGCAATTTACAAAATTTGAAGAGAGGTAATTCTCAAATAGGAATTTTAGCACTGACCCTGTTGATACTGTTGCAGATCCAGATGACCCAGTCCAACTCTACCCTGAATCTGTACAGAGAACTCGCTTCCCTGCGCGACAAGGAGCTGCCCGTTCAGCGGGGCTGGATGTGCTTCATCTGGAACGACAGCAACCTCTTCGTGTACGTGAGGGAACTGGATGGGTTGGACAGAGTCTTCATGATGGTTCTCAATTTTGGGCAGGAATCGACAATAGACCTGCAAGCTATAGTTCCCAGCCTTCCATCCGAAGCTATTATAAGACTAAGTACTAATTTTAGCAAGGCTGGTAAAGCCGTTGATACCAAACTCATTAAAACTGAAATGGGAGAAGGCCTGGTCCTCGAATATAAAACAGCAAAGCCTGTTCATACTATGGAAGCTTTTCAAGGAAATTGTTTTGTGGCAGAAAAAGCTTGTTATTCCAGTGCCTTAAATTTACTCTACGTAAACTGTTAAGTGCAGGAGTAGAATAATCAAGCTTTCATGTTAATGTAGATGATGTTGGTCTCAAGAAAATGATAAAAATTTTCGATTTTCTTTGGCTGTTAAATCTTTCTGTACAAAATAAACATCCTAAAAAAGAAAACAGATACCTAATTGTCTTGCATCTGTACTGGTGATGAAAAGGATGGTATAAATTCTCCGTTAGGGTCTGTGAGGAAAAGTAAACCTGTCCTAAAAACCTGTCCTGTTTCTCATGTCTGTGAGGGAAGAGACCAGTTGCTTTCTGGGTGCTGCCCCTTACAGTTGCTTGTCATTAAGAACTCCTGTGGAATCTAATACCTGTGGCAGTCCATTGTATCTTTTTTAAAGCCTGTAGATTAGTAAAACTTCTTTTTAAAGGGGCAGCCCTATATTTGTTAAAATAGGTAAAAGCAAGCAAGTAATATCTAAAGTTGTGATGGCTTACCTCATCTCTCAACTCTGACAGCTCTGATTATCCCCAAAGTTCCGAAATCTAGCTAATATGTCTAGTTATACACTCAGGACTGTATTTCCAACTGGTTCTCCCCCTGCACCAAGTTATAATATTTGAGTTTCTCTTAATTCTTTTTCTGCCCACAGGCTGAGGTGAGCTGTGCAGACACTAGTTCACAGTAAGGAATTGAAACAACTTTACTGAATATCACACTTGTTCATGTGCTTTGATTTGCATTTGGTGCACCCGGAGTCGCTTACTGTCGCAGTCCATTTTGGACACAGAGGTGGTCTTGGGGACTGTTTTGGTTTGAGGACCATATGGTCACATAGTGTGTTTTATACCAGTTGCTGGCTAGAGGTGTGCACCACACGTCCATCTTAATAAGTAACATTTAGCAGTTCTGTGCCTTGCTCAGAGGTCAGCTAAGCTATGAATTGGGCTGCTTTATTGGGGGTGCTCATTTATCCTCTGAAGAGACTCTGGCATTGTCTTCTGGAGGGACTCTGGGGCCTCCTCGTTAAGATTCCCATGCTGATTAAGGTAAGTAAAAGACTTTGCATCTATTTGGATGAAAGAGTTCTGCTAAAATTTATGTTCTGAGAGTCCATTAGTTCTTTGCAGTTTGTTGGATCCCACCGTAAGATCAGTACCCTACTGCCAGGGAGGGCAACCAGCATCATCACCTACCTAGGGGAATTAGTTTTAGAAGACCCTAGTGAGACTTTTAAACAAAATACTTTGAAGTTTTACTTGCCTTGTGTATGATGTGGTCTTGGGAGAGAGGTCTTAGACTGGGGAGGCTGCCTGTACAAAGCAGTGTCTTCCCATGTTGGGCTCTAAGCACCGAGTGTGGTGCTTCAGCTCCACTTGCACAGAGCTGCTCCGTTTGGTTACGTGAACAGATCCCTACTAACAGACCAATTAATGCAGGCTGCTACTTCTGTACTAGCTGGCAGGGGAGAAATTCAGCTCTTGGTTCCTCTGTTTAAAAGCCAATGTCAAACCCAGCTTTGAATTCCTTGTCTGCTGATGCAGGGATGCAAGAGGAGAGATCCTCTGGAGAAGGTGTTCATTTTTTTCCTAGGAGTAAAAAATTGACTGAAAGTTCTTCAGGTGGTCAATGTGTTTATTAGCTATTGGCAAGATTTTGTATGATGTTGGAGATTACATACTTCAAGTTCTTTGTTCAGAAAAGCAAGGTGTCTTGCAACCTAAAATAATGAAAAAAAGTTATTATAAAATTTTAAAAATTGTTGCACCATAAGCCTTCAGTTTCTTTCACAGCTACTCTAATCTTCATCCTTTGCCCTACTAGTGCTAAGCATTACTTAGCCCTGTGACAAGGCTTTTCCTGAAAGAATTCATTTAGGGAATAACTACCCCAACGACCAAATAACATTTGCTAGGAATTGTTAAAATTGACAGTAATAAAATTTGAATCCAGCTGTGATAGGCTGACACATCAGTACCAATATGGCAGGTCTCAGCAGGACGTTGCTGTTAGCATGCACACTCCAACAACGTGCAAAATGTTGAAACCCAATGGTAGTAGCATCTTTTGATACTACAGATCATGCACATAAAAATGTAAACATCAAACCCATGATATATTTTACTCATGAGGAAGATGGAAGTAAATAGCCACCGTGACAATTTTAAGCACTTACTACTCCAACACTTTTCCTTGCTGGAACGATGTTCTGTGCAACTTTGAATCTTTCATTCAGAGCTCTCAGCACATTACAGTGGGAGTTTAATGCTATTTTGAGGTTTAAGGCACAACAAGGTTCAATAATCTGGCTTGGTCACTGGCTCTTTCATATACATAAAATATATATATAAATCTATCTATAACAAGTCCTTCATGCATATAAAGCTAGCAGTTGCTCTTGCAGTACATATAAAAGGTTGCAAGAGCAACCTTATTTCCAACCTTAATTAAACAATTCTTGTTTAATACTTCTAACATACAGTCAATAACTACATGAATACCCTCCTGAGGCTGAAGTATCAATTGAGGGGAGCACCTTCCTCCAACCTGGTGTGGAACATACCTCATCCAGTGAATCCTCCCAAGATGGATCACAATGGCTGCCATTTGCCTGGATGTCCAAGATGATATTAGGGATGCAATTTCCTGCAACAATGAAGCTTGTGATCACTTGACATTGAATGAACGAGGAAAGAGGTAAGTGGGGATGCCAGTTATTTAGGGATAGATAATTCCTGACAGAATTTCTGATGTTCCTTAAGAAAAAAGAAAGAATTGTACAGGGGCTTGCTGGATGAGCTATTTGTATTTGTATTATGTTTTTGAAAAAATGTTTATATATTTTACACCTTTATTCTTTAAGTCTTTTTGGAAAGACGTAGTTTTTTCTTTCTGAGCAAAGACCACAGCAGCAATTGCAGCACCTGCTATCCTTTCTCAACCACTGCAGTTCAGCTGCAAGCAGAGAAGGGGCGTAATGCACCTTAGAAAAGCTAATTCAAGATCAGTTTTGGTACTCATGGTAAAAGCCTCTCTACAGATTAGATGGTTCTAGAAAATAATAAGGCTCGAATGCACTTTTTCCTGGAAACAGTCCCAAAGCTGGTGTTAAGTTTTAGGTATAAAAGTGTCTGTGCTTTGACACTGTTGTTGTTCTAACTTGGACTGACACCTACAGTTTGAGCAAACCGGAAAAAGTAGGTTTTTTATAGAGCAGCAAACGTAAGATTTTTATCCATGTGTTGTTAAGAACTGCAGTCTGACCCTGCCAGTAGCTGGACTAGACACTATGGATTCACCTGGCCCTGTCCAGCAGCCACCATGTGTCGATGAAAGACTGAGCTCAGCTCATATTCTTCCCCTTTTCTTTTTTTTTCATCTCAGAGCGTTTCTGGAGCCCATTGTGGTTTGTCACTTCTAGTATTTAACACATATGGGCTTAACTATTTTCAGGCAGGTCTACAATATAGAGCTATCTGGTCCCTCTTAAGGCACTGGAGAGTGCATCTCAGCTGAGGTTTATCGATTTGTCTGCCTGACTCCACATCTCACCTTTGCAGATAATGGAAATTACTTTAGAGCTTTAGATACCAGATCATATTGTACAAATAAATGCATTTAAGAAGGAGGCAATCTCTATGATGTTTAATTACATGACTGCTAATATTCTGGTTTACTTAACTCCATGTATCTGTAATATTCTTACCTTTCTTACTTGTTCTGCTGCCATGATCTAGCACGGCCTTTCTCAGTTTCTGAACGTATCGTAAAACTCCTGATAGTGGTACTCGTTGATCGCTTTCATATGCCGTGATAAAAACTGAAGGATAACACTGAGATTAAAAAAAAAAAAAAAAAAACAAACCAAAACCAGTTAGATACTTGACAACTGATTTTTATCACGAAGTGAGTAACAAATTCTTCTCTGTTTATTGTACTGTACTACTTGTTATGGATTATCTGAAGTTGCATCTATTACATAATTATCTGCTCTTAAAAAAAGCACTTTTATCGCTAACTGCAAACATTGTTTTGGTCTGAAAAATTACTTCATATTAGGGGATCATCTACTTGCAAAAGGTAATCAAAAACATCCTCTGCCCACTGGTAAAGGTCTGACATGTCTGCTTGCTGATTATCACAAGAAAAGGGGAGTAATAATCATGGAAGGATTACTTTTGCAAACTTTCTACACCTAAAAAGTAGTTAGTTTTATATAGTAAGATTTTACTTAATGAAGCTAGGCAACCCAGCTAACACATTACTTGAAATAAAGAAATATTTAATCTGAGATGATAACGTCAAACCTAGAGCTTATTTTTCCATTTCATTGTTGGCCTCTGAAAAGGTATTTAATCATTGGGAAATACCTTCTTTTTCCTGTGACAAACTCTGCAAAACCCAGTAGAACAACAGAAAATCCCCACAAAAGGAGGAAGAATTTTTAATGTTGAGGTTTGTTATATAGTAGAAATCTATTCCTTCCTGGCCGTCCTATAACAAAAACAGTTTTTGAAATCTTTTGATTATTTAGGAGAAGGTGTTTGGTTAATTTTGGTAGTAAATTATGACTCCAAAAATTGCCAAGATTATTACAGAAATAGTTAGTACTGGTGATTCATTTTAACACAAAGCAACAGCTAAGACAATCCTAAAACACCCAGGTAAAATAGAAAAGGTAAAGCAGACTTTAAAAAAAAAAATACAGTTATCTGCTTTTTTTTTTTTCTTATAAACTGTTACACTTTATTACTGTAGCATTCCACACAGTAAGCATAGTTTTACCTGTGTCTTAATATTCTGGTATGGACAATAGCTTTTGATATACTCCATGCATTTTTCATCTGCTAATGGATTTCCCCATTCTTCCTGTTCTTCAATTGTCAGTGGGAGATGAGTGTTCATCATAGTATTTAGAACATCTACGAAAGGAGCCTTAGGAATTGTTGTTAAAAAAAAAAAAATATGTTGGCAAATAGGACATAAGAACTCAAATGCCTATGTCGATGTTTTTTCAAACAAATAAGGAAAATGATTTCTGAATTGTAACGTTTCCAATTCTGAAACTGGTGGAATGAAGCAGGGGATACAGCTTAGCATCATAATCCATAAAGGTCTGCAGCACCTCACCTGTAAAACCACAGCTCGGATAAGTTCTGGATCAGTGTTGCACAGGGCTCCTGCAAGAACTCCTCCAGCGCTGGCAGCTGCTACAGCTGTGTATTTTGGCTGGGAAAATCCGAGCTGGTGCAGCAGCATGATGCAAGCCTTGAGGTCATGGAGACCTTTGAGTTTATTATGGTGACATCCATCTTTGTGCCAGCTGAGGCCTAGCTCTCCTCCACCCCTGAAATTTAAAGCAAGTCAAGTGGTAGTCTCTTTGGAAAATATTACATGGTGAAGTTTCAGATAATGAAAGGACAGCAGAAATGCAAAACCTTCGTTTGCCTGCCCAATTAACTCTTCTCTATTCTTGTCTTTACCTCCTTTATGGCTAAAATACGCAAAGAAAAGAAAACCCATGCATGATGACTGGTTAAAATCCAGATCACATAAGGGCACTCGGTGTGCTTGTGTCCTGGAACTCACAGGAAAAGCACCACATTAGGAAATTATTCCCTCATTGTAGGCAATACAAAATCAAACACTAATATTATATTTTTATACATAAGACTATTAAAATAGCTAAACTACTTTCAATACTTATATCATTAACACTAACATTTATAGAAACTAGTAAAATACTATGTTTTAGCTCCACACAGAGATTCTCTGTATGATTTGTCTTCTGTGTATCTTAGATTTTGAGACTGTTAAAAAGGTGGGTTTGGGTTGGTTTTTTTTAATTTGTGGATTTAAAATACTACTAGAAATGTTATATTTTGTCATACAGAATTTTAAAATTTATTTTCCTTTCTCCACAACCATGATTTTGGTTCTAAGTTATCTGAGGTTTTGTTATTCAGCTTTCAAGTTAAAAATTAATTAACTGATTAGTCTCCCAGAATTAATTATTCATCTTTGGATGAAGAATCCATCTTCATCTAGGGCTGACTTGCATCTTAAGATACTTAGAGGAGTGGGAGGAAAAGGAGCACAATGCTTGCCACCGAATATAGCAGACTGGATATACTTGTATGCTGAATTTGTTTTGGAACTGGTATTTCAAACAATTGCTCATTCTCCCCCTTCCTTCTCCTCCCTAAAGCGATCCCTTTGTTATCTTCTTTACCTACTGAATCATTATCTCCATGAAAATGTGAAGCCTATTGTACAGGCTGGTTTTATAGAACTAGTACATCTGTAGCCAAACTGGAGACAAAGGATTTAGCCCATAAAAGAACAGGGGATGCCAGTTAAATGCTTAGTTGTTGCTGTAGAAGGCAAATGGCTTTCAGAAGAGGCAAACTGAACATTAGTACACAATGCCCTCAGAAAGAGGGGGAAGTAGCATCTCAATGCAATTTGAACATGTTATCAAAATTTTTCTTGAGCAAAGATGAGACAAGAAATAATAAGACTTCAAAAGATTCAAAGCTACACACAACCATCCTGTTGATTTGAGAAACCTAAATACAGTATGTGGTCTTGAAAAAGATTTTTTTTCTGAGGTAAATTTATTTTTTGTTAAAAAATACTTCAAAAAAAAATCTAAAAAGAGATGGAAGTGAAAAGCATGAAGAATTAGGTATAGCTAAATGAAAAAAATTACTTCTGTACCTCTTCAGTTGCATATCAAGAAATATCTATATATCCCAGAGATATCTTAATTCCATTTTATATTTGACTTACCTAACATGGCAATATGCTAATATCCAACCCTCTTCAATTAACATCAGCTTCTCTTCTTTAAAGCTCATGTTCAAATCTATGCCATAAGCTCCATATACATGAACTAGAAGTGGTTTCCTGTGTAGCTCTTTAGAATTCATATTATGAAAAACTGTAATTGGCACCAAAGTTTCATCCTGGAAATGAAGGAGTATTTTACAATAAAGGACATTTCAGAAATCTCAATGACATGTGGCAATGAAAACTTCAATTATTTATTTTAAAATGTGTTTTTTTGATTACAGTAATTTTTTTCACTTAGAATGTACAAAGCACTCTTGAGAAATAAAGCGAGACTGAACCTCTGCTGTGTAGGCTTGTGGATGCAGAGTATAAAATTCATTTAAGTGCAACACCTGAGGAGTTTTTAAACTACCCAAGCATCCAAGTCTTCCTTCCCCCTTTAACACCAAGAATATCTATTATTAACAAAATAGTTTACCACTTACTGCAGCACAAACTCTTTATTAACATCTGCAATTTTTAAAACTCAGGCTGTTTAAACTTTCCTTTCTTGATTTATACTGTGCAGCTGGTTGTGGGGTGTTCTTTTCAACAGCTGACACCTTTTTCATTTGTCAAGGAGAATACGATACCAAACATCAACCAGAAATTCTAAGTTATACTATACTAAGATTCTTGACTCATCGTGTACTGTTATCTCCTTGAGCATACCCAGGCTAATGAGGGAAGGAAAAAAATCTCATCATGACTTTTTCTTGTTCTTCTCTATAGCGCTGAAGAAAACACCCACTGTTTAGTAACTGTAGCACCAACTGCTCTTTACGTTTTTAATCTCTATTCCCTGCCAAATGCATTTTCTTTAAATGGGTGGAGAGGAAGGGGAGAATAAAGGGAATGGGAAAAGGACTGAAAAAAAAAATCTTACCTTGCTTTTAGCTAGTAAACGTGTAGTGTGACAATTCGTGATAATTGGTACCTCTTGCACAGCTTGTTCAATGAGATTATTTTCTTTAAACGAATATGCAAAACGCTTAGGGGGGTGTACTGGGGAGGTGAGCTGAAAATAGCAAGTGCTGGTGGTATGTTCAGGATGAGATTCCAATTCAAATTCACAGGCCCACGTAGGTAGCTGAGAAAACACGGCATTTCAAATGAGACCCTTGCACTGCTTCTGTAAATTCTGCCTAGTGTGTCCTTCAGATGAAAAGATTTTGAATATCAGGCTAATTATCTTCAGGTTTTATGTAGCACAATCTGTATTTCTTTTAAGTTCAGTAATGAAACAGTCAAAAAAATGAAAGACTTTGGCAAACTTTTCCCTTAAGGCCATTGAAGAAAGTTTAACAATGAAATAAAAAAGAAAAATAAGTCCAAATTCAGTTCAAAGTGGGCATTACTGCAGATTTTGTTTTTAAATTAAAACATTCTTTGAAATGATTCTGCATTGTTTTTATTTTTTAGATCCTGTTTCCCCTTCGATTTCCAGTCCTACTTCAACATGTTACACAGCCAAGTCCATGTCAGTTGTTAAGCTTTTGCTGTGAGTTAGCTCAGTAATGCTAAGCCACAGAAAACCCCTGCCTCTTAACTTTGTTCCTAGTGCCAGCCATTGTGAAGAACAAAACCTTTTCCTGGCACATTTCATTCTCAGACACTTACTGCTATTATGTTTAAGGTTTTTAACTCTGCTAAGAATAAAAGAAATCAAGATTCATTCTTTGAGAGCAGCAGGGACATAGTCAAACCCTCTGCCAGGCCACTACTTGGGTTAGATTGCTAGAGACTTCTGAAATGGCAGCAAAAGTCCAAGTTCTCCAGAGTGACTGCAGACCCTTTCTGAATAAATAAACTGTGACCATTTTAAAAAACGAAGGTTTCAGAGACCATACAGTGTACTTTGCTGAAAACCTTTTTCTGCAGCAGTTTTATAAAATGCAGCATTGGTAGCCTGTCACAATAAACTTGTGAGTAGTTCAGATTGTATTTTTCAGGCAAACAAATCAATTAACTATTTCATCTGAATGGTCTAAAGAAATGGTGGTTTTGAATTGAGTCACTTTGGTTTTAATCCACAAGTATTCAGCAACAACTAGAGAAGGGAAGAAATACTTTGCATAAATTGTACTGCAGATCAACTTCTTCCCATTTACTACAGGACAGTGTCCATACCTGTCTTCTAAATGTTCTAATCTCTTCCGCGGGAGGGCCAGGCTTATTTCCTTTCTCACACTGATGAGTGTAACCAAAAATAGGCCCAGTAAAACGGAGTAGAATGTTTTTTGGGAATTAAGTCCTATAAAATAGGACTTAATTATAAAATTATAGGACTTAATTATAAAATATTAGAAATTGTCTGTATTGTAAAAAGCTTGACTGTAGTAAGGTGAAGAAAGAACTCACTCACAGGAGGGCCGCTCTCTTAACTTTCCAAACACGAAACCCTGAAGAACACCCACGGGTAATGCAATTGGTCATAATGACAAGGTTGGCAGTATTACTGTTTTCAAACCACTTCTCTTGAAATTTATCTTTGCTTTTGTTATAATGTTAAAAGAAAAAAAAAAATCAACTAGTGCTGGAAGAATATTATGCTGCTTATGCCGAGCTAAAACGTACCTTCATTGACTGAACTGAACGTGAAACAAAAGAAACCACATTTAAGTAAAGATGACCAGCATTCTTCAGGAACATAATGCAGTGATCGCTGAACATCTCCAAGTCTACTATCTTGGTTTTCTCTTCCAGTGCATAAACTAACTGCCAGTTCTCCATGCCACTGGAATTTACTGGTGCCTTCATCAACTATAAAAACAAAAAACCAACCTTGCATGACTAAGATGTAAGAGTTACAAACGAGATGTACAGACATATAGGTGATCTCATGCAACATTTTTATTGCAAAAAAATTTTAATAATTAGTTTGTATTGGGGGGTGGGGGTGGGGTGTTGCCTGGCTAAAACTGGTGGGTTTTAAACTCTCTTTCCTTAGGCAGAAATTGGACAAAGCCCCAAAATTGGATTTGAACAATTCAGTAACATCTGGAAAACTAAGTTCAATTCTTGTAGATTTTCAGGCAGCAGTTTTTTAGATTTTTAGTGTGGCCAGCAGAACTGTAGGTGGTTTGGTTATGTAGACTGAGATCACCAACTTGAATTTTAATGTAGGGGGAATGACTGTTAAAGCATATTCACTTCTTGATGCTGATAAAAGGAAATTAGAATGAAATTAGTTGAATGCTACAGGTGAGGCTCCACGTACTACCATTAGTCTTTCAATCTGTGCAGTGCTCTATGTAAGTCTTGTAAATTATTTCAGTAAGATGTGAAGCACAAAACTAAAAGCCAGTCTTACTACTTCTATATGATCTGCACCAAGTATCTGAATGAATCCTATGAATCTTGTTATCAGTTGAAACTACCTTATATTCTGCAGGTTCTCCGTATGTTGTAAGAATATATAACTCGTCATTTCTGTGCTCAATATGGTAAATGAGCCCTTTTGTTCGTGCTTGTACAAGAGCAGGTAACTTAAAAGGATGTCTACAGTCAACCAACCAAACTTCTGAGGTGGTTTTGCTGTTGCTGTTGATAGTGAGAAAACGCCTGTCTTTTGTGCAATGTAAGTCCACAAAGAATCTGTAATGAATAATTAAAAACAAAAGCAGCTTAAACTTTATTAGCATTTTAAAAATACACTGTTTTTTTCAGAATCACAGGGATTTCCATCTGCAAGGTAAGAAACAGCATGCCTGTAAGCAGGCTGGAGAAATTCCAGATGACTTGGTTCTCAAACCCACTCCTATTGTATTTATCCTGGGACTCAAAAATTCACAATCGTGTGTGTGGAACCTGAAATCTGCAAGGAAAGCAGTTCAGTTGTTGCCCAACTGAATTCGGGTTTTTGCACCACTGAGATAGATGGGAAGCTCATTGATGTATATAGGCTTTAAAATTCAGGGAAAACATAGAACTTCTTATTGAGCTCATAAACCTATTTTTAAAAAATAGTAGTAATGGATAATTAAATTGAAATTAATAAAGGACATCATTGGCAATAACAAAAGGTAAGTGGGAGCTAGTATAAAGATTAAGTGATAAAATGGCTGTTACTGAACTAGCTTTGTCTGAAGTAAGGCAAAAAAGACTATTTTTTTCTTAAAAGTACAGAGTCCAGTATGAGACCCACTGAGGACAGTGTTGCAGTGATAAAGCTGGGAACTAGGAACTGGTTTGGGAACTATCTAAGAAACTAGGAACTATCTACTGGTTTTAAATGTTTCTAAAATCTAGAAACAGAAAACAGAATGATAACCAGTGGCTGGATGCTAGTATTAGACTGGTTCAGGCTGAAATTCAGGTTCAAACTTCTATGAGTCATCCTAATTAACTGGAATGTCACATCTTGGGACACAGCAGTTTCTTTGCCATTTTGAATCTTTAAGACTGGATGTCTCTAAAGGCAAAACTGTCCTACACAAGGATCCAGAAGATTTCATCAAGAAATTGCAGGGTTGAGTACCATAATCTGCATTACACAGATCAGATACATGACTGCAGTAACGATCCCTCTAGACTTCAAAATATTTGACTGGTGAAGGAAAGGATGCTTTACATAGCATCTTCAGTGCCTTTAATTATTTGCAGGTGGAGGAACTCCAATATTTTTTTTTGTACTATTGTGTTTTTCTAATTGCACCCTCTTGACATCTTTAGGAGGAGAGGCACAGTGGGGGATCTAAAGTCTGCAAGGAATCAGCCTCCTGCCTTTCTAATACACACAAATTTGGGAAGAGCGCGGCACTGCGTTCAGCGGAGATTCCAACGGCTCAGGCTCAGCTCTGCTGACCTTATCTCTAAGGGAATCAAGCTGAAACGCAGGTCACACTTCTCCCCAAGGACTCTGACCTTGATATTTCAATTTTTTTTTTTTTTTTGCCTTTGTAGCTTTTTATTTTTAAGGAAAAAAAGAAATTTCCAACTTCTAAAAAAATACTATTTGATTGCACCTAAAAGAGCGGGTGAGATGTAGAATGGAACTGCTCAATGGCCATATAAAAGAATGTCCTGCCACCTCCTGTGAACAAGTGAGTTCTGTTACGAGCTGCAACAGCACATGAACCTTTAGAGTAAGTTTCTAGTAGATCTATTGTAATGACTATGACCTTCAGAATTATGCCAACAGTTTTCCTGTGGGGAAGGTCAGTGCAACTCGATTTTCCAAAAGTATGCATCAAATGCAGTTGGAACAAAAGGATCTTATTTACTCCCTCTCAATTGCAGATTTTTTTCTGGTTTGTTTTTTTTTTTTTTAAGTAAAAGTATAATTGAAATTTCTTTACTTAGTATGTAACTTGTATTAAGAATAATCACAAACATCCATGGAATGCTGTATACAACTACCACATGCTACATGGCTGAAAAAACTAGTTCTGCACTCAATTTAGCAAGAGCCTTCTTGTCTTCCTAAACCACTGCTTAAAGAAAGGTTATTGAGAGGGTATTCAGTCAACAATAGTTCTGTCTCTGGGAATGCTGTAATGATTTTGCTCATCCATTACCCTGAGCAAGGATTAGCCTGAACTTCTATGTTTTTTAAAAGATGTATCAGACATCAATAGCAGAGAAAACAAAATGAAATCCACAGTCTGATTTACCCTGTATGAAACTGTCACACATTCATTAAAGGACACCCTGACCTGAGACTGACCTTGACATTTATAAACTCAGCTGAACTCGTGAGGTAAGAGAGGAAAGTTAAATCTCTGTTGATCACATATCAAGAGGAGAACAGAGCACATTCTCAGACTGCATAAGGCACTACTGACAGCAGAACACAACTTAAAATGCCTTTTACCATTTGTAATAGAATATGGAAGAATTTGTTTTCCAAATCAGTTATATTTTCTTATAAAATATTCTAGAATATGCAAAGGACTTGTTATATTTTAGGTATTACCTTGCATCTTGTTCTGAGTAAACTAACTCAGTATGTTTCTGATAAGTGAAAGTGGTCATAAACACATTCTGGCATCTAAGGTTCTTCAGACTTGTGTAATACAGAACATCATTTGTAGCCCATTCTGGGGAGAAAAACAAACAAAACCAAATGCATATCAAATTTGGAACAGTATATACAATAACTGAGAGAAAATGGAGCTCCATGAGCACTGGACCCAATGGTGAAAAAGGTGTCTGAAAAGCTCTCCACAGCTGACGTGGAAATGAGGACAGAATTTCTACATTCAGGAAGCTGGGGTAAGCCACAAAAAGGTTTTTTTTCCATGTTTTCCCACAGCATCCCACAGCACAAGAATGTAGTAATATATTTAAAAAAAATGCAGCAGATAAAATTTGAGGGCCCAGGAAGAGGAAGCTCTTGACCATGTGGGGACTCTGGAGGTAACAGGAAAATAGATGACATGTGGCTGTTTAAAATTGAGCAGAGAAACAGAGGTTTCCATGGAGTCAGCAAGACAATAAAGAGGGCATGAGCTCTGCACTGCTGCATGTGACTGCATGAAAAACTTTTAGAGAAAAGAGATGATGCACGTGCCCCATGGGTACCACCGAGATAAAAATTCTCCAGTTTTCTATGTTTGTGTATGTGTTCACCAACACTGGAAATGTATAAATACAGGAACCTTCCTATTCTGAAGTTTAGTGATCTGACAGATCCAACCAAATTACTGATATCTCTGCTGTTCTTACAGCCACCGGAATGATGTTTGATACATAAGCTTTAAAAAATTTATTACATAAATACTAATTTTCAGTACAAAACCCAATTAAGTACCACACTGCAGTAATGCAAACAATCTGTTATCTGAACAGTGATGTGGCTCCAAAGCACACAGGTAGCTGAGGGTTCACCATGAAAACAAGGCTTTAGAAGGGAAATCTAAGTTATCCTATAGCCAAGCATTTAAAAAACTCACAGATGTAAATTTTCAAGGACTTTCATTTGTCTGCCTGCTATTGCACACCATACACTACAAGCATATACTTTACGAGTGGTCATAAAACCTAGTTTTCTTGTTCGCTCTACCTCACTTATATCGACTAAGTCTACTAAACAGGTGTAACCTCTACCATTCTGATAGTAATTTTTTGTACTCTTACTGCCCATCTGACACACCTGTGTAGGCAACAGGGAGTTGGTTTCTTATATGTACCAATTCTTCCAGACAAACCTAGACAGATATTCAAATCAAGTGTAGTGAAAAACATCACTGACAAATTTGCAGGCCAAATTTTCAACAGGCATTATAAATTTCAATTGTGCACTTAAAACATGAAACTCCTGCTTCTCTTCATTTGTGTAACTGGGAAGTTTTACCTCAAGTTTTAAGTTTTTGTACTGCACAAGCAAATTGCTTATGGCACTATATCTACTTGATGACATCTAACAATATAATCCAAAATCCAAGATGTAGAACACAGTATGCACATTATTGCAGTCTTTTTGCTATATTCTTTAACGTACTATTAAAAAAAAAAAAATTCGTGTTCAATTCAGTTTACCTCTGTTTATTATAACACAACTGTAAAGCTCTGTAATCTGTTCTGAAAGAACTGATTTAAGGCCTGACTGACTTTGGGCTCTGGATTGTGACCCGCATCCTACAGTCCAGTTGAAATCCCAGCCAATACTTAACAGGAGGCAGCTCTGGCATGCTCTTCAGCAAAACGAAATGCCTACAGCTACCAGTGACTCTGGTTGTAGCTGTAAGGGTTTAACAACAGTAACATTTCTCAAAAATATCTTCATATTGGAAACAGTCACAGCAGCAATGTTTTAAAGAAGCTAACTGAATTAAGTAAAAAGAACGGCATGTATGACTGTTCAAACATGTAGAAATAGTTCCTTATACAGCAAAGGAAAACCTGAATCATGAAAAGCACTTTCATCTACATCAGATAACTTGTAATTGTGCAGTGTGGAAGAAATCATAAATAAGAAACAATTCAATAGCTAGAAGGATTAAATCTAAAAATGTTGCTTCCTTACTTTTTAAAAATATGTTAATATTATTTGTAGACTAAGAAAAATGTTGTGTTGAAAGCTGGTGTGACTCACAGGATATTTATAAACAACTTACCGAAACTAAATACACTTGGAATTACTTTTTCCACGACAGGAAAATGACCAATTTTTATAACAACACAGGTTGCTTCCTCAGAATTTTCACTTTTTAAGCCGATCGCCATGTGTCTCTGATCTGGTGAAATTCTGATCCGTTGAACAAAGGAATCAGAAAAGCCAAGATCTTCCGTACTGAATAAAATGTCAGCATTTTCTTCATCTACTTTATTAAAAAAAAAGAGACAGTAAAATAATCCTTTAATTAAAGCACTGTCAAAATTAATAGTGGTTGTTAATGCCTGTATTTAATGAGTCTGCCTGCAATATTCACAAGCATATTGCTGGAATTTATTAACACCAAATATTTGTCTTGCAAGATATTTGCAAATGCACTTCATAAAAGTAAAAAAAAAACAACAAAAAAACAAAACAACAAACAACCCAAACCAGTTTTGGAAAAAAAAGTCTTGTAGCTATTATTAAAAATATTTTTAAAATGTAGATCTTGGCTTCTAGGTATTAAATTTTAAAGTTCATATACCTAAAGCATAGTTGTTTTCACTAAATACAATTAGTAAATTTTCACTACCCCCTCAGAAATACAAAAGCACGAAGGTGCTTTTCCTTTTTTCAAAATGTTAAGTTAGGGCTCTGAAAAGAAAGTATTTCTCTCTTTCCTCTTCAGAAACTTGCCTCAGTATCAATGTATGCTATTCCCTAATTCTCTTCACCTCACCTCTTCAGATTCAGGATTTCTAGAACTATTAATCAAGCATTAAAGAATTTTATGAAAGTATTTTTAGTTTAGTTAAGAGAGCGATAAATCTCTAATGTAAGGAAAGTACACTGATACGTGTACAACATTTTTAACAATCATACCATGTTAGGAAGAGAAATCCCTTACCATCATCTGCTTTTGAAAGAAATATGCAGCCATTCTCTTCAAAGTACACATTCTCGCCAAACCTGATCTGTTCAATACAAACCAAACATGTTTCAAATCCAACATATAGTTAGACTATTATTTCCTTAGAATCCCTATATTCAATCATTGGTTCTGTAAAGTACAATTTTAACCTACACAAACAACGTAGCAGATATATTTGATACTGTAAAAGGAATTGCACATATCAGTGAGGTTCTTTCAAAGTTAGGCTACTTAAGCTACCTATACCTGCTCTAAATTTAACAAAAGCCCCAGATGACCTGCAATTGCTCTTGTAAGTTAAAAACACCTTGTATTCTTCATCAAAAAGTCAGGTAATTATTCTATCTTGACTTGCTTTTGCCTATGGAGAAATTAAGGTAAATACACCATCGTAACAGGGATAAGCTTGTCTAAACATATGCTGTTAATATCCACAACTGTTAAAATATTCAAAACTCAAAAGTACCACCATAAAATAATCGATCCAACATTTTATAGCAGGAATGGCTTCACTACCTTTTATTTGTACTCAGTGATGAGAAATGTATTTTTTGCCACTTACCCTTGGGCTTCCCGAATTGAACATACACTTGTGCAATTCTTCTAATTTTTCCTTGATTCTTTTTGTCATGGCTTTGTATCTTGCTGAAATGTCATTCCAGTTTTCTTGCTCTGATTTCAGAAAATCCTCATACAAAAGCTCAGATGTTGTTATGGATGTATTTTCCTTCCTTTTAGAAGGGATTTTTGTTCCTTCCTGCTAAGTAAGGAAAGACAACAATGGCTACAAGCCAGCACTCTGTACTGCAACATTAATATACTGAGGCAATAATGATATTCTTCAGCTACAGACCCAAAACCAACTTTGCATTATTACAATAGTATGTGACATTAAAAAGAAAAAAATACAGTTGGAGTAAGTTTTTCTTCGCAATTCTTCCTGATCTTTTAGTTACCTTTACTTTGTAAAATGTGCTTTACTTGACACATTTATTGAGGTCTTCTCTTCAAAAATTAGGGTACTATTAATTTATGCTCTTTATCAATTATTTGTAAATACGTTTGTTCTTGTTCTAGAACTATTTTTTAGTTATTTTTTATGGAATTCTGCTATTTTTCCTTCTTCAGAGGTGTTTTCTAATTTTCCTGTCTTAAAAGTATCATCTCTCACTTCCTTTCCCAGACAACACCACCGCCCACACCTCTGTCCCTAAGGAGCCCTGGCAGCTTGTCCAGATTCTTGCTCCAGCTCCTTGAAAGTGTTAGTATAAATGTTCACGAGGCACAGAATGAAGTGAAGCAGTGAACTGATACGGGTCTGCAACAATTTTATCAGGAATAAGCTTAAGGATGTGGTTTTCTGTGATCTGTGAGCAGACTACTGCTGCCTGGCTGCCAACAAAGCTGTCTTCTCTTGTAAAAAGGTTTAAAATGTGTTAAAATTGCTAGCACAATGCTACTTCTTTTTCCTTGCAATAAAATCTCATTTGGTCAAAAAGTAAGCTTAACAACTTATGTTACAGTACATAACACTACACAGATCACACAAAGTAGCATTTTATAACATTCAGTGTATCACATGAATGTGTCTAAATTTAAAAAGGAGCACATACTTTTTACCCTATCCTCACTTTGCATCAAGAACTGCTAGTTTGTTCCTGGTTTGACTTCTCAAATGCATGAGATGTAAAATGTGAATGTTACCAGTAGAATGTGAAAGTTATCAGTAGACTTTGGAAGGAAGAGAAACTATATCTGCTCCAGTTTCCAAACTCCCTATGAATGTAAACCACATCATTCATGAGAGTGTAGGACTGTTCAGAGCAATGGTCCCTCTAACCGAGGTTGTCAAATCAGGAGCACAAGCCAAAGAAACTGAAAACCCTAAGAGAAGCTCTGGAACAACTGTGTAATTGCTCAAGGTAAAGAAGCTGCAGGAGGTGTTAGTTGTACAACCCTCGCCAGCCAGTGGAAAAACTGGTCTAAGAAAGCACCATTCCCCAAAACAGAAGCAAGAGAAAACCACACAGTGTACTCAAATAGATGCTTAGGGAAGCATAAGAATGGGACAAGCACAGATGATATTCCCCAAGAGGAATTCCCTCAGCCGTCAATGATTTTAGCTCAGGAATTTCCTGAACTGAATGTGGTTTCTTGGATATTCAAAGTCTCTTTCATGTATGTGTATAACCTCTCCTTGTACCTATGTAAACTTTTATTATGATTTATTTTGGCAACTTCCACACTTTATGAATCTTTTGGTGATTTCCCCACCTTTTGTTTTCAACAGTTCCCACTGTATTTATTTGGAAATATTGTATAGAGCTGGTGACCACTGTGCAAAGTATATATTAGAGTTACTGTACACCTCCCTGCCTGGGAAAAAAACCAGTCATTTAGAAGAGCATAGAGAAATATTTTGAGGATAATAAAGCATCTTGGTGACAATCTGTTTGCAAATGTTTGCTCCAAAGCAAACAGGCACAGCTCCCTTTCGAGTGAAAACCACCTGTTTGTGTCCTGGAACCAGTGTTGTAACTGTGTTCGTGAAGTGCCAATGAATAAACAGAACTGCAATTTCTCATCCATCAAGACTTTATATGGTCTCCTTAAAATATTTGTTTAGTTTTCAGAGACTTAGTAACTGTTTATGTTATGGTTAGAAACAAGAGGGTTACAACAAGAGGATCTTTGACAACAAGGTCACCTTTGAAGAAACTGTCAACTTGAAACAATTTTAGAACAACCATGCATCCATCTGAAAACATTTTTAAGATAAAAGAAACCAAAACCAATCTTTTTGAACAGTACTTATGCATTATGCATATATATCAGTTTACAGGCTGTCATACAGCAGTAAGTTTTGTAATACCTCTAGCAAACTTTGTATTAGAAACAAAGGAACAGAAGACCTGAAATTATTTCAAACCATTTTCTGAGTCTGTGCATGATACACTGCAACCCATTTACACAATATTTACTAACAGAGATAAATCCACGTACCCTATAGTTTATCACATGTGAATACAATTATGAGAAGTCAACAGAGTATTTTACTATTTAATATGGTGCAAAACCGTGACTTACTGGTTAGTAAAGAAAAAGACAAGTTTTCTTGAGCTGCTCACAGTGGTTAAGTCTGGTGGTGTCAGTTTGGACACTTTGCCTCTATACTAGAGGATCTCTCCCTGCAGTTTTCTCATGGTGCTTTCGGGAATCTTCCCGAAAGAGACCAATTTTTTAAAAAATTGCTACAGCAGGAAAATCAACCAAAACGCAGCTTTATATCAACAGTACAGGAAAGCTGAAAAATGGTATAGGTCTTTGAACATAACTGAAATCCTGGTGTTTATCCCTCTGCTTCAAACTCTTTAGGAAAAATGTCTTTCCCAAACATCTGAAAAATATGACACTTTCTTAACAAATGTGCCAGAGTGGTCACTGACATTAAGTCTATACTTTATGAGCATACCTTGCAGGAAAAGAATCTCCAGGGCAGGACGCTTCCAGGTGGCAGAGTCTGGTGCGTGCATGTACTTCCTGAACAGTCCAGGATGTGGCATTTTTTGGGTTTTATTTTGCTATACAGACATGCTGTTTGGAGATGGTTATGCTTAGAGTAGTATTTGATGCTGAAGCTCAGCCCTTGGAGAAGATTTCGCAGTCCAACACGTGGTGCCCCAACCTTCATTTCCTGACAGTCAACCTGAAATTTCTGAAAATCCCAGACTGCCGATCATGTTCACTGTGTATATGAAATATACGTAATATAAACTGAAGGTAAAACTTTGTCTCTTTCAAAGAAATGATACTGATTCATTAGGCGAATCAGATAAGAAACAGTGTAACTTGAGCTGTTTCTTAACAACTAATAGACACATCTTAGCATGTGTATTAACCTGCTAAGTTGCCCCTAAAGGTGGTTCCTGGCGCTTGAAAGTTTAACTCTAGTGATACTTTCAGTGAAAAGAAAAAAAGGTGCAATTGTGCACGTTTAAATGTTGAAGAACCAAAAACTGAGAAGGGTTTTGGGAAGGTTTTTCCCCCCTTCACAAGTATCACATGGCAATAAAATCACTTCATCTCAGGAATGTAACATGACAAGAAGAGCTGGGCCTCCCTGCCAGGGAAAGTGACAGGTTTGCACCTCGGCGCTGCGGGGGAGAAAGACCCCGCGTGTTTCGCCGCTGCCGTCCCGCTTCCCCGTTCCGCCCGGGCAAGGGCTAGAGAAGCCGACCCGGCCCCGCTCCCCGCCGGCCCTGTCCCTCACCGCCGCACCGAGACCGTGCCGACGCCGAGCAGCGCCCGCGGCCCGCGCAAGGACTCGCCGTCACCGGCGGGACCGAACCGCTCTCCTTCCGGCGGGGCCGCCCGGGACAGAAGATGGCAGGCAAGCAGGAGCGGTTCCCGGCTCCCTCCCGGGATTGCCCGTAGCCAAGATGGCGGCAGGGCGCTTCAGCGAGCGGGCGAGCACCACTGATGTCAGCGCGGAGCCGCGGCGGGCAGGGGGGCGGCCGCACACCGGGTTGGGTGGCTGGCACGGTCCCTGCCGCGGCTTCCTCAAGTCGCTTCCGTTCCACGCACCGTTTCATCCCCGGGCGCGAAGGCCACAGGCGACCCACCCTGAGACACCCTCCTGTGCGCCTAAAGAGCGGGGCGCAGCGGGGCGGCAGCCTGTCGCCTCAGCGCTGCCCTTAACAAAGATGGCTCCCCACTTCCTCCCACTCAAACCCTAGCCCGGCCGGTCCTGGCCACCGCTGAAGGCTCAGCGGCAAGTCCCCGCCGGCCAGGGCATCGCTCCCCGTCCGCAGAGGAGTGGGATCCTGAGTGCTCTTCGCCGCCGCATGGCCGAGGCCGCTGGCTCTCCGCACCGCCCCGCCCCGGGCAGGTGCGAGGCGAGTGGTGCGGGAGCGGCCAGAGCCCGCTGGCGGCTGCTCGGACAGGTAGGGGGAGCCCGCGGGCAGGAGGGGATGGCGGGGCGGGCCGGCGGCGCAGCCGGAGGGGAGCGCGTCTCAGCGGAAGGGCGCTTCCGTTCCCTGACGAGGCGGCGCCGCAACCTTGGGCCGGGGCGGTTCGTGGTGCCCTCCTGCTCCTCCGGCGCTGGGCTGCTGCGACCCCGGGGGCGGCGGTCGGTCGCGGGTACCTGTGGCCGCTGGCTCTCAGCGCCCCGGCTGTGTCCCGGGCGGGGGTGCGGGATCCTGCGTGCGGAGAGCGGCGCAGAGGAGGGCTGCCCGCATCCCTGACGGGAGGACTGCAAGGACTAGGGTGCTGGGGCTTGCAAAGGGGTTTGCAGTCCTCATCCTGGGGGAATAAAACCAGTAAAAGTACATATACATAAACACACACGTGGCTCTTTTAAGAGCGCCTTCAGTGGATCCCAGAAGTCTGTGGTTTTACAAGCAGAACTAAGGGGAGGAAGGCCAGCACCCTCTTGGCACCCCACAGCCTGTGGGCACCAGCCAGGTGTTTCAGCCACAGTTTGGCGCCTTCCGTGGGTGCTGCTGGAGCTGGGTGTTGCAGCTTATCCCCTGTTCCCGCCCTTTGTCATCACCTCAGGCCACCTCTCGGGGAGAGCTGGGGTGAGACCCCCCTCACCTGGCAGCCAGAATGGCCCTGGGGCCTGGCCTGAGGAGGGAGAAGCAGCAAGTGGTTACACCTGTGCTGTGGCTGACCATGCTTTTTTTGGACCCTAGGACCAATGCAAGGCTGAGAAGGATTCCTCTGCAGATGAGTGCATGCTTAAAAACCCGTGTCAGTTTCATTAGTTGTTATTGTTATCGGCAGTGATATTTACAGCCCTAACCTAAACGCTGGGTTGCCCCAGCCAGGCTGTCCCCGAGAGGGCAGAGTGGTGGCAATCAGGCCTGATGGTGGCAGCTGGGTTGAAAGGGGCACCTGGCTGAGGCCCGGTAACGGAGCGGCAGGTGCGGGGAGGTCAGGTCAGTGTCCACCTTTACTTTGTGTGTGTTTCTGCTTTCCAAACTCCACTGTCCTGTTCAACAGGGCAAGCTTCTGGTTTGTTACGCTCTAAAGCAGGAAATGCCAAAGTTACTGGAAGGAGTTACCAGGATTGTCTTTGAGGTTTCTGCTCCAGCAGACTGTGCAAGCTCTGCTCTGCAGCTATACTAGCTGTTGCTTCTTTTCAACATACTGCCTTTGGCATATACCTGTCTCTTAAAATCATAAGGAACTTTTCATAACCATGAAGTGCAGCTATTTGGGGTGCATGCAGGTATTTGGGGAGAAGGCTTTTGTGTCTTCCTCAAACTATACGTATCTGTGACCTTTTCTTCTGCAGATTCCCTGGGTTTTTCCATGTTTTTTAGCTTTTCTGTTGATTTTTGTATGGCATGATGAGCAAGGATCAATTTAATCTTACTGGTACATCCGAAACAAAAATCAGTTCTGTACTCTTTACTATAGTGATGCCTGGATCTATCCATAGATTGGCAGAAACCTTCCTTTCTATCCATCTTTAAAGGAGCACTGTCAAAGTGTTGCTTACAGTGCTTTAAAAAATGCTTTTCATACTGCTTATAATAACCCCTTATGTGAAATCAGTTCTGTGGTGTATTTATATATTGAATTTGTTTTTATTCAGTGCATACACAAATTGATTTGCCATGGTAAGGATGCTTGAGTGTGTGCTCGTTGATTTAATTAAGAAAAAAAGCCCTTTTATCAGGTATCCTATGAAGCTGGCATAAAGAACCAGGGTTTTGCGTAATTACCTATGTGTTCTTTATCAATAAAATGTTTTATGTATGTACTGAGTTTGAAGTTTGGAAATGTTTTTTAAACTTCGCTTGTCAGAATCAAGGAAATTTTTTTGCTTAAAGACAAAAAAGGCTAAGGTATGTCTGATATGTAGTGTGCATTTATAAATGACTGGATTTAATTCTCTACTGCTGTGTTTTGAGCTCTGCCAGTCTGTGCAATTGATTGCATTATCCAGTCTGTAGTCTTTAGCAGGGAAGTTAAAGGAATAGGCATTGCTCCCTATATGTACACTTGCTTCCTGTAGAAAGTTTAGTGAAAACGTTCCTGAAATCTGAAAGCTTTACATGTTTATCCTTCCTGTTACCTTCCTCTTGCCCATCTTCTCACAGAAGTCTTGCTCAGCTGCTAATGTGCTTTAGTTTCCAGAATTTAAAAATAAAGGCTAAAGTGAGGACAGGGAAGTGGCTTTTTTTTTTTTTCCTCAACAGAAGACTGTCTAAAACAGTTTTTCTTCTCTCTGTGCTCCAGATCTTTTCCCGTGGTTTTCTTATTCTTGAATTTGTAAACTGTTTACAGTTGAATAGAACAGTTTGATAAATAAACCATTTGTAAAAATAAATAATGCACAGTCCTACTGATGATTTTTAGAAATGGTGTTGTTATAGATTACGTTGTAGCCGATTATGTAGAAACTTTCTTGCATGTACAAAATATCATGTTCCAGTCAGTGCCATAGACCTCAGTGGAAATTTGTAGACCATCAGCTGTTACTGAATTTGGCTTTTAGTGCATGTAGGTTATACACAATGAGATACACAAAGAAATTGCCTTTCTCCATATGTTTTTTGTTTGGTTGAGTGTTGTTGTTTTTAAGAGAGATCAAGCATCTTTAGGTTTTCTAGGGAGTCCTAAACATGATCTGTTTACTGAGGGGCCTGCAACTGAGATTTGTAGTCATATTTTACTAGAACCTAGGTAAAGTGGCTATAACCCCAACCAAAGAACAGTGGTGGTGGTGATTTTGTTTTTTTCCCCACCATAGTTCTTTCTCTTTGCCATCACTAAAACCAAGAATTGTATCTCTTCTGCTGCAAAGCCTTTCGCTTGCTTATATATTGGCTACTAGTTTTATAGGTCCCTGTGACATGTTTGTTTATTATGGCAGCATGCAGCAAGTTAGGGAGCTTCACCTTCATTGGAAGGCCATCATGAAAACAGAGAAGACTGTCTTTCAATGTCTTCAGATCATTCTTATGAATTTTAATAGGTTTGTCACCTTCTGGTTTTTGTCAGTGGATTATCCTATAGCAGCAGCTTATCTTTGTAGCTGGTAACACGATTGTGATGCTTAGATAAAAATACAAGAGTTGAATATAAATAATTTAACATATTTTTCATTTGTGTCTCTTTTCTCAGTTTATATATAGGTTTTTAAAAGATTTGACCTGCTATTGTAATTTACAGATCTTAGACCTCTTGATTTTAGTTGGAGGCTGGGGGAGGAATGTTTTTTGAGTACTCAAATACTCATGAGATTTTCTGCTAACCCAGAGAATGCATTTTACAGGAGGGTTAGAAGATGTCTTTGTAGAACAAAAAAGCGAAACCAGAAAAGTGTTGTCACTGCTGGGTTTTTTTGCCTGCTAGTAATTATTTTCTTGCCTTTGCTTTAAAAAAAAAAATCCTCAAAACAACATGCTTTTCTGAAAATTATATCTTGGTGGTTTTATTTAGCTGTCAAGTTGGTCTGTTTTGTTTCTAGGCTGCTATTAGACGAATGTCTCAATTTGACTAGTCTTTTAATTTGGTTCTGTTTTGCTGGTTTTTGTGATTTCCTTCGTGTGTGTATTTTCCCCATGTATTGCAGAAGTAGAAGAAGTAGTGTGGACAGCACAGAGCCATTTTTAATACCTTGATGAAAATGCCTCTGCCTTTCCTACACTGTAACTTGCTGATGGAAACAGATCCAAAAGCAGTAAACCTGATGCATCAGGCCTGCTGTTAGAAACTAACAGCATAGCAAACACAATCGCTCTGCTCCCATATATATTATTTCCAAGTATTCTGCAAATTAATAGGTCATGGCATCAAACTGTAAGACTGTTGGGTGTGAGTGCATTTCCAATTAAAGCATGGTCAACAAAGGTTGACCTTTATTTTGTTGTATGCATCCCATATGCAAAGCTTCCATTTCTAGTTTCATAATTCTGGTGAGCTACTTCTCATTTGACTTCAGATTTAGCTCTGGTTGTCAAAAACGAAATTGTGGTGCTTTCCTGCCCAACAGAGCTATTTCTTGTAGCTCTGTTTATTTATAGTGATGATTCAAAATGCAATGGCAGTTACTTATGTATTCCATCCAGCATTAGGAGAAAGAAGTTAAACCCAGGACATCACTCCTTACACATCACTGACCTAAAGAATAAGCCTTTTTGTCTGGCAGGGAAATGCTGCTCATCTTCTGTGCGATGGTGTAGCTCAGAGGGGCTGGGTGCTGGGTTGTCCTGTATGGAGGAGCTGATACCTCACTCCCCGACGAGAAGACATGGTTGTGTGCAGCAGCCTATGCAGGACAGAGAGCCCGTGTTTACTTTGCTGAACAAGCATTCTAATCATTTAGCTACTACACAAAATGCAGATGGCCACGTTCTGCTCCTGCCGCTGCCTTGAATTCTTCAGTCTCTTAGGGCTGAACTTGGTGCTGTCAGTGTGTTTTGGGGAACGTGTAAAGGCTGGCTATTGCATCAGTTCTCTTAGAGGGGCCTGGCAGAGGAATAGGCAGTTTTGGCATCTCAAAGTCTGGTGCCTGGGATAGGTAGGAAGTTTGGCAGCAGTTCTGCAAGTGGGCTGCAGTAAACTTGTAAGCTAGGACCTAGTCTACCTGGCAAACATGTTTTCTTTTTTTTTTTTTTTTTTTTAAATCTACAGGGACAGTGAGTGGCACAGAAGGTTTCACAGTGGTGATGGGAGGATAGGGAAGAATCCAGTCTGCCTCTCAGTTTCCAGCACGGGTTTGCTGGAATGGGAATGAAAAAAGCAACTTTGTGTACTTATGATCACAATACATTTTGCCTTCTAGTTATTGAGATATAATAAATTCATTAAATAAATTCTTGACCCCTACCATCAATACCACTGTTATTTTCTCAGGCTTGACATACTTGGACTAGTTATTCATAGCTATCAGCTAATGGCATAGCTATTATGCTTGATTCTGGACTTGCCTCTTCAGTTAAATCAGCCTGTGTTTACTTGTTTTTTTGAAAGCTTTATTTTTAATGTTTAATTTGTTCTTCATTTCAAAGGTTCTGAAGAAAAAGCACTTGAAAGATGTGCATCTCCAGCAAGTGTCTGTACGAAGGTTTGCATCGTTCAATCTCTTTTCAGTAGAAGACCAGAATATGGAAGAGGAAACTGGGACCTGGGTTCAGTATAAAAGCATCTTTTATCCTCAGTATAGTGTGTCCTTAAGGTAACCATCATTTAAGTTTCAAGTACTCTCTAAGATCTTATGCAGGCCTCAAATATAAAACTCATTAGTCATTCTTCCCGTGTTTTGTGTAACTAGGGCATAGTTACACATAAACTTAGATGTTATTTTTAGTTGTTTGTTACAGTAAGCAGCTTGTCTGATTTCTGGGTTTTTTTGGGGGGTGGTACATTTTACTGAAGTGGCAGAGCTTGAATGAAAATACTAATGGCTGTACCTGTAACAGAATGCAAATATGAGCATTTATTTTATATTTCTAATAGCTTTCTGTTTTAATATTCTTCAGTTATAAATGAAAAAAAAACTGAATAGATTTACTTGTAGTCTTAATAAAAATTTTAATTACATGTTGTTATTCATAAAATTCTAAAAGCTTTTTGGTAGTGATCTATGTTTTATTCAATTTTCTTCTTAATCTTTCTTATAAAACTCAATTGATAATTTGCAAACCAAAAGAATAAAAATTTCCTCTTCCTACAGAAATGGTTTATGCCTATTGAAGAAATCTGCTTTATATTACAGAAATGAAGATATCTGCATTTTAAAAAAAGCATACAAAAGCAAAAAAAAAAAAAACCCAAACCCACCAAAATCTGAATCCCCCCCCATTAACCCTCTGAAGAAGTGTTCATGAATTCTCAGTAGCTCCCATTCATTACTATGTGTTTGTGTTCTCCCCTGCCCTCTCCTCTTCCCGGCCTTTTCTCCTGCTTTGATTTCCTTTTTCTTGTTCTGTTTTGTACACATATATAACTTGGTTTTGCCTGGACAGGTATTGTTGCAACAGTAGCTTTAGCATCCCTGAATCAATGCTTGTTTTGTCGCCCCTAGTTAGCCTTGCTGAGGTTGTAGGATTTTGCATTCTGTGCACAACAGAAGATACTCTGGACACCCCAGGTCATCAAAATTGTAAAGTACATTTTTATTTAATTGAGACCTTTAAATTAAAGTCAATCTTAGAAACTAGGATCTAACACAAACAATTGGCCATTGTTAAGTGGCATTTTTGCAAGGTTATAAAAAAAGAAACAAGAAGGAAACCAAACCAAACCAAAACCCAACCCCAGAGCACTACCTGCAAGTTGGCTTAAATTTGCAGCTGGGCGAAAAGTCAAATACAAAATCGTGTAGAGCTTTATAAAGCCTTAATTTTCCATTTTCCAAGCTTGTATTTTTGACACTAGAAGGCTTCAAAAGAAAACTTTTCCATTTGAAAATATGCCTGTTTGGCCATTTCCAATGAACTCCTGGGGAATGCTACAGATTTACCCAGATGCTCATAGTCTACCTAATCTCTTTGTGCAGTGTCTCTGTGCCCTGTTTTCTAGGTCTTCAGAGGGCGTTCAGGTAGAATTTAGGCTGAGCAAGCCTGCAATCCTTCATGCTGCAGCCCTGAACTTCATTCAGCCTCCGTAGTTCCCTGACACAGTTTGCAACACTCAGTGTCACTTACTTGATTTACTAGTTGTCTGAGTTTTAAGGTAGGAGGTGAGCTAAGGTTCACCAGTGCCAGCGGTACAAAAGCCAAGGGAATGTCAGGCTAATCTTGCTCTGGCATTTGATATTTGTGTACTTCTGTTTCCATCACTTCCCATGTTCATCATTTTATTTGGCATTTTTAATTGGCTAATAGTAGCTTCCCTGGTAATAGGACATAGCTCAAACTGTAGACTGTGAACAAGCGTGTTTGTTCATGCATGATTTTATTGTTGGTGATCATTAAATAGCTTTCTAATTATGGGGATTTTCCTTTAACCTTTTATGTTCCTCTGAGCTTGACCAATGGAAATATATGGTTCCTGTACTGGAGCAAGCTCACATAGGGTTTTAAAAACTATATATTGAAGAGAATAGGAGGATTGTCTCCTTATGGGGATTTTAATTTTTTTTTTTTTTTTTGCCCATATTTTGTTCTGTTCTAGAATATATATTTGGGGATCTAACAAAAAAACCCCAAACAGAACTTACAGAGAAAACATTTGAATATAGAAGTGTATATGGAAGTAGTGGCAATAGATAGTGCATACTTATGATTTCAGAATATTGCAGGATGCTGAAGAAGGAAAGGAGAAAATACTCGGTCTATATTTTGCCAGGGACAAGTATAAATCCTGCAACAAAATTTGCTTTACCTTAAGCTGTATTAAGTAAAAGTTCTCTTTTTTGCAGAAGCAGTAATTTAAGTGGGTAAACATACCATATTTAATTTAAATAACAGAGCAATAGTTTTCCTTATTGAAACTTGTCTATCTAGAAGGCAAGAAATCTTGGAGTAAGCATTCCTGGATCTTTGAGAACTGATTATGACTTGAAAACTTAAAGATCTTGTGTATGCCTGACAGTCTTCCCTTCAGTTTTCTCCTCCCATTGGCAAAATATTAATTATCATAATTTTCATCAATAGAAGCAATTTTAACAATATAACAAGAGCATATTATTAGCATATTATTAACAATAACATCAGTCAGGTAAACCCAGAGCAGTGTGCTTGAGTGGGAAATCCTTTTTATGCATCTTTTTATCAGGAAAGAAATGTTTCTATGGCCTCTCGAAAATCTTGACAGAAGCGCTTTTGAATTTTCATCTACATGTGTTTTCTTTATGTATTAACATCTTCTTTGGAAAGCTTATTGCAGATGTATTTTAAAAGGGTTGTCAGCTAATATCTTGACAAGACTAAATACTTAAGAAAGTTCATAAGGTTGTTAGTGGCTTTTGGCAAAGAGTATAAAGGTCAAGCTATATCAGTTCAAGGGCTATCAAAACTGATCAAATTGTGTATTCAGATATGCTATGACCTAGCTGGGATTACTGCTCCCAAGGGACTTGGGGACGAGTTTGTAAGGCAAAAAGAAGCTTTCGTAGGAACTACCAGTCGTGTGCATGCTTTTCTGAACTTCTCAACACCGCTTGTTTTAATAAGCTGCTCTTTTTCTAACCAAATTCAGGTTGGATTCACATTTGGAAAAGAAGAACTCATGCCATGTTTTTTTGCCGCTCGTTTATTTTTAGAATAATTCTTGATGACAAATATTCCAAAGCAGGAAGCCAATCTAAGGCAATTTTTGCTTAAAAAGTTTACGCTGAATTTACGTGCCATTTTTACTAGATCCCTGAGATGACAACATCCTTGACTCATTTTAAAATCCCCATTTATCTCTTCTGGTTAAAGAAGTGTGCTTAATGAAATGTGGTTTCATGATATATGGTGGAAGGTGGTCTCTTGAAGTTTATATAGACAGTGAGGTGCTCTGGCGTATGAAAAGGACTGTCTGATGAGTGTGATGATTTTGTTTGTTTGTTTTTTGTTAGCAGTGACAGATGTGTCAAAATTAAGTTTCTTGTGTTATAATCCAGAATCTCATTTGAATAGTCTAATGTCATTTGGATTTGTACCGCAATTGATGGTCCTGCACACTACATCCTTAGCTTGATTATATGAATTAGGTGGCTGCATACATGAAATTACTCTCTTGTGATGTTTGCAATTAATGTTAGTTGAAAAATAAAGCCCTAAACTGGCAGGAAGTCAGCCTGGGAATTGGACTGAAACCTTATGGCAGTCTAACATGAATGATGCAGACATATTAGCCCAAACTGGAAAAGCAGTTTTCACATTCAGATTTGTAATCTAGTCTGCAGGTAAAAAATATAAACCTCATTTTGAGTGAAATTTCTTGCAAGCTTGAAGTGGAAAAAGGCATCTTTCATTACAGATATTATCTGGCTTTCTGGGTCTTTTCTCCATTAAAAATATGTTTTTATTCCTAAAAGTTTCATGTGTGTTAGGGAGATTCAAGTTCTCTTTAACTTTGGAGGTATTTCATTTTGCTGTTAAAAATGATGCATGTGCTAAATGTTTTCTTGGTGATAAGAAGATATAGAGTAAGTAAGTAGAGACATTTTAAAATGTTTATTTAATTTTGCATTTCTAAATCCTTCTATTCTTAGTCAGAAAGATACTTTTAAATTTAAATTTTGTATGAATAGTTCTAGCAATGGAGTGAATATAGATCATAAAGATGCAGTGTCTCACTGTGGAGATGGTGTCTGTCTTAGACAGGAAAATTATTCTTTTATTAGAGGTAAAAAAGAAGCAATCAATACCTTCAAATTTTCTATTTCAGGGTATGGATTTACTTTAAAATTGTGGGCTCATTTTAAGCAATTAGAGAAGAAATAAGTTATTTCTGAGGTACAATATTTTCCATTGATCAGTCATTTGGTATTTCAAATACTAAAATGTAGAACTGAAAGGAACAATTTTAGAAGCTTACAGGAAGGGTTAAATCATTGCAAAGAGTGTTAAGTGTTCTTTACAAGGTGTCATGGCTTTATTCTGAATATGAATGAACCTTTAGATAAAAATGTGAACAAAATTATTAGATTATTCTAGACCTTTGGTTTAGAAATGAAAGGCATGTTATTTGCCTGTGGCAAGTGGTATGTTAGAAAATGGTCCAGGATTGAATTCCATTGGCTATTCCTGTAGGATATTTCCGTTAATAACATTTTGACATTTTAATGATTTTTTTTTATTTATTTATTTTAATGATAGACATTTAAAAATGAAGATAATTTCAAGGAATATTGCCTATTCCTTATGGACAATTTATGTGAATGTGATAAACTTTCTTCCGTTTATTGCATGCTAAGATACATTGTGTGGATTTAGCAGATAAAGGCTTGGCCACCTTTTGTAAAGTAACCTTGGCAGTAACATTTTCCTCCTTATCCTGTCTTTCATTTTCCACAAATATTGTACTTTTACTTTGTATCCAGGTTAATAATGTATGGCGATGTGCTGTGATTTTTTTTTTCTTTTGAATATTATATGGAAATGTAGCCTACCTTAGTTTTTGTGTTTTGTTTAAGTTTTCTACATGTATTTAAATATTTGTACTATTTTTCCTCATTCAATTGAAGAATAATATAAAAAAAGGAACATAGTTTTTTTTCATTATGGTCGATGAAAAGCATACATTAATGGGGAGTTACTGAAAGATTATTTTTATTCTGCTGTCTACAGCTGTTTATAAATACATGTAAAAGTCTGCCACTTGTGTTGCCTGAATTGGAGAGGAAGGCACATTAATATATTTTAAAGATACCTCTCTTTTCTGACTTTATTTATACGTTTAAAGTTAGTTTATTCATAGTCCAGAGTAAGGAATTTTGCTTTGCTTGATATCAGCAGAAACAGGAGTTAAATGAGATTGTCATTTGTAGATTTGTATTCTATAAGATTCTGCCTCAGTGATAGAATTCTTCCATATTGTACCTTGAAGACTTACTATATGATCAGATCAGATTAATCATGTTGGCCTGGAACTTGCTTTATCTGTGATGCTTACCTGTGCTTGTTTGAAGTATTTTGTTGATCTCAGCAATCATGGCTTTGAATTTCTTTGAAGTTCTTTGAACTGTACAGCATTCGTGATATATTCCAAAGCACTAAATACCTGTGTAAATTTATGGGAATTTTGGGATTTAACCACAAGCTTCCGTGATGCCTTTCTTAGACTTTCATAATTCAGAGCATGTGACACTTACAGACTCCACGGGCAGTTTATAAGGCGTCCTGTGGAAAGCTGTGATTATGAAAGAAGTTGTGTTGGCAGTTTTCTCTGGGCTGGGCAATGGGGGAGCAGCTGATGGGGTGGGACAGGGAAGCAGCAGCTGGTACAGAGCTGCTGGGGAAGAACGTGCAGAGCAGTTGGTCCCAAAGGAGAAGCTGTGGCTTTTTAGTGCAAGACTGAGTGGCATAAAAAGTATGACAGAATTTGACAGAATTTAAGGTTAAATAATACCTGTATTTACAGGTGCATGTAACTTCTGGTCTGCAAGTCAAATCTGTGATGGAAAAGGGTTGGGGAGTGTAGCTGGTGCAGAGTCTGTCTGCAGGCTCTACAAATACAGTCCTCCATATGGAGAAACATGTGGCTGTTGCTGTTCGGAACATGTCACCTGGAGTTCTCCCTTTCACAAGTAGATCAGCTGTTGGCATGTTGCTTTCCTCAGTCCTAAAATTTGTCTGCAGTAGAAGTTATTCCCACCGCTTGGGTTCCCTAGCTGCTAAGTGGTTGCTAGTGGAATTTAAATGCCTTTTCTTTAGCATGGTGTAGGGAGAAAAAGCTTTATCAGCAAGAAGAGGTATTTTCCTATCCTGTTAACCAACTTGGGAAGATTCACTGCTACTAATACAGAGTAGTCTTAAAATAGTCCATAATGGTAATATAGTTAAGACCTAAGATGTGTTTTTTGGGGTAAATGGCAGTGGCTGTGCTATCCAGATCACTGTTGAGGTAGTGGCTACTCTTCTCATTGTCGGAGATGGAGCTTGCTCCCTGCTTTTGTTTAGTGAAGGTTTTATAAGCTGATCAGACTAAAGGAAGCAGCTTAAACCCTGTCCTGTTCCACAGTGAGTGTGGAGTGGGCATCTGCAAGACTGAGAAGGAGGAAGTCCCTCATAGCAAATCTGAACGCTTCTCACCACTAAATTATGGCTCGATTATGTGCTAGCCACCAACAGTATTTGTGAAAGAGATTGTTGAGACAGTCAGAAGAAGAGTCTTTGAACGTTGCATGTGGCCTGTGCAAAATGCTTCTGCTGGCCAAGAGTGCAAATGTTGGGGTGTGCTGTGTTTGTACTTGGACACCGCAAGAACATGTTTGAAATTTGTGTGTGTTGATTTTGACTATGGAAAGAATGTTTTATGATCAGAGAAGGAACTGATCCTTAATGAAAACTGAGTGTACCAAAAATAATAATGTAGATGAAGAACATTCACTGGTTTAAATCAAACCACCAAAATTTCAGGACAACCTTAAAAACAGTAAGTGTGTGTGGAATCTTAGCCTGTTCTTCAGCCTGAGGTACTCAGAGCTGTCTACTTCTCATCTCCAGTTAAAAACAGTTATGGTTGTATCATTTCTCTTTTTTTTGCCTTTGTCCATGTTTTGATTCTGAGGTATATAAAGTGTATTCTTCTCTAGATCAGAATACTCCACTTCTTTATAGGATTCTGTTGAATCTACAGGTAGTAGATTGCTAAGTTGTCCGTCCTCACCTTTGTTTGCTTCGCGTGGAGATTTGCATGATAAGTCTCCTTTATATATGGACTATGTACATAAAGAAATTGAGGGGAGAAAAAAACCAACCCAAAGCATGTGATCTTGGGACTAATCTACATGCCAACAAAGATTAAAATATTTCTTTACTCTCTCAGCATCTTCCTTCTCCCACACCCCCATCTTACATTCATTTAGGAGATGAGACATTCACAGCTGTCTGAGAGACCCTTACTGTGTTGGACATCTGCATGGTTACGGAGTTTGTGGGATGCCAAGGAGTCAGCAGGGGACAGTTTAAAGGACAGCTTTGTGGTTGGCAGAACTACTGGTCCTGTCCACTTTCTTGTCACTTCCTTTGAAATAACTCTGTTGCTTTGGTTGTCCAAGCTGATTGGGAAAAAAACTTGCCAAAAAAAAAAAAAAGGTGCATTTAAAGTCCACAGGATCCATCAGACTTCTTGTAGATTTCTTGTAGGAATAATATATTTTTGGTTTGGCTTTATGTAGCTGGGAGAAGAGCTCTAATGTGCAGTTGAATCTTTTCTAACATCTTTCAAAAATTTCATTGCCCCCGTTTATGAGCTCATTTCAGTTTGTTAGTGTGATTTCCATTTGATTTTAAATTTTGAGTTAGTCACTGTTTGGTGCTTCTCAAAATTTAACATATAAATGTCTCTTTAATGCTTATGCTTATCAGAAGCTACAAATAGCTTTTTTTTTTCCACTATAAATATAAAATTTCATATTTGCAAAAAGATATGGTTTGGTTTGTGGGGGTTTTTTTTTGTCATTCTTATAACAATCTTCTTTCAGGAAAGGAAAGCTGAGAGAATGAGAACTGATTTTGTAGCTACTAGAATTGTTGGATTTCTTCTACTTTTTCTGTGTTTCAAATTTGCATGTTCCTAAATATGTTAGAAGCTATATTTGAAACATTATTAAAAGATTGTATTTCAGTGCCTTGCTGAATTCTTTTTAGATTTTTTATGCATTTGTGAAATACCTATTTGATCTGATTCTTGTGAAGTGTTGTTGTTTTTTTGTTGATTTTGATTAGTTTGGAATACTTTTAAAAAAAAAAATTTAGTTCCTCTTTTTTTTGTGCATATATCTAGCCTGACATCTGTAATATCTAGAGGAAGCTTCATAGAAAAATTTGTATCCATCTTCAGATCATGTTCTTTCTGCTGCTGTTTTGCACACAAAATACCAGTGTTTTGCTCACTGTTCTAAAGTTTGCAGTTGGTATGTGAAATTCAGTTGATTTCTTATCCGCAGTTTTGAATGTTTATTTCACTTGGGTTATGCAAGTGTAAAACCAAAGAAAATGCAGTTCACTGAATGCATTAATCAATTTCATTGTTCATATTAATTAAATGAAGTGCTCTTGATTTTTGTGGTAGAAAATAGGAATGTGTGTACAGCTGCTGTTCAAAAATAGTCTTTTGCTTTTTCTTTTCAAAGAAATCACTTTATCAAAATTATTCCCTTCTGATATGTGCCTTCCACAACTAAACAAAAATTGATGCTATTTGGAAATGATTTAGTTTTGATAAATTATTAATTTCTGAGAAACCCATTCCTGGTTCATGAATTTAGGCGAAGAAACTCTGAGGACAAGTGATTGTCCCCTTGTTTTCCCCCTGGTGGTTACAATAGTACCTGTTTGCTACTTGTCTATGAAAGGGCTTTGTGAGAAGTAATGCACACAGTGAACCTCTTTCCTGGAGAGGCAGGATTATTATTTTTGATTGTTTATGTGTTGTTAAAGTCACTATTTACATTTTCTTCCAGATTTCACAGTGGACTCTTAAATGTTAAAGATGTTCTTACAAGTTTTGACAACACGGGGAATGTCTGTAAGTCATTGTTTATTTAAATACAGTATTATGTTGATAGAAGTCTAAGTGTGTCAATATAAAATATTTCTGTATGAGCCCTTAATACCCATTTAATCTAGCTGAGAAATACCATTATTGTGGCCAGAGGTACAGGTCTATCTACCTACCATAGGGTTTTATGCGATATGGTATTTTTACGTAGCACAGTTGGGTTTTTTTGAATATACCCTTAAGTCATCCCAGTACAGCTTATTTTTGATTCTGTGGTTCTGTGACTGCAGTTGGAATGTTAGAGCAGCTGGACTGGGTTGGACAAAAAAAATTAGTTTAGCTCATTGATTTGTGTTGGCCAGTGGCCAGCAGTGGCTATCTGAGGAACAACAGTGCAAGAACACAGGAAGCAAACAATGATGCTTCTAGCTTGGAGAGGGCAAACTGAAACCAGGGAAAAACAAGAGTGCACACAGGCAAGTTGTGAAATTCCTCTCCACAGAATGTTTTGAATCCTAGAATGTGACACGGATTCAGAAAGGGGGAAAAAGGGGAAAAAATGTGCAAAAGAAATTCATTAATTCACTGTGGCTGTTAAATATTAAGACATTACTTATGGCTTGGGAAGTGCTGGATGTTAGGAGAATTAATGGGGCAGTAGGATGATATGTTTGTCATGATCTTTCACTCTTATCTAAGCATCAGTTACTGGCTGCATTAACCTGAGACAAGATGAACTGTAAGTGGACCTTCAGTGTTTGACCCAGAATGGCTCTGCTTCAGTATACTTATTAATAAAATTATCTATGCTATTAATGGGCTTGAATTACGAAACTGTCGTAGATCATGGAAAAAATCTGAGTGAAAATACTTAAATGTTTTTGATGTAATAAGTAATTACTATTATATAATTAACAATTACAGATATACACATAATCCTTATTTGATTATTCTGCTTTATTTCTCAGGGTGGTTTGTTGGTTTGTTTGTTTTCAAACGAGAAAACTGATGGAATGAAGGGGGGTGTTCTCTTTAAGTTTCCTAGATATTCAAGAAATGTGTGTGTATCTCTTCTTCCTTATCAAACCAATGATATAGGAACTGCTCTGATATATGTTTCATCTCAAAACTCCAGACTTAGAGTTCCAAAGCTGTATTTCAGTAAATGTTGGGTTTTTTCATTAGCAAAAAGGTAAAATGGTTAGGTAATAAACTTTTGCCTTCAAAAGGAAAAAAATAATCATAAACTATGTGCTCACCTTTGTCAACTTTGCTAGCTTTCAGTACGTTCTGAACATTTGAGATAGTTGTGTGGTTCTGCCACCAAATACTTCAGGATATATTCTCTAAATGTTGCCAAAGAGAAATTTGTTCTCTGATTTTTGAATGAGAATGGTATCTGAGGGATATATGAATATCCAAACTAATAATACTAAGGCTGAGAAAGAAAATTTGTATTTGTAATTACGGTTGACATGGGCTACAGATGTAGACATCCTGAGCTTGATAATAAAAGCATTTGAAAATGCTTTTAAGTTATTTGAGGCATTTAAAGAGGTTTGATGTTACAGGTTTTCCGAGTAGGAAGCTAGAGGGACTTCTATAACAAGCTGCTTTATTCTCATAAAATGTCCACAATAAGGGGAAAAAATATGGGAAAATTAAGGAAAAAAATTCAAACTGGGGTTTTGGATCCTGAAAAAATATTGTTGTAGTTCATTAAATAACAACTTTGGTATTTATTTTGAACAGCAGACAAAATACTTTTTTTTTTTTTTTAAATGTTTAAAAGTGCTTTAATATTAACTGTTGCATACAGGGTCAAGACAATGTACCTTACTCTGTTAAATATGCTGACATGACTTCTTAATCTTTGTTCAAGTACTTAGATTGTGATCAATCTACACAAATGTCGTTATTAATACGCTAAAGTTTTCATATGCTTTACTATTGATAGATGTTCTGTCAGCTCTTCTGTCAACTTTTTCCAGTATTTTCAGCTACTTTCTTGTTGATTGCATATAGTAGAACAAGACATTTCTAATATGGTCTTTACCACTTATAGATTATTTGTTCTAATACCTAACACTAACAGAACTAGTGACTATTAAACATATTACCAGTCCCCTCTACAGTAGCATGCTCTGTGAGGGGACTCATTGAATGATCACAGACTTTAATATTCTTTATTAAAGAATATTCTTTATTAAAGACATACTATATAATCAGAATTTATTTACTGGGCACTAAACTCACTTAGATGATTTGGACCAAATTATCAGTTAAATATTCTAGTGTTCTGTGTGTTTGTTTTGGCTGCCATATTGATTATTTATCAGGAGGATTAATGTTTTGCTCGACGTTATTTTTTATTAAATAATTCTGTATTAAACAGATTTTGTAAAAACTGAAACATGTTAAATATTACATCCTTTTTAAACAGAACAATTTGTTTCAAATAGCATGGTTTGTATGGTTTTGGGGGGAGTTTTTTTGTTTCTTCTAGTAATGTTTGTAAGTACCTTGTGTTAAAAGGAGCTTTTTCAGGGTGCATTTCTATGGTCATTTTGTTTCACTTTTTGATCTTTCTGCTTGTGGTCTTTAATAGTCACATCACCATAAACCATCAAAAGAAGAGAGGTAGAGGTGACTCTAGTCACCACTTCTTCTACACTCCCAGTAGATATCAACTCAGAACAAGATGTGCCACTAGCTGGCAGCATTATATAAAATATCAATAAGCAGCTTTTGGGGAATACTTGTGACTGCTTCCAAAAGTGCTGCTTTATACCAGTACAACTTCAGAACAAAGTGGAGCCAATTGCAGTAGCTGTAAATGGCGTATTGCAGAGTCCCAGCTGTTAACTCTGGAAATGGTTTCTGCACAACGTCTTGTTAAAACTTGGAACTTACACTTGTGTTCTGTCTTTTTCAGATAGATTTCTGAAGATGCATTTTCATTGTAGGATGTCTACTGTGAATGAAAATTCACACTGCAAGTTGCAGTTGGTTTTCGCTTTCCCAGTAAAATGTGAGATTTTTTTTTCCTCTCGTGTTCATCCTTTGTGAGAGAGCAGTTTCTGTGTGAAAACTCTAATAGAGCTCTCCACACAGACACTAAATGCACTTCATTCAGCTTTAATTCTATGCATAAACGGGAGTCAGGGAAAAGAGGACTGGAATGAAGGAAAGGATCAATCTGTTTGTTTTAGACAACAGTATGCCATCTGTTAAAAAGATGGTACATCCTGAGACTGTATCTAGTCCTCAGATAGTCCTTATAAAGAACTGATGGATCCCAGGCAGAAGTGGTGACATTGTGGGATAGCATCAGTTGACTCCAGGAGCCACATGCCGTGCTCATCCTTGCAGAAGAAAAATCTTTTCTGCAACAGGCTTTCCAAAAAAGCAAGAAAAATCTGCAAGCATGAGCTTTTGAGAGTATCATTTTCCCCTTTCCCCACTATCTTCCTAGTGGGAGAAAGCAGTTATGATTGAAATGCTTGTATAATTATATCCCTGCAGTAAAAATTTCAAAACGTGCATATGTTTTATTAATTTAAGTGAAATGATCAAGGGCCAAAATGTAAGCCTCTTTACTAATTGCCACCAGTCTAAGCAAGCTACAGTGTCTGTAAAGGAGAATTTTAAGCAGTGAAATACAGTGTGTTTTGGGATTTCAGCTAGTGACTCCCTGATGTTAATACACAAGCAAAATATTCCCGACTGCTCAAGTGGTATAAAATTGCAAATATACTAAATGTAATAGCAAAATGATTTCTTGTAAACTGCACATAGCATTAGTTAATAATGTAACCATTTCCAAGAAACAGCACGTTTAGTGTATATTCATCTTATTTTATACTTGGTTGAGTGTAGAATTAAATGTTTTGGAACTAAAAAAGCAGCAGAGGGTGCTACAGTTACAGAGCTACCCTGGCATATAGTCCTAAATTGTTGCACCTGTAGGCAAGTAGATCCAGCAAAGACTTGAGCTTTCAGTTTGGGGTATATGTAACTAGGATGCTTTCAAATTCTGTTACCTCTGTTTATACAGGAAAACAGGTAATCAATGTGAAATCCAGAAAAAAGAAGAATTACATATTCACTTGTTTCTTGATTTATTTTTTTTTTAATTCTTTTTTTCTGGAAAATGTTGCAGTTTCCCAAAAACATAGCATTTTCTATTACAAAACACCTACTCACCATTTTTATTTGTGCTAATTATAAGTTTATAAATTCTAGTCTCTGCAACAAGTTTCATATTGGGGGAAAAAAAAAAAAGAGGGTTTTAAAAATACCTTCTTTCTCTGCGCACACCACGAAATAAATGAGCTAACTAAATTGGAGAATAGTTTTGCTGCTTCATATACTATTTTTTCATGATAATAACAAGAGAAAGATTTTTGTTAAATTTCAAGTTGACATCAGTTATTTTAATTTCTTTTTTTCAGATTGTATTAATTTTAAAAAAATCTTATTTAAACCTGGTAATTGTGTAACTTATTTTTCTTTAAGTAAAAAATATTTTCAAATCCGCTTTAAAACAAAGAAGCTTCTTTCTTCCTTCCTCTCAAATAACTAGAAGAAGAGAGCTGTCTTCTCTCCTGGTAGCAGTATATGAGGATGTATTCGGAGAGCTCCTTGTTTCTTCAGAGCTCTCGCTGCATGACTGAAAGGTATCTGAGCTCCTCTGTGGAGAGATCCTGGCAGCTACTGATTTATCATGCCTGGAAGGATAGATGTCATCAAGCTGCCTGGGGAAAAGCATAGGATGGCATCGTTTATGGCAGCAGAGGTGCTCCTATATTTCATGGTAACATTACCTACAATCAACAAGGGAGCAGATTGGATTTTTCAGGTGGCGCTGTGGAAATCTCCCCCCTTTTTTTAGAGAAAACGTCTTGTTTTCTGTGGGGAAGAGCACACTGACTTGAATATGCTTCCTGCCTCTCCGTGCCTCAGCAGGTATTGTCACCTGAAGAAACTGCCATTCATTGTCTTCAGAGCCTTCTCTCATTCTACTGGTGTGGCAGTTTGAGTTTACCATGTCAGAACCTCACACCTTCTTGCAAAAGCCTTCAACAAAATATAAATTGACTGGAAGAGTGTTTGGATAGCAACACTACATGCCGTTTTGAATGAAATATCACATTTATGATACCTACAATTTACTATTCACTATGCAGCTTCCTTTTAAATAAAACATTTCATGATCAGGGTTAAGAAAAACCAGCTGTTTCCTCCCTCGCCTCCCCATCCAATTCACTTCACTGATTCAGTTTACAGCATCATCCCAAGCAGTCACATTGACATAACTGGCATAAAGCTTATGGAATGGAGCAGAAAATAAGTATATGGGGAGAAGCAGGTACCTTTTAAATTACTCTTGCTACCAGAATTGTTTTTATGAAACTAATCTTTGATGGAACATCAGTGACTTATCTGCTTTGAATATTGTGTTGCAATCTTCTGCTTTTCCCCACTCACTAAAATCTCCTGTTTATTAGGGGACTATATGAAACAGAATAATCTTAACAGTGATCAGGGATCTGTTTGCTCTAAAGTATTTTTTTTTTTTCTACTGCATATTCCAGCATAACCTGACTCTGTGCCTGTACTGCCAAATATAGCACTAGCTCAGAGAAGTGGGAGGTGAAGAAGCCCAAGTGAGCTTTTCCGAGTACCCTCTTTCTTCCTTGGTCAGTTTAAATTTCTTGTAATAATTGGCCCTTCTGTTCAGGGTAGTCCAATGAGAACCTTTTGGTAAAAATATATGAATCTATTAGAGCAACTGTGGTTACTTTTCTGTATTGCTGAGCGGTGTTTTGTACCTTGGCACTGATTAGCTGGGGTTTTGCATTAGGTCTGTTGTCTCAATCTGTAGAAAAATTGATGGCATAAGTATGTTTCTAAGTGTACTACTCATGCTGGTCTGATTTTATGGACTCTTGTTGACTTTCTGTAATCCAAAGCATTTTTGAAAGTATTCCCTACGTTCTAAATGGATTATCATGAGAAACTGGATCTTTCAGTTTAAATTGAAGGAATTTGAAGATAGGGTATACAACCTTAAATTAGATTGGTAGAAGGAGAAGAGTATGAATGATTGTAATTAATTTCATGGGATTTACTTTTACATTAGGTAACTTATCTTAATCACTTTTTTCATTGAGATAGAGTAGGATAACAATGTTAAGCATCCCTTTAATATGGACTGTGTTATTAAGTCTTCTAATACATTGTAGAGTTTTCTCTTAAAATATTTCAAATTTGAGCATCATTTAAATAAATAGTTTCAAATTAGCTTCACTTACCTTGATGTGCAGTAGGTTGTTGCAGTTTATGTGGAACTTTCACGTTTCTTTGTAATCATTCCTTTTGTTTCCACCATTCCTTTTACTTGCCATATTTTAGCCGTGCTTTCAGTGCTGCTCTTCAGAATAGTACAGGCATGAAGTGCAACGTATGCTGAAGGAATGCCACACTTGGAATGGATCCTTGAGTACCTGCCTTCTGTTCAATGTCACACAAAGCTGCTGGTGGGATCCTACTTGTATGTCATATGCAGATGGAGCATTTCTCTTCACTGTAACGTAGTCTCATCAGTGGCTGCAGTGGGGACACGTGTAGCAAGGACAGTGCCAGTTCTTTGTTCTCTCCATCCAAATGTAATAGAAATGTTATGCATAACGCGGTGTGGTTTTGTTTCAAGTCTTTTTAGAGAACTTTTTAAAAGTTGCGCTGTATTTCATTTTTTAAAAAATCATATTCAAATGGGTGAACTAATCTCTTCGTTTGAAAATGATAGTGTGAAGTGTTTCAACTTAAGTCAGCATTGGTTCACAGGATTGAATTCAAATGAAACTTTCTCGAGTTAAATATTTCTGGAAATGAGAATTTGAAATCTTTGGCCAATAATATATACATTTGAAATGTTTTTTTTTGTCTGATGATAGTTGTGACTGAAAAGTATGATGAAAACTAATCTATATAGCAGTGACCAGATACAAATTTAATGTAACAGTATTATTCATGTACTTAACTTGACAAATTACATACTCTTATTGAGTCTTGGTACAGTTAAATAATTTTTTTTGGATTTTTAATAATATTTTAAAATGTTTGCAATAATGTGGAAAGAAATGGTCAATGCATTGTTCAAAAGATCTATTTTTTGGTAAACCTGGTGGGTTAAAAGAGCCTCCTATACAAGTGGCTTGGTAAATGGAAAATTGTATGAGGAATACATGTCCAACTGCATGTTTGTACTAATTACTGGAGGCCTAGCCTTTTAGTTTTTAATTAACACTGCAGCCCACCTGCAAAGGACTTGAGTGACTAGTTCACAAAACAGAGATTCAGAACATACTGGCTCTTGTAATGGTGATTTCACATCTACTCTACTTACTGGTAGAAAATATCTCCTGATATCTAATGGTAGTCTTTTTTACTAAAGCTTAAAGTTACTGTTGTTTTGCTCATTGGCAAAAATGAAATTTTCTTTTGTAATAGTTTTTTTAGGTATTTTAAGTCACCACATGGCCTTGCCTGTATCTTCTTTTCCTTATGTTGAGCAAGGAAAATTCTATTATTTTTTAATAAGCTGCATTTTTTGCTAGGTACTGACTTTTCTTTAGACTTTGGTTTGTATCTTTATTGAAGAGTGTGTGTTGAAACTGGGCACAGTAGTCAAGTTGAGACCTTCATAATGCTAAGTAAACTAGGTGATTTTGTATTTTACAGCCCATAATCCCAATATTGTATTTTCCTCTCTTAAACTGCATGACTTTGTTGACTCATGTTGAGCTTTTGACCTGCCATAAGGTCCTGATTCTCTTCAAAAGGGATCGGTTATTCCTGATTGTGTATTTATGTAGCAGATTATTCTTACCCAAGTGCAATACCTGCTACTTGTCCCTGTCGAACTTTTTCCTCTCTTTCCAGGTTTCTCTACATTCATTTCGTTTGTCCTTTGATGCCTGTCTTTCAATATAGTGGATTTCCTAAGCTGCTATATTGCTAATTTAGTAAGCATATTCCTTCCATCATCTACATGATGAATAAAAACACTGAACAGAGTACAATCTGGTACACCAGATTGGCATTTATGGAAACTCGACCTGATAAAATCACCTGCTGTACAGTAAACCATTGAGAATTATTCTCTAGAGTCGGTTCTCTTGATCAGCTCTGCACCTGCCTTAGCTATTTTATTTAGACTGTGTTTCTCATGAAGTTGTCAAAAGACTGTAAAGTTTTGATACAAGACATCAACTGTGTCTTCCCTGTAAACAAGCCTCTTATCTTGTTGCTCTAGTGAATGTTTTTTTAATTAAAATCTGTAATTTATTTTTTGTAGTTATACTTTTATCATGGAGTAGGCAACAAAAGAATGAAAAACATGAATCTCTTTCAAGTTTTTAATTATGTGAAGATGAGGGAGAGGATGAATTGAATGAAACATTATACTTAATTATAGAACGCATTATTGTCTTCTGCACTGGAAGTCACCTGATGATTTTCTCTCTTATAATTTCATTCAGTTCCTGAAAGCCATTGTTTTAATCATTTGTACTGCGAATGTATCCTATCTAAGCTTCTGTGCGTAGTTTTGTCTTGTAGTTTTTTGTCCTGAAGGAGAGCTCCAGCTACACTGAGATGTGTGCTGGTTTTGGGATGCGTTTGGTAGTCCAGCAAAAATGAGAATAGGGTTGTAATCGCTCTCTACCCAAAATACTCTCAACTCCCCCTTCTCCACATGTTCCATAAATGGGACAGAATGTAAAATAATGCAAGATCGTAGGGCTTTTTGTTTGTTTGGGCCTTTTTTGGTAATTTGAAAGTACTCAAATGTGTTTGTGCTTCTTGCACCTGAGAAATGGAATTCTGCAGATCATATTCAGGACTACAAATTAAGTAATTTGAGCCCATTATACCTTTTAGCACTAACTCCTTATTTATTGATATTTATTGTTGAACTGTGACCCGTACTTTCTGAATTAAATTTACTTTCTTTCCATCTGTGCTGGTGCTTGCTGAATGTGCATTTCACTATCTACGTATTTTCCCCCCAATTTAATTTTTAGATTTCCCTTTATATTTAGATTAATTCCAATGTTTTTAAGGAAGTGTTTTATTGTCTTGTTTAAATGTGTGGTTTATATCAGCTCAGAAGAGGGTAAGTATCGCGCTATACTCCCAAAAGCACTTTCTTGGTGTTAACTAATCTGTACAGTACAATCACATCTGTGAAATAAATGTTACATCCATTTTCCAGGTGGGAAGTCTCAGAAACCTCTAGATTTGTTACAGAGCTGTTCATGGGATAAAAATGGGAGACAGAACTAAGACAATTTACAGTGGCGATGTGCTGAGGGCCACCAGTGACTTCTAACCTCTCCCAAACATAGATTTATTGTAAGCTCTTTCTTAAATTGTGCACTACTACATTTTCAGAAGTGGCTGCTCATTGTAAATGTCACTCATTTTATGTGCCACCCATTTGGGTTATCAAAATGGAAGAGCTTATAGCTGTGTCAGAAATGAGACTTGGTCATTGCTGAACTGAGCTCTAGATGCCATGACAATATAATGTAATCCTCCTTCAGGTGAGGAGGCATTTCTACACATGGAGTGGCATGGGCTGGAATTTACCACAGGAGTTTTAGTTCCTAACCTGATATATCCACAGTTTTAAATCCTTTCCTTTATTTAGATGCTTCAACCGTGCCCTTCAAAAAGTATGGAAAGAATCACTTGGTTTGGGTTGGTTTTTTTGGTTGTTTTTTGGTTGTTTCTTTTTTGTGGGTTTTTTTTAACCTCTCATGTGGCAGCTGCAGATTTTATGTAGAATTTATTTTGTTTCAGACAGGAGTCTAATGGTTGTAACACTCACCAGGTGGTTTCATGAAAGTAGGGGAGGTCAGCACACCTGAATTAGCAAAGGGAATGGGCTCAGAGCTTTTATGTGCTCACCCACCGGAGCTTCTTTTGGACAGTAAGACAAGAAACAAAATTACTAAATGTATTGAGTAATCCCTCATGGCCCTATGTCAGGAAGAATAACCCACTGCAATCTGCCAGTGGATATGAATTTGGAACGTGAAAACAGCAGCTTTATGATGCCTCACTGTAAGCATATACCCAATTCCATGAAATTTACCTATTCACACACTGTGTACTCTTAAGCCATTTTATGAATCATCATCCTAGTATAAATTCTGCCAGGCTAAAAATACGGGAATGTCCTCATAATAAAACATAATATGGCCAAGCAGCTTGTATGCAGGGTCCTTATCTTTGCTGTATATTGGTTCTTATTTTGAAATTGTGTCAATTTGAGGCAAGTTATAGACTTATTTTTTATTTAATTGGACATTCCCAAAGTAGAAAATATTATTTCCTTTTGCTTGGTTGGTTAAAGAGACTGCTAAAGCTAAAAATTAGCTTAGCCAGATAAACAGGTTTTTTTATTACTATTAAGAATTAATTTGATGATATTGTCCACAACTATAATCTGCTTTTAAAATCATGCATTGTATTTTCTGTTGAAAACTAACCCATATAAATTCTCTATGAGGAAAGGGTGTTCAGCTGCACATCTTCTGTAGAGAGGCTTAGTTATTGACAGGTGAATCAGAGTCAATTCTAACATCATTTCCTAGGTTAAAGTAATGGGAAGATTTTTTTTTAACCATGGATTTGGAGTTTTTTACGTGGGTGGTTTTTGCTTGGTTGTTTCTGATGGGACTAGTGCAGGTATTTAGTTAGAAGCACTGAACTGTATTTATGAACTGTAATTTTTCTCTCTCAGCTGAGATTAGTAGACATTGATTTCAAAGGTACATATGTGAGAAAGTGTCAAAACCAAAACCTAACTATTTATATAAAATAACCCTTATCAGGGAGGGGGGACTAATGAGAAGGACTAGTTTTGTTTCATCTCTTTTTAGTTTAATAATAATATTTGACAAACATTGAAAAATCCTTGGATCTAAGGTATGAGCTGAAGATGGTGTTCAAATTTTTTTTTTGTTTTGGTACAACACTTGCCACTTTCTTGATCTATATTTAGATTTGGTAAAGCACAGTTTGGCAACAAATGTACACGGCAATTTAATTATCCTTTGTTGTTTCTAAATGGACAGGAAAATATACTCTCTTTGAATTTATCATAATTTTAAGGAAAAAACTCCACAGGTATACATGAAGAAATCCTGTGAATCAAGGGAGTGTGAGTCAGCTTTTGGAAGCTCTCCCAAGCAATACCTACTAACTGTTTACTCAGATAAACTTCCTCTTGAATTGTTTTCTTTATTTTCAAAGCACCTTCTTAAAGAAGTATTTATCCTTCCCATCCCCACTGAATTTCCCAGTTCCAGAATTAGCAACTTACTGTCATACCTAGCATTGGAAAAGGAAAAAAACCACCCACAAACCCTTAAACTATAGTAGTGGTATTAAATACACCTTCAAGATTAACTACCTAGAGACTTCATTTATTGCAGTCTTTGATCCAACTGATAAATGCCTTACAGTGTAAATGTTTGTATAAGGTAGCAGCCAGTTGCATGTCTTCTGTGTTAACCTTCAGAAGTTATAATACTGCACATTTTCCTTTGGCAGGCAAAAGTAATTAGGATCACAATCAACATACATAATACAGAATACCAAATATTTAGTTTTGTTGGCAGTACATACAGCACAACAATATAGATGATTTCAGACAAATAAAAATTGATCATCTAAGTGCTTTAAATCTGTTGTGACCCTCATTAGTTCAAATATGTATTTCTTCGTAATTGCTATAGTCTTTGCTTTTGAGGATTCTATTTATATTTAAGGGAATGATAAGGTAAATATTTGGTATGAAAGTATGCAGCCACCTATTTTACTGTTTAAGGTAAATGACAGCATTACAGAGGGGGATGTAATGTACAGGGAGGGATGTAGAGGAGAATACAGATAATTCTGCAAAGCTGTTATGGATTGAGCCTGAACTGCTGATGAGTGAGAATAATTAATGAAAAATCTGTGTTTTCATGTTTTCATACATTAATTGTTTGTGGGTTTTGTTTTGGTTTGTTTATTTTTTTTTTAATAAACAGAATTATCTAGGTTTGGCATTGAAAGATGTACAAGTGTTCTTGTAGTTGCGTATGAACTGTCTAAAACAAATTCTGGAATTGAGGAGCCCAATTATAGCCTTTAAGATCCTTTTACATATCTGAGCATTTAAATATAGGGATGTGATTTGCAATTGTGAAATGTTTCTTATTATAAAATGAGAAATATGCACGTACTGCTCAGATGAGATTACCCTGTGACTTGTTTAAAGTAAGTCAGCCTAATTGGCATGAGCTTTTTATGTGTAAATATATACCTATATATTAATATATATATCTATATATAATTTTATATATATATATATATAATGTTCACATTACATATATATATATATGCAAGAAGAAAACCTGGATCTTTAACAGGTTTTTTGAGTAAGACTTTGTTGAAGATTTATTTTACCTGACAGTTTACTTTGACCCTGCCTGAAGTAGGATCTTATTGGTGACATAAATATTGTAAGATGATGGAAACTAGAACTGCAATGTGCCATCTTTTCCCAAATGTTTGAAAGCATTGTCAGCTTTTGAATTACTGTCATATTTTTTCAATTGTTTTTAGTGCAAATCAAATTTGACTCGCCTTATTCATATAAAGAATCTCATTGTCTTTGGCAGGGCTTGTCAAATGAATAAAAAACATTGTCTTCTCTCTAAATTTTATTACACACCCCCCCCGCCGCCCCCCAAATTATTTTAATTTGAATGAGGTGAGAATCTGGTAACTACTGAAATGTTTTCAGTACTGAATAATAAGAAGCATGATAATTGAAACTTGGCATAGAAATAAGTAGCAAATTTTACTCTTCCTGCTCTTTATAAATTGGGAATTTCAGTGTTGGATAGCATAGAAGTAGACAACAAAACAAATTTAGTGCTTAATATTCCAAAAGTACCATTTCAAAAAGGAATACTTAATGATATAGTTAATGCTTAATATATATTATCACTTTCCTGTTCATATATTTCAGATTTTGTAGGTACATATCGCATAATTTGTATGTATATCATAACTTGTAGATCTTGTGAATTTCATTCATACGTATTTAACAGTTTGAAGGAGGGTGGCAGATACTTCTGCAATGTTTGCTGTTAATCTTTCAATCGTTCTTTTTTCCTACCACAAGAATTCATAGCCTAAATATGGGAAAAGGATCCATGGTGCTTTCTGACGCTTAGAGCAGATGATGAGAGGAGGAAGTGGGGCAAACAGTAAGCCTAGTCAGAAGGAGTGCTGAGGCAAGGAACATGTCGGGGAGAAGAATGAGTAAAACAGTAGTGGCTGGGCAGGAAGAGGAATTGGAAATAAAGACATATTTGATGAGGTTTTTTTTTCATGAGAGAAACCAGGAAGGAAATGAATGTATCCTAAGAGTAACTGGACCGAGACAAGTCAAAGGTGGAGCGGAGGCAGCGCCAGCTCAGCTTCAAGAGGGCTGAAAAGAAATCATGGGTGCATCAGAAAATGTGTCCCGCAGGGCCAATAACAGAACTATGTTTCCAGTGATCTCTGTGTGGGTCTCTTTCCTGTGACTGCTCGGGTGAAATACATCTTTCCTTCTTATTAACTGCTGTTCTTTGTTGACTGCTGCACTGTTTTCATTTATTTTGTGTGATCATGAAGAAGTCGAGCTAGTCCGAAAGTTGCAGTCCTGCTAACAGCCTATGGAGAATCTGATAGTCCAGATGATGGGATTTTTGATGCTTATTTTTTGCCTCCAAAAATACCCACAGGAATGTGTTTGAGTCCTTGGTTCTATAAAATGCACCATTACTTTAGGGTTGCCTGTGTAAATGGGGATGTGTTGATGCATGTGGTTGGTTGTTGCTTAGAGAGCGGAATTTTCTTCCTCCATCTGCCATCTGGGTTCTCTGCGATGGTGGGCTAGTGTGTTGTTTTTCTGAAAGCCTGCAATCTGATCTGCAGAAGCAAATCACAGCTGAAATGCTGATTTCAACAGCTAAGGCAGAAATGTCAAATGCTCAAAAAATGAGGTTCTAGGTGCTTTGGACAATCAAGAGTTAGAGGATGTTTTTTTCTTTCTGTTAGAGGATGTTTTTTTTCTTTAGGGCTTCATCTAAAGAAAGTCTCTGATTTATGCCTGTCCCACCATGGGGTGTAAGGAACACAGTTGGCAAGGACTGTGAGGTGGAGAAATTGTTCTGTTTGGGGCAAAACTGGTTGGATATTTTTCAAAGTGAGACACTAAAAAGCAGGCAGTGAATTTGGGTAGCCTGCATAGCAGGTTTCAAAGCTGAGGAACAGGCTAAAGAAGCCTGTTCTATTGAAAGGTAAATTCAAAAAGTAAGAAATGGGGCTATATTTAACTGAAATGTAAACATTTTATCATTAAATGAACACTGTCCTTTAGTTCTGTGAACTAAAAGGAAGTAGTGGGCCCCTCTACAGCATGTAGCAGTATTTAATTGCATGTTGCTTCCTAAAGCATACATGCAAGACAGCTGTGCTAAGGGTGTAGTGGGATTTCTCTAAATCTAGTATTTTATTTGAAAACTTTGATCTTACTTTAATGGAAATCGTTGTAATTTTGTGTACAAATTTGTGCTATAATGGTTTTATGCACAGACTTCAGATGACAAAACCAGGGATCCTTCATGCCATGAAATAGCACTTGCTGAGATAACTGGAATGCTTTTGCAAAAAATAACCCAGGAACAATCTTATTTTCTGAAAGTACTCTGCATCTTCATATGTATGTCTAACCGTTACACTCTAATGAATCATCCAATTATTCAAAAAGCATTTTCTGTATATATATATATTTATATTTTGATAGGCAATTACTAATGATAAGTGGTGGTCAAATTACATATAGTAATATAACAGTTGGTGGTAGAATTCAGTATCCCTGTGTGAGTTCAAAAGTACGTATAAAATCAAGATTCTGTTGTTTTAGGAAGCATTTAGTTTGTTACAAAGTTACAAAATACTTATGGTTAAAAAAAAAAATCACTCTTCTAACTTTTGACTTATTCATGTAAGAATCAAGTTCTAAAGAACAGCAAAATGAAATGTTTTTTGTTTTTCCTCAAGACCTACATAATGTCAAGGCATGCATAAGTTGTGTATTGCATTTGAGAAAATAAATGTATATACAACCTATGCCATCCCTCTAAGAGGCTTGAAATACAGATATTTCCCCCACCTTGTTAGTACATTCAGTACGTGTTGCTGGCACTGTAAGTGTTTTCTAATTTATTGTATGTAGTGTAAATGTCATCAGTTTATTAACCTTTTAGTTTGTTGTTAAGAGTAGTCTTATAAACGCTCCTTCTCTTGTGATCAAACTTAGACTTCACTGTTCCACAGACCCTTATTTTAGTAAGCTCTTTCTCAAGAAATGTTAATTTGGAATAGGTATGTAATGAATACTAGGAACTAGTAAACAATAGAAAGGAATTTTAAATAAGTGTCAAGTGGGAATTTTAGAAATTCTTATTGTCCTTGTAGCTACTTTTAAAGTTACTTTATTCGGTTTTCTGAGACAAAAACATAAACCCCATTGTGAAACTGAATCCGACAGCCAAAGTATTGATTTTTTTTTTTGTTTGTTTTTTCTGTACGTATGTTGTATATTGAACACAGAATCAATCTCATTATTATACAACCAGATCTTCTACAGGATCACAGGTCATAAACCTTTTTGAAACTCTGTCTGTAGATGATAGGATAGACAAAATATACACCAATCTAAAGTTGAACGACTTGTAGAAAGTATGAAGTCTGTTTTACAATGTGTATGCACGGTCTTAAACTCGCTGCTGGGCCAGCTAAAAAGGTAGGGTCTGATTGTGATATTACTGCAAGACAAATGGTAGCATGCTACTCGGCTTGAAAACATAATGGCTTTATACTATAACCTTTAACCCTGAAATGATGCTTGAGTGGACCTTAACTCCGAAGTGAACATGCCTGAGTAAATAAAACTGTGGTTTCACATAACAGAGAGATACATTTTTTTAGATCCTTTGCTGATTATATTGTGTGAAGGTCAATCTTCTGCCCCATTTCTGAAAGTTAGGTCAGAATAGAGATTTTAGGGTCACTTCTTCAAGTATCTAAGCCATTACAATGCACTAATAGGCCCTGATAGCTCATTTTATAAGTTCTTAGCATTAAGCTGGACATTGTTTGGACTCATTTCAAATCCTGCATGTACCCTGCAGGATTAATTAACATCTTCTTAAGTGGATGTTTTTTAGTTATTTTGAATTAAAGTGCTTTGGTTGAGTTTGTCACTATTCACTGTCATTTACCGTGGGTAAAGATGTTATATTCCCTTAACTCAAGATGTATGTATTGTTTTGAAATTGAGTTGTTAATTTCATTTTTTTCTGATTTAAACACATCAAGAGCGTAGTATCAAACATGTAGTGGTAGACACAGTTGAATACCAGTACAAAGTAGTTTGGAGTGGAAAATGTTAGTTATCCATTCTAACTATATTTTGCACAGTGGAATTTCAGATTCCTGCCTCCTGCTTTTTGTAAAATGCCTTTCCATGTTGTGTACGTCACTGCTATGAATCTTGTTTAAAGGATGCTGAGATCAATTAATTAACAATTTAATTACAATGATAAAGCAAACATGTAATTTAGGTAGCACATTTCAGTTTTCCACTAAGGTAAACAGAAGCATATCAAAAAGAACATAATGACTTCAAATTGAAATAACTGTATTTTGGGAACAGATTTGAAAATAGGATAGAATGGATAAGATTGAGACAGGAAAACCACAAAATGTCACTGCAAGTAAGAAGTATGTTGACCTCAAGATCCAGAATGAAAAAGCCACCCCCGATATTAGATGCTTTTGAGAAAAATGTCTTTTTAATAAGTAGAAGTGCACTAAAGTAAGTAGTATGTTTTTAAAGGGGAGAAAATGGAGTAACATTTGAAATTGTAAAACTAATCTTGCCTTCAAGAACATGTTCAAATTTAACATGTATTTTTTTTAGAAAATATCTTTTATAGGTCTTCGAGAGTAGTTAGCAATTGTTTGGAAACAGTTTTGGCATCACCTCTCCCAACTTTGTGGCTGGACTAATGTAAAACCTTAATTGTGTGCAGTAGCTCTCTGATATGTAGGGATTCAGGATGCAAATTGAATTTGTATTGCTCATCAGCAGGTAAGTTAATTATTTTGTCCATCTGGAATGTTCTGTCACAGTATGATTCCTTTTACATCTTGTGAGAAAGTATTCAGAAATGTAGTTGTTAACATACATGTTTTGTGCTGTGAATTTGTAGAGCTATTCCATCATCCCATTTAACACTCGGAGGACTTCTTGTTTTGTGGTTTACATGAAAAACTAATGCTGGAGGTTGAATTGTTATGTCATGTGTGACATATTTATTCATATTTATGATCTGTTCTAATTATTTCTTGTAGACTCTGTATCACTTTCTTCCTTTGTTCCAGCATTTCTTATCCCTGCAATCACTTGTCACGCTGGTTTTACTGCACTTCTCTCTGCTTTGCTGTTCTGCTCTCATTCCTTCAGTCTAAAAGGGATCCTGACTTATTGCACACTCCGGAACATTTCTTAGCTGAAATTTCGTGTTCAGAGACAGTGCACTATAGTCATCCCAAACCCATGTACTCACTGTTATATGAACAGTCCTTTCTGTGTCTAGATAAGTCCAAAGATTCAACACTGCAGTAGTGGATGGTTGCAGTAGGCTCAGTGTCAGGCTTTTTAACACTTAGAAATGGTTGGTAATTTCACGGGTTCTTACGATTGTATGGTTTCATTCATAAAGTAGATATAATTAGGGAATTCACCAGGAAAGTTTTTTTTGTTTGTTTTTTAAATGTCACATCTCAAACCTAGCTGTATTCATTTTGATTAACTTGTCATCCATGAGCTTTAAAAAATGAACCAAACATGCACCCAACTATTTTCATGTGCACACAGCATTGTTTGATAATTTTTTTTTTTTTTAAACACACTGGAAGGTATAAGTAGAATATAACATAGGTGATTTTATTCAAGAGCTCCCTATTTCATTGCCCCATTGCCTTGTCTCTCCCATAGTCTATTTGCGATTCCACAGTAACTCCTAGTCTTCCTCCTGATACCCTTGCTGCAGGGGTCATGGCCAAGAGTTGGGAAATGTATCAGGTCTGCAGTTACCTTGGGAAGGAGAAAGCAGTAACACTGATGTTCAGAGCACCTTATTCCTAAAACTGCAAGTACATATTTAGAGGTGTTTTTTTTAAGGAATGTGGATTGTTGCAGGTAAGGATTATACACATGAAACTAGAGTCTGTGTTTTGTGTTGGCATGGTTTAAAAATTTGTTAGTTAAGCACATTCTAAAACAAAATAGGAAAGCAACCTCTAGAACATATTAGTGCTTCTGTACTCAATTAACTTCAGCATTGAGATGATTGACTTCTGATCTGTTGAGAAGCATGTCTAAATTCAGGTGCCCCTGTAACTTACTGGTGGTGTTCAGCTGTACACTATGCTGATCTAGCAGCTTGCTGCTGCTTGGAGGAGGCAGTCCTCTTGTGTTGATCCCAGTGCTTCATCATCAACTGCTATTGTTATGCCTTATTTTGGCTCTGAAACTTTTGATGCCAATCAGTCAGTTGGATCAGTTGGCTGATGTAATGGAAAAAATTAGCCCACCTTGAGCATCACTGTTTGGTTGTTTGGTTTTTGGTGGTTTTTTTTTTCAGATTAACAAGTCTATTTCACGCTCCATATATCTTTCTTATCACAAGATATGACACAAAGAAGGTTGCTCATTTTTCATGTCCAGAAGAGGGAGGAACTGCTTACTCCATTTGTTGGATTGGTTAGACTGAAGTAGGTGTAGTCTGAAAGAGCATCTATAATAGATGTTTGTACTGGAACAGAGGAGTTTTCTGATTTACTTCAGTCTGGATAGTACCTCAGTTAACAAGATGGAAATATTAGCTAACATCCAACCTCATTAAAAGCAAGCTATTAGATCTCTTTTAGCTTTTTGGGTCTAACAGTGTATAAAAGGGCACTAAAACATATTCTTATTTGTCATTATGAGAGGCAAATGTAGGTATGAGTAAATAAAGGCAGCAAGTTTGTGTGGTAAGAATAAAATTATAGTTTTATATGGTTACTTTACAGAGTAAGACTGCAGCTTGATTTCTTCCAAAGCAAGAAAATTAATAGGTCAAGAGGGGAACTACTAACTTCCTGAAAAGACTGAGATCAGAGCATGTAGGCCTCTACAAAAGTATTTTATTGTTCTCTGTACTCAACATCTTAATATTCAAGGAACAAGAGCCAAGAAAATATAATGTACGCATGTTCACTATTTTTCAAAATGAGAATCTTGGCTGTTGCAGTTTTAGGGCACAATGAACACTGATTGCCTAAAAAATTATTTTAATAATTCAGCCTTTTAGCTTGAGGTTTAGGGCAAAGTGTTTTGAAACCATTACGTTCCTTTTCATTTGTTGTATAACCTAAAATGGATAAACTAATTTGTGCTTTTGGGGATGTAGATTAAGGTATACTTTGTGTCTGGGATGAGGTATGGGACAATAAGTTTAAATCTCTAATTGTTTGAAATTATAATACTTACAAAACCCTGAAAATATGTCTTTAAATAATGAAAAGAGAATTCTGGCTATTGCGACTCTATCTCAAATGCCTCATAGACACCTTCAAAAAAATCACCTTCTTTACATGTAAACTCTCTTTTTAGCACGACCGTGCAATGAACGCTCAAGAAAGAGTAGTTTATGACTGATTAAACACTTGTAGTTTTTCCCTCCTGCTTTTCTCCCCAGAATCATAGTTTGGAAAAAGGGGAGTTGTGGACTCGACCTTTCTGTATCTCGATGCTCTTTAATTTCTCTGTCACTTTCCTACTCGTGTTTATTCCTTTCCGTTCCCTGCTCTTCTCAGGTCCATCATCTTTCCCTCCCGCCTCGGCGCAGCGGAGAGGAAGGCTTGAGGTGCATTGCCCTGGTCATTACTTGGGTCTTAGGAAGTCTTCTCATTATAGCAAAGGCTCAGTGTTTGCATCCGTTCTTAAAGTGCTGTAGGTAATCATTATCCTGTATGTTTCAATTTATAGAATTCATTGTGGGCAGATTAGCTTTAATTCTTCCCACTTCTTCTGCCCCCCAACCCCCTCCAGCGAGGCGGGGAGGGTCCCGGCTTCTCTCAGGTGTGCGAGCCCTGGCATTCTTCTTCTCTTTGTTGACTCTGAACAAAGGTGTTACAGGATTGCAAACTTGTGAGTCAGGTACTAATGTTTGTTTGTTAGGTTTCAGAAGAAGCTGTTTATTTTAGTAGGCAATTTTCATGTGTGATGAGGTGAAATGTTGAGAAGGCAGCCCCTCATCAGTGGACAAACAATTCCTAAGAATTTAGCTAATGGCCCCCCTTCAGTGCAGAGAATAGATGGCAACAATTGTACTTCCAGACTAAACCGAGAACTACTTGTTTGGCTGCTAGGTGTTAATGCAAATTTGTTCTTCAGCTCATTCAACCCTAGGGCTCCCATCCTTTGATTTAATTAAATGTAATTGGTTACATTGCTCCTCCCAGGCCCCTGAGGTGTTTTTGTTTATTGCTCACTCTTCGCAATAATGCTTCAATTCAAGGCACAAAATGCTCGATAAATAAGAGCTTTTTATCCTGTGTTGGATTTGCAGGGAGATTATTCCCCTCAAATAGTTTGGTTTTACTGTTAAAAGTGAATGACGAGTGAAATAAACTCATTGGGTGGCAAACCTAGCATATCCAGAAGCGAGGAGATAAGGAGGGTAAATTAGATGAGATTAGAACAAGAAATGAAGCTGTAATGTTAAATTAGTAAAGGATTGTAACTGGTATTGTAAGAGCCATCGACACTTTTAAATGATGCTTCAATTAATAGGATTGCTATTGGTGCATGCACTTACATATTTTGAGGGTTACTTTTTCAAAGTTTATGATTAAATTACTTGTGTATTTTTATTAAAGTAATGTTTTAAATAACAAATGCATCGTGTAGCAAAAATTAACCGTAGTAAAATATTTCACATGTTTTTCTAACTGCCAATAATATAATATCTGGATCTGGATAATTACATTTTTCCATTTTTTGATGGAAGTACAATATTTAAATGCTTTCTTTAAAGGGGAGGTTTTATTCTATTCACAAATAACGTGTTATTTGTATGTAAGTGCATATGCAACGTATTTCATTGTTTAGAGATGGCAAATAGCCTTAACAATGTATACTTCGAAAACCGCTCTGCTTCTGTCCTAAAGATAACTTTGAAAATCAGCATTACTTTCAGCATTTAAACACTCTTCTCTCCAAGTGGTCTCTTTTTCTTCCCACAGTGCTCAGAGAAAAGGCATCTTCTCATCCGTATTGCTTCTGTCTTCATTTGTTGATTTCTCTCTTGAGAACAGATGTATGGGATGTGGCTTATTAATGCACCTGGCTCTGTGGGCATTGGTATCACAGGATCACTCAGAGCAGCTGGTGGAGAAGAATAGAACTTGGGTATAATTTGAGTTTGATTTCACAAACAGGTTATGCCTGTCTAAAATGGCTCTGCTGCTGAAGCTGAAGGACGTCCCTCCCTGACCTTCCCCCGAGACTCTCATTTCGTACCTCGTCACCACACTCAGGCAGTAAAAGAATATGAACAACAAGGGAAAAGTCAGGACTCAAAGTTTACATCAAGGGGGACTAAACACTTGAGGCAGCACTTCTGATGTAGGCTCATGTCCTCCTGTTTTGGCTCATGATTTTGTGCTCTCACTCTTGTTTCATCCCATGATAAGGCCACTCAGGGCCACCAAAGAGACAGTATAAGCTGGAGGGTGGACCTGCCCCCCCCAATGTTATGAGTGGAATTGTGCCTTCTGGTGGCAATGGATGTTTCAGTGGTACTCATAAGGAGTTGTTTCTTTTTAAATGATATATTAGATTTCCCATGTGCAAAGTTATTTTATTCTTGAGCATAAAATGTGTTGGTATGGCTAAACCATCAGCCTATGATTGGAACTTCCATGGAGATAAAATAGAGAGCAAATTGTTAACAAATTACTAAAGGAAAACAAATTTCCCCTCAGCACCCTGTCACTAGCAGGACTGAAATAAGTGGGAGTCGGGTAAATTCATGGCAATGTCAATGTGAAACAATGAACCCAGATGTGAGCAGATTTGAAGGAGAAATATGCTATTGGAGGCCTGAGAAAATTAATGCTAAATATTTAGCAAACTAACCAAAGGCTAACCTAAACCACAAGCATCTCAGTTATTAATTTAATCAACTGGCTGATTGCGAAATAATATTTTTGTTTTGGAAAAGTCCCATATCATGGCAAACAGCTATTGCTGCTACAGTAATTGTAAGGCTACCACAAATTTAATGCTTTTCTGAAACCACAGAAAAACAGAGATGTTGAGTCACAAATATATTCTACCCATAGTAAGATGATCATGCTCACCTTTCTGACAGAGTATCAGATCTGGACTTAACTCTAAATGGACACTCATTAAAGAAAAAGAAATCAGCCATCAAACACGAAATCCTGTGAAACAAGATAATCTATTTCACTGCGTTCTTACTTAAGCCTCTTATGTGTGGATATTTTACTTGGATTTGAAAATATTTACATAATTTATTTTTATTTAAATATCACCAGAAGGTCATTTTAAAAGATGTTATTAAGTAGAAAAAAAAATGTTTCATAGTCAGAAGGCTCTATTTAAAGTTACCACAATGTAATAAGATTCCTCTTGTGTATTATGTAAGACCTGCTTTCACTAGGTGAAGTGTATTTATATTAATAAAATAATATAGAAAAACATCATTATGTGAATAGAAGGCACTATTCAGAGAAGGTCTTCAAATTTCTATGTGGGGTCAAAACACTTTCAGAACTATGAAATGGAACATAAGTAATATTCCTATTCCTGAGCTGTTTTATATACAGAAATAAAATTCTTAGAAATATAACTGTCCTTATAACCCATAGCCAAATAATGGCATTCATTCAGCAAAGAAAAAGAATGAATTTCTATTCAAGTCATGGCTAATCTGAACAGCACCCTAAAGCCTGGTACTAGAGCATTGTAAAATCGCATGAACCTACCAAAAAGAAAAATAGATGGTGGGTTTTTTTTCCTCCTCAGAATTTCTAGTAAATACGTGTTCACTAAAAAGAAAACATTAGTTATTATATGAGTCAAAATCTAGACAATATTTGTATGTCCTGCATACAAAACAAATAGAACATTTAAAATGAATTGTTGTAACTTCAGGATTTTTATTTTTTTTTAAATTCAAGTTGGGAGCATGAATAGTGCACACTGTCATCAGACTGAAGTAAGACACTCACCTGTCATCATGAGGTAATGTTTTGGGTTCAGTTCTTTTCGCTGGAGTCCGCTTACGTGTGCAAATAAGTAATGCATAAGGAGCATAATTACTGCTGCTTTTTAGGCATGGCAAGTTAAGTTTTAACTTAATATCAATTACTATGGGGATGTACTGCCTTCAGTGTAGCTTACTCGTGCATCATACTTGTTCTGGGGCTGTTCCTACTCTGGCCTTCTTCAAAGCACATCTCCGCAACACCATCTTCTGTGTGTCTCCTCCATTTCTCTTTCTCCAGTGGCTGCCACTTTTTCTTAAAAGATGTCTGAGCAGAAGTGCTGCATACTTTTTTGACTGGGGGAATTTTTTTTGGGGGGAAGGGGTTGCTCCAACCCATTTCAGAGGCAACTCTGACAACATGGCACAGGACAGGTTTGTCCCACACGGTTCTTTCCTTGAGCCCCCTGTTACCAAACCCTGCCCTTTATTCACAGTACATGGCACTGTTCCAGTACAGTAATGGATAACACTAAACAGGTAACATAAATAATGGATAACAGTAAGTAGATTCTGGAGGATAATATCTAGTTAGGGGTGAGGTGAAAGCAGAAGTTAAGTTCAATGTGTGTCATATGCCTATTTTAGTGATATTTACATCACAGGATTGATGTGTCCAAAAGTGGTACAGTGAAAATAGTTTCAAAAACATATATTACTGGAACAAGTGCTTGTGTAATTGCTATGTTTTTCTTTTTTATGTCTTTGCATATGCTGCTGTTCTATAAAGTGTGCAACAGACTCGTGTTGGTCTATCGATATAAATCATTATAAGGCTGATGTTGAAGTTTTGCCGTAGCAATTTGGATTAATTTTTCATACCTGAAGAGGGGAATGAAAATCTAGATAAAGGAACACAGATGGTGTTGTAGACAGTATTAACTTAAAAAGTATATATAATTGTTTTTAATCTTCTTGTGAAAAATTTTCCTAGGCTGAGAGTGCTATGCAATAAACTCTTAGCTGACAAATGTATACAAATGTTACTCTGTGTAGAAGCTGCAGTGAAGTTTGTGTCCAATTCGTGGTAGACTGTTGATTCATGAGTCAGAACATTCGGATTAATATCACATTGTGGCCTACATCAGAAGTATAACTGGCATGAACTCACTTATGGATGAAAAATGGCAGGGGGTGTTGAAAGACAGTTAAGTCTGTGCTGGAATATTAATTGCAGATTTCCTGAGTTGCAAGTATTTTGCTGTGCGCTTTTCTATAGCATTGCATTAGTGGGAATTCACATACTGTGGCGATGAGCACAGTGTAATGTAAGGATTAGATAGGAGCTGAAATAGAGCCAACTGCTGGGCTGTGTTGATACAAGTCTGCCAGCAATCGCTGTTCCTATACTACTCAGCTGTAGGTCTGGATATTCAATAGAAGTGCCAAACACTTTGAGTTTTGTGCATCAGTGGGGAAGCAAGTTTGCTGAAATCTTCAAATAAGTTGCAGATTTCTCACTCCCACCTTCCTGTCTTCTGGAGAAACTCAACTTTCATCTTCTTTTCTTCTTCTGGGTTTGAATATATGGTCTGTCATTGGAAGAGCTATTTTACTTGCATAATCTTTTGTGAATATTGTCCCCATTACCTCCCAGCTAAGGAAGGAAGGGTTGGTTTATTGTCTTTACTCTCTGAAGTCCTGCTTTTTAGAGGTGGTACTCAGAAGCATTCCCATTCTAATATCTTTATTGAAGTACATTAAATTGTTACGGGTGATGCTGTTGCCAACAGGGAGATGATGCTTCTTGCTCTGTAACAGAATCTGTCTGGTATTTCAGATTGGGTTGCAGTTGCTTATCTGCTTTGCTTAGCCTAGAAGTGTTTCCAGGGGTGTTCCGAGTTTTAGGTATAGTTACGAACCGTCTTGGTTCATTATAAAAGTTTAGTTTGCCCAGGCAAGAGTCTGTTTTATCAAATGAAAGCATTTATTGCATAAAGGCAGAGGGAATTTCTCTTGGAGTCTTTGGAATGGGACATAATGCTTGTTGAATTGTTGTATGACAATAGACCCTAGATTTACCAAGCCAGATGGCAAATGCTAGCCTGATCTTCACTGTTCCACCTACTGCCTATTTTGTTTTTCTAATTGTCTTTCTGTGCTCAGAGTTTAATCCATTGGGATTTGGAAAGACACAGGCTCTACCAGTATATGATTTGAAGAGTTAACTTACTCATGATTTGACAAAACAAAAATGCTATATTTGATGCTGATAACTTAAGTAACTCACTCACTTGTAGACTAATCCGTTGTTATTCTATTTCTTGAAAATCTGGTTAATAATTTTAATACTTTTATAAAATAAGGAAGTTGGTAGAGAACCACTTAAGTATCTGGAACATGAAAGAAATCAATAAAGAATAACTTATTTTTTTCCCCTTCAACCCTGTATGGTCTGCCAGTTTTGTACAATTTAATTCATTCTGTTGGGTCCCTCTGTTTACTTTATATAAAACTAAACCCAATGTAGACACTGGCACTGCTACTTTCACACCTCTCCTCAACACTCTCTTCAGCATCTGAAGTTTATAGCAAATTTTTTTTCAAGTATTAACTAAATTCTTTAAGTTGTAAGATCTGGAAAGTTCTGTGTGTAACGTTGGTGTTGTTACTGCCATTGCTATGTTGTGACATAAACATTGCTTTTAATAAATTCTTTGTAAATGTAAACATCATTAAGTCTTTTGAAGAACTAAGCATCAACTTATGAATTTACATAAACACTGCTAATGAACACTTATTTATTATTTTGCATCTCTGCAATTTAGTAACAGATTTTCAAGACAATAGTCAATTTTGTAATCTTAATTTTATAAAACCACTAGTATTTTTTTGTCTCCTTCAACCATTTAATATGTAAATTAGGTATTCTCAAGCTTAATGTTATTCATTTTTTATAAAACAAATACATCATTAATCTGATTAAGTTCTTGGACGAGAGTGCTGTCCTCAGATCATTGTGGATCATTTATTGTTGGGCATACATCCAAAAAATAGATTCAAGCATGGCACTTACAGTCTAGGTTTAGCAGAACTGTTGAAACCCTTAAATGGTATTTTTAGAAGAATGGAAAAGCAGTGCTTGCTTGTAATGGCAAGCATTATACAAAACTTAGCAACACTTCTTATCCTTAACTGCAGCTCACTGATAATAATTCAGAGCTTAGAAATGATGTTGTTCTTTGATGCATTTTAAGAGCATAATATAATAAAGTGAGCTTAGCATTTCCTAAATCCTGTCATTATTGAAGTGTGTTGGTCACCATGAGACACATTTTGCCAGAAGCACTACCCACCATACAGCCACAGACCCCATTTTTCTGAACCCTGAAGTTGGCTGTGGCTTTTGTGTTAACAGGTGACTTCAGGTCATTGAACACTCCAAGAAGCAGTTAACAAGAATATGAATTCTCTGTGTGTCCTTGTGAAAATGTGTTGGAAGGAAAAAACCCAACTTTTCACCTGTAGTGAAATCTTGGCTACTTGGTATTTTCTAATCGCTGGTGTTAGAACTATCTTTTCAGTATAACATCAGATTGTAATGCTTTTTGAAATTGCTTGATGGGTTCTTCTGTTTTCCTAATGTGGTGTATTAAAAAGAAGCCCATTTATGTGTGCTCTCATACCTTTGGTAGAGGCATGAAATCTGACTGCATTCAGCAGTACTTGTGCAACTTTTTGGGATTTTGAGGGATGCTTTAAAGAGAATAAATTTAGAAAATACTAATTGTTGATGTTGTTATACAAGAAGAAGTGCCCTTTTAAAAGTTTTATGGTGAATTTGTCTCAGCAGAATAACAGTCATCACATCTCAGTAGAACAATGGATTCAACTCTGAAAACAGAACATTTTGGTGGGTAAAAAGGAACAATTTTTAAATCACTGTTTGATTTCCACACTGAAAACAAAACCTACGTTCTGCAAAAGATATACAGTAAAGCTAAGTTTATAAGTTTATGTAGACATGAAACAAGAATACTTTTTTATCATTAAATGAAAATTTACCGTTTAAGTTTTTATGCGAGGGACATAGGAGACTTCAGGTTTCAAGTGAAGGGTAAGTTCCATTTTATTTCAGGTATTCAGACATTTACATGATCAGTAATGAAATCATACAGGAAAAATTCTAATCATCTTACAAGGTGCAGGCCTAAAGATCATAGCATTTTCTAAAATGTGACAATAATAATTTGTAAATTTTTTGTTTGAGTAAAATGCTAGTCATTCAAAATGCCAACAAAATTTACCCAGGTCTGGAAATACCAGTACTTGGAAGCAGTACCTATTTGTCAGAGTAGGTAGACTTTTTTAAAAAATAAAATAATTAAATCTGTAATGCCTGTACATTCTCTTTTTTTTCTTAAAACCAGCTTTTTAGTTCTCTGTAACGAGAGGATTGACTAATGAAGCTACTTACACATTTTTATAGCTAAAAATGTCTTCCAAACGGTTAATCTTCTACGAGTGGTTTCAGGGGACGTTTAATATTTCAATTTGCTGCATTTTGTCTTTGAGACTATTTTAAAACTAGGACTAGAGCTTATCATATTTTAAGCACTATTATGATATTAAATATTTCTCACTGATGTAGGTACAGTACTGCACATAATTCAATGTCACAGTGTCACTGTAGATTAAAAGGATGTTCTTGCCTAGGGTGAGTGCTTTATACAGTTTTATTCTTAGACTGAAATATTTAGGATTTTAAACATAAAATACGTTTTTTTCCAGTGTCATCCTGGAGAAAATATCAGTTCAGCGTAGATAAACATACTTGCTACATTTTTAGACAGAAATAGATGTCTTTTAGATGGGTGAACCAAAAAGACATGAATGGAAGGAATATGAAGTAACAAAAAAATTAGTTAATCACACAAGTTGATTTTGGATCTCTTGTAAAACCTATGGATTTTTGCCTGCAGATCTCAGTTTTGTGACTGAAAGATTTTTTTAGTGTCTAGAGAAAAGGAAAGTTTTAGGCTCTCAGGCATTCACATCTTCTCCAGTCTGCTGTAGTACCATGTCCTCTTCTGTATGAACTTGAGTGGCCCCTGGTTGAAGCAGGTTTCTTTTGCTCCCATGCAGTCAAAGGAGGCCTCAAGGCTTGTCCTTGCTGAAGGTACCCGCTGAAGCAGCAGCAAATGGAGTTCCTTATCACCTGGTAGAAGGGATGACAGCAGCAAGGTTACATATGCTACATATGTGCTCTTCTTGGGCTGTTTGGAGGATTCATACCTTGGTAGGTAGAGTCCTTCGAGAAATGTGAAATTACACTTTTCAAGTGTGCCCTTTCAGCCTGTATTTATTATTAGTCAGCTGTCACTGATTGTGCTCAAAGCATTGCTTTAAAACCATAATGCCGATACTTTAGTATAAGGATGAATTTTAACAGTATGATTGAGTACCACCAAAAACGTTAGTCTTTAGTTCCTTCCTTTTGTTAGTTCTGATGTTTTTTGGCCCCTCACTAACAAGTTGAGAGCTTGTTTCTTTGACTATATTTTTACAGAATTTAAAAATTAAATAGTTATTTTACAGTAACTTTTTCTGTGGATGTTACTGTTGCTTAGAAAATGGAGTTTGGAGTTAATTTACAACATGAATGCTTTGCAGTAGGTATGTTTCCCCATGGAGTGAGTTAGGATGAAATAAGTTGCAATTATTCTGGGCAAATTCCTTAGTTGACATGCACTCGGGAAGCAATATGCAAAAAGCTCAAATGAAACACAACAAGGTCCTCCCTTCCCAATCTCTCATGTATCTTTGGAAAACAGGGTAAGGAAATACCTTACTTGCTTTGTCATCTCTGACTGATTGGACTGTACTCACACTTTAGTTTTTCTTTGCTGCCTTGCAATATGATGAATGTGAGCTGTATTGTGAATATTTTGCTTTGACTCACTTGTTAAAATATTATTTATTAATATATTGGGTTTGTTTGTATGGGAGTTAATGAACAAGAAATGGAAAAGCTACTTGAGATAAACTACCAAAGTAAGTGCTCTAGGGATAGTGTTGGAGCTCTTGTTTGTGAAGATTTTATCTCTAAGTTCTACCTGAATTGTGAAAATTAACACATAGGACCAAGACATAGAATGTAAAGTTCTGCAAAGGGTCTTGTCAAGTAAAAGTGATGTTTCTTTTTTTTTGTAGGGAAGAGGGTTGCCTTCTGTCTAACTCTTACTGTCTCTTTAAGATCTATTGAGCAGTTCTTGGCTTAGCAGAAATTCTTTCTCTTGTTAATGACTTGTAATATGAAATTTTTTTACAGGCTGTATTGTTCTGTTGCAGTTTAGTTTTTTTTTCCCCCCGTCTTAATGACTAGATGCAGAATTACGTGGAAGTCTGTTAGAGAAGAAAATATAAGATCATCCCTAGAACTTCTGGTGAAACTAAATCTTTTGACATTTTATTAGGGCTCCAAGTGTTCCCCAGAACTGTCATATCTATTAAACTCTGTATTGGAAGATTGGATGAGTTATATGGATGTATAATGTAACTCTTCTAAGTTTGAATAATATAATAATATTGGAACAACATTAATCATTAAAACCGAAGGGACGCTTTCAAGTGCACAGGTTTGATACTACGATATATTGGTTTTCAATACTTTCTTATAAACTGAATGTCAGAAGGAAATGCTTAAAATGGTAGCAAATGTATAAGCATGTAGGTGCGGTCTCTTTCTGATTATGTAAATCAGCAGGATTGAAGAAGAGCAATTTAACATTTTCCTGGAGCAGGGTTCTTAGTTTGGGAATTTAATTGCAGGTTTTGCATTAAACAGCTCTTTGTTACTTCTGTAACAGTTCTGTACATCTCTTGATTCGTAGTTTAACAGGTTTAGTCACCACTTGGAAGACATCACCTTCACACTGAGGTCATAGAGGAACAAAAGGCTGCTCATGCAGAGCAGGCTGGCTCTGACAGGGAGCAATGAATCTTGTTTCCTGTTCAGTTCAGTTCCTAGAGCCTCTGTTTGCTTCCCACTAATATTTTCTGAGATACATGGAACAAATTTGCCATAAAGCAGCTTTGTAATGGCTAATCTCCGGCATAGCCTCACAGATTATGCAAATGACAGCAAAATTATTGCTTTGTGAATTTTGCATTATACGGTAAAATTACAGACACAAGTTTAAAAGAAGAAAACAAGGTTTAAACCAACATAAGATGATATGATTTTTTTTATTGAATGCTCAGTAAGCAGGCATATAGGATGGACAGCAGAATGATACTCAGTTTTTTCTCTATAATTTTATAGAATTATAAAGGACATGCATGTTTGATTCTGGTATTATAATTCTGTTGTAACTGTCTCACTAGTTTTAGGTGCTGTGGCCTATTATCTTTTTTAATAAAACTTGGTTTCTGTGCAGCTCTATGTTAGAACTCTAATTAAAGAAACCAGTTTCTAGGGCATATCTTGTCTAATAACTTACTTTAACAGACAGAATGTGCTCTTTCTGAGGCTCCATTGCATATCAGAACTGAACCTACCAATAGGTACTATCTAGAAAATTATATTTGGTGATTCATTTTTGCTACATCATAAAACATTTGTTGCCCTTCATGGTAGCAGTGACTTCCTGCCCAGTACTAAATAAAAACCTGTTGTAATCCTGGACTGTGAATATCTTGAGGTTCAGCATTCTTTCCTCTTCTGTGTCAGGTTCTCTGTCACCACCCCTGCAGAGTATTTTGTTTTATAAAAGGTAATGAATGGTGGGTTGTTGATCTTCCGAAATGCCACGTTGGATCTTTCTGCTCAGAGTTCCCTCTTGCGTAGAACCGAAGTCCAGTGCTTAGCATTTTGTTAAGTTTAAGGACTGTATTTATGTAAGGTTGGACAATATCTCCTGCACTTGAGTGTGAATCTGCATGAAGAATGCTTTGAAGGAGATGGAAAATCTTTCCTTTTATATATCTTACATAGATCTTTTATGTATCTTAATGATCTGGGTTTTTAAATATATGTACATTAGTGTGAATTGAATATCACACCTGTGTTAAAAAAGACATTATTTCAGTCACTTCCTCAAGATTTTCACTTATTACTGAGGAGCATGTGGTTTAGGTATCCCTAAAAATAGGCTTTCTGTATCACTTTACAAGAATGACTGCACATAACTTTAAGCAAATCTAATACGAAAAATGTGATGATCTTTGGAAAACTTTTAACTGCTTTTCAGTGGGAAAACCTAGTTGAAAACTTACAGTAATTTTAAATTGGTCAGAATTTCAAACCTGCTGAAGCAGATGCAGTTTTGATGTTTATTTTCACAAATTGTTTTCTCTTTTGTCAACCTGTTACACTGCAAGATCTTCACTGGGTCAAATGTCAGTGCTTCTGAGCCTGCCCTTGCTCGTAACAACCAAAGACAGCTCTATTTCTTTGGGACAATGAAGCACATAGTTTTCAGGATAAAACTTGCACAAGCTTGCAACGAAGCATTTGTTCTGCATGGTTCTGTAACAATGGAAGGAGCTAATTTTAAGAGAAATGATTCTTCAGTGTATACCAGCATCAGCTTTTGCAATCACCTATCAACAGTGACTAAGGACAAGAAACCACATGCCCATGAAAGACACAAGAAGGAGGAGAACAGGGGAAAAAAAACCCAAAGTAGTAAAACAGTAATATGACTTAAACTGGAAAATAGAAATAAAACTTAAAAATTAAATTTAGATACTACAGCATATAAATATTGGTAGACATACACTAAATATATAGATCCTACTTCATTGTATGCTAAACCTGCAGTAAGGCTAGACTGCAGCTGATTCAGATGCTTCATTTTCCAACTTCAGCTGTTTTATGGCTTCACCATAATCTTGGTGTCAAATATAGTAACTATGAGACTGCACACTTAATGCTAGATGATCTGGCTAATCTGATTTTTGTTTTGGTAGGGTTAGTTTTCAGCTGGATCAGCTCCTTAATCCAACTTGCTGTGCAATGGCATGGGAAATGTTGAAGTAGACCAGGAGAGGGAAAGAACAGGGCTGCCCCATTTTAAGAGTAGGCCATGGTTAGCTTACAGTAAGTACAAATAAAGCTTTGAAGTTACATCCTTAATTGTGAAAAAATGCAGTACATAACAGATAATTTGAACCTGAAATTTTTGAGTGGGATGTAGTTTGTGCCATTACTTGTTCTTCAGATGTGTTTACTGCTCTAATTAAAAATCTTCCATTGAAGTTTTCCTGTTTTTTAAAAGAAGCAAATAAACCCAAACTCAGTATTTAGGTTCTTTTAATGTACTTTATCTCTGCACAAAATTCTCTGATATACTTTTATCAGTGAGGTACAAATTATTTGTTTGCAGCAGTAGACTTCTTCATTATGCAATTTATTTGTTTAGTGATTGGGCTGCTATTTCATTGTGGATCAGCAGTTTTCTTCCTCTCAGAATGATCTTGATTCTATAACCTTTTTGTTTTTAGTATCATTATGATACCTCTTCTTTCTGGAAGAAAGAAATAGTCTCTCTTTTTCAGGTTTATACATTTATAAACAGATGAGACTAATAACTGGTTGCTGCTGCTGAAGGCTCTCACATTGTGTATCTCTTCTGAGCACCCTTTTCCTCAGTCCTTTTCCTGTTTCCACCAGCACAGCAACTCACATGCTGAAAGATGTTCTTTCATGAGTTTATGCAATTTACTAACACAGTAGAAAACTGTACAGTTTTCTGCAAATTTAATAAATTAATTAAAGGAGATGTCCAATAAGTATCAGCTTGCATGAATAGACTCTGTGTCTTACAGGACCTCGTGGTCAGGAGAACAGTAGGGGGCAAAGGGAAGGACGGACCTTCTCATTTTGGTGCTGTGTTATTTAATCAGGTCACTGAATCAGACCACTGTGATGATTGTTAATTCAGAACACTTACATTGCAGTATTCTGTGTGTTTTCTGTGTTGTCTTCTCCTAATGATCAGGTATTTTACCATTCCTACCATTGCGATAAAGTGGCACAAAATGTATTTTAAAGTAAATAATAATCCTAATTTATAGTTAGCAAACTACTTAAGATGGTCCCAACCATTCCCTTTCATGGAAAAGTATATGAAAAGCTTTTCCTTTTAAAAAAAAAAAAAGTTATGACAAATTGTATTCAAAATTCAGATTTTACTTCTTTAAAATATATTTTTGCTTATTATTTACCAGTAACCAGAAGAGATACAAGACAAAGGAAACATTCTTTAGCTCTATTCTTTTCTATTCTTATTCTATTCTTTCACTCTTTTATAGCCTTGAGGCTACAAAAGGGTTAAAAAGATTTACTTAACATGACGTTAGTATCAAGTGACGGACTAAGTTTACAGCTGTACAATTTCTCATATATTCATAGCAATGTGTCTCTTGTCTGCATAGGATCAAAATTTCACCTAAAGTATTGAAGACCATAATGATCAGCTATTCTCACTTGTCTTAGGCAAGTCAGAGGATTTGACCTAAGTTTCAAACCTATGATAACCCGTGATCCTATGGTCAGACAAATTTTACTTTGTCACAGGCTAAGTTACTGTGTCTCAGATGATGTTAGGTATCTGGCTGAGATTTGATTGAGAGTTTGAACCTTTAATAATTTCACTGAATTTTTAGAGTTGGAAGAGACTGTAGAGATCATCTAGTCCAACTCCCCTGCTGAAGCAGG
>BJBW01000699.1:340682-362968 GCA_004320125.1 Scolopax mira | reverse complement strand
TTTCTCATATTTGAGTGGAACCTTCTATGTTCCAGCTTGAGTCCGTTGCCCCTCGTCCTCTCACTGGCAACCAGTGAAAAGAGTTTGGGGCTCCCTCCTCCTTCAGCCCACCCATTAGATATTTATAGGTGTTAATAAGGTCTCCCCTCAGCCTTCTCTTCTCCAGGCTGAAGAGTTCCAGCTCTCTCAGCCTTTCCTCATAATGTCTTTATTAAATACATAATTTCTTGATGAATTAGCATATAGCTTTTAAAAGATGCTTCGTTTTTATTTAGAGGCTCAATGAGTTGTATAATCAACTATCTTGCCATACAAATCTTTCAAATATTTAATTTTCTAATTAAAAGGAGCGTCTTAGTTCTAATCTGAATTTTTCTAGCTCTTTTGCATTTGGATATTTTATTACTTTGTTTCTAGATCAGAGACTGTTTTACCTTTTGGTAGTTTCATTGGCATACTTTTACCATTAATCATATTTATCAGATATTTTAGTAAGAATAGATGCTGTTACAAACCTTTTCTGTCCTAGCTGATTCTGTTTCCACTTAGCATTTGAAATTTAGCAAGATAGCGTAGCCTTCACCTATATAACATACCCATAATTTTTATTTTTTTAATTTTTGTTAATGTAGTTTTATAGTTGAGATATAATTTTTGCTGTCTCACAACACTTTGTGGTAAAACAGCAGAGGTTCCTCTTGCAGCTGAAACAAACTCTCATTACGAAGAACACAAAAAATTATTTTCAAGTTGCTTAACAACTCTTACTGCTAATTGTTCTAATTTTCAAGATAATAACAGTTTTAGTTTTATTTTTCTTTTTAAAAAATATTTGTAAATACGGTATTTGGTTTCTCTTGTTTTCATCCTTTTCCATTTTCTCACTAAAAGAAGTAGGGGATATATGATATATATCCGTACCTCCATCCACAAAATTCACACTCTCGTAGAAGACAAGAAGGCAGAATAATTTCTGCATTTCATTGAAGGCTGAAAAATATAACTTCTTCCCCCTTCCCCCCAAAAAATGTCAGTACAGTCACTTTTGACAAAATGTATTCATAGTCTTTGTTTTTTTAATCTTTGACTGGAGAACGTTCAGAAGGCACACAGTAGTAACCCAGTAGCTTTTTTTAAACTGTGTTCTATTAGATGTTTAGATGGTCTATTAGACAAGCTGTTGTTATTATTAGTAATAAAGACTGATAGCACCTATGAAAATTAATCCCACATTGCAGAATAAACTTAGTAAAGGAATTTGCTTAGTTTTATTTGTTTATCTTGTACAAATTTGTTCATGAATTTGTTGTTTGAAATTTGTTGTGGTCATAATGCAGTTGGAGACCTGGTGTAGAATTAGTGCTCTATAGAGGAAGCATACAATATACACTGTACATTTAATTATGTAATATTTAAATAGAGGCCACAAGTCTGTTCTTTAAACACCTAAGAAACTTCTGTTTTGCTATGGTGGAATGATAACTATAGCCCTGCTGTGCGTTGTTTTTTTTTGTTTGGGTATTGTTTTTGTTTTTAAATTTTTGTAGAGTTCATAGCAAAAGAGATGTACTGCAATGCATTCCTATTTGGGCTTAACTTTTCTCTGAGCAGAACAATATTTACAGTTTTCATACTAGTTTTATCAGAAATCATGTTTAACATAAGTTAATTTCCCTTCGCAGATGCACTTCAGCATACTATGTACTAAATTTCCTCCCCCTCAAAAGTTCTGTTCTATTGCTTGCAAAACATTTTTAACTCAGAGGAAAAAAATGCGAGTAATGGTGTTTTTAAAGAAAATATCAGACTCTGTGATAGCCAGGGATGTGCTCAAGTGGCATGAATACTTCAGTTCCAGATGGGTCAGGTTTAGGGGTCAAGTTGTGAAGAGAAAGCCATCACACACACTTCATCAACACCGTGGAATGAGAGACCAGTGCATTTACTGAGCAATGGATTTCCAGTGAGCGTATAAACTAATTGGTGGATGAACATGCCCCAGGAGCAATGATTTTAAGGTCATAGCAGGCTCAGTGAATTGTGCTGACTTACACTGTGTCTCGCTGATAGCTGATCTTACCAATGAGCAGTTTAGAGGCATTCAAGCCTGAACTCTCTTCCATGTGCCTTGAATGGCATGTCAGCGGTCACTGTTTCTGACATCCTTTATATTTGTCCAGTCAGCTCTAAATCTTTAGGTTGGGCTTCAGCGTACTCAGGAAAGAAAGGAGAGAAGCAATTATTTTCAGTCATTGAATTCTGAAGATCTTAGTGTTAATTATGCCAAACACGGTTCGTTCATCAACAAACTAGAAATGTTAAAGAGAGAGGGAACTGATATTTTTGGTGATCAAAAGTATCCCAATTATAACTTTCTATTTCTTACCTTTTACTTTTGTTTCTTCTCAATTATTTAATATTTTCTTTGAAAATATTAGTTGAGTAAATATCGGATTTTTTTTTTTTTTTAATATGACATGCCAAATTCTCAAACTGAAAAATTGCTGTAACATTATTTAAGAAGTTAAGTAACGGATATCTTGGTCATATATCCCTTCCCTGCTAGTGGCTAGTGGTGCATTGCTTTTCCTGTGAAACATTTTCTTTTGTTTTGGATAAATGTTTACTCATTCTTTGTCTACTGTGAGTACAAAACAGAACCATGCAGAGGTCCTTTTAAATTTACAATCAATTAAGGAATGCTACAATAGCTCTAATTTTTTTTTTTTTGGTAAGGGAGTGTAAAAACTAATTTGTTTTATGATTGTTAAGCCTTTGCTGAGAGTGTTTTCTTTAATCTTAGTAGTAATTGAGTAGTTTAAAAACAGCTTTGCTAATAACTTTTAGATAAATTTTAGCAGAAGGTCTATTCAGTATTGTCTATAAGCATGGATGTGTGTTCAGTGATCCTTATAAAATAAAAACAATAAGAGCATGCTTTTGGCCCTGCCATTTAATATCTAATAATAATTATGCTTATATAAAATAATTTTTTAACCTTGAACTTTAAAATACAGTTGTTTAATTCTAAGTACTTGTGTATATATTTATACATATCTATATGTGTGTGCCTTCTTGGAGAATATGGACTGAAAATAATGATAGAATATTGTATTAATTTTTGATGTGAACTATTTATCTTCTGTGGTGTGTGAAAATATGAGAATCTTCTTCAGGTAGAAATTACTTAATTAGGAATCAGGTAATAATTATAACTATTTTTAAGACAGAAAAAGCTTGATTCCATCATTTGATGTAAATAGTATGATTTGTGTAAGGAAAATGGCTTGGTATGACCTTCCTATACAACCTTTGTATAGAAGTCCTCTGTTTAGACAGTAAGGAAGTGAGCACAGATATTCCTACCAGTATAATAAGCAGTAGGACTGGTTGATAGTCTTGTATACAATATTAAAACTTTAGTAAATTTATGTGCTTGGCATTTACTAAAATATCCATATGCAAATTTGTTCCCACTTCTATACAGCTGTATACCTGTATAGAGCTTCATACTGTTGAGTGGAACTCCTAGTTTACAGGACTCAAGTTTAGATCAAAAACTCACAGAACCTTTTAAGTAGATTTTACAGTTGTTTAGCAAACCTAGTCCTTGAATATTCGTGGCAGTTCTCCTTTTCAGATTAACAGGAAACAATCAGAGTTAGAATCAAATATGGAATTAGTTTATGTCCTTGCTATGTGTATTAAAGGTAGCAATATTGTAATTAAAATGCAGATAAACATTGTGGAAATCTCACATAACTGTAATAGGCTGTCCTCATCATATGATTTCACTTCATTATACTCTATTACTTTATCCTCTTGCTGTGTCTCTGCAGCTGCTTTGCTGGGGGTTATCAATATTCAATTACAAAAATTAAGTAATAAAACCAAATTTATTTTATATTTTCTACAATGACATTTGAAAAAAATACTGTTTCTGAACAGAACCAGAACACAGCCGCTTTTATAACTCAAAAGGAAAATTGCAGATTTTTCACTATTACAATAATTCTCTGGTGTTTTCAAACGTGTTAAAATATTAGTGTTTACCCATCATGCTTAATATATTAAGAACATTTTAAAGTAATGGTAGCTGGCAAAACCAGGAGAATTATGGCTGACAGCATCTTCCTTATTCTTAACTATTCACCTAAGTAATAACGTAAATGTGCCTATTCGACAAAATGGGAGTCGTTTCCTCCCATTATTGTTTCCTCCTGTTGTATATTAGATGCCACTCTAACTTTTGGTTTTGTAGTGCTACTGTCTCTCTTTGTGTGAAATAAACCCAACATCTTTGTGGTGTATGACTTTTCTGTGTAATAATGATGAGAAAAATGGATCTACTTTTCAAAGCATTGCGGGACCACTGAGCATCACAATATCTGTGCTCAGAAATGAAGAAAACCAGTGCTAATAGAATTAGCAATAAAAGCAGTGTAAGCATTAATACTGAAAATGGGAAAAGACTAAGAATTGAGGAAGAAATTTATCAGCTGGTAAAATTTTAAAAATCCTGGATGCTGAAAGGAAAACAGTGTCAGGATTACAAATTGGACACTGACATTGTGGTGCTTAGCAACTGAGTCAGTAACAAGTTTATCAAGTGTAAGAGAGTACAGAAATAATGGACAAAAAGACTTTTTTTTAATGATAATGCTGGCATGGAGGAGAATAAGTCAATGACAAAGTAGGGCTCGGAAGATGGAAAGAGGTTAGAGTTTGATGATAGAGAAGTTCATATAAGTTTTCAGATGGAAGTATTGAGAAAGAAATTTGGAGAAGACTTTAAAGGATTAAAAAAAGAAAAGATAAAAGTTTTGTGTGTGGTGTAGGTTTTGTGGGTTTTTTTTGTTGTTTTGGTTTTTTTTTCCATTGGTTGAACTAGATGATCCTAAAAGGTCCCTTCCAACCTAGGTGATTCTGTGATATTTACATGAAGGACATGAAGGATTCTGTGGAAGTCTCCCAAAATAACCTGTTAATGTAATAGGAAATGAAGAATGCTGCACTATGAGGAGGAACATTTTTTGTAGAGATTCTTATGAACACAGAAGAGAGAGAAAGTGAGAAGAGGCACAAGCAGAGGTAAAAAAGTCTGTGTAGAGTTTGAAGAGTGAAAATGAAAAAAAAAAAAATTCCTTTCAATGTAAGCAAAAGAAAGTTATTAGCATTTTGGTAAATGCTATTCCTGTAATATGGAAAGAGGTAATTGATGAAGAAACAAAAGTAGTTTGAATAGGATAAACAGAGTGACTTGAGCCAAAAAAGGAGACTGGTGGAGTTGTAGCAAGTGATGAGGCAAGTAGAGTGGTGTGGTAGGGCAGAGAGCAAGAGTAGTAATTGTGCTTGTATTTGCTGTGTTTGAGAAACTCAAATCACAAAATGTTTCCTCCTCTTCTTTCCTCTTTCTAAGTATTTTTTTCCTCTTTCTCTGCTACTAGTTGCCAATACTTAGATCAGTTTCTAACTTCTGAATGTTTTTAAAATATGTCTCTTTTTTTCTTACTATGTTCTTTCCTTTCCACAGTTGGTGTTTGTTTATTTTTGCTTGTTGTCATTTTAAATATCTTGGTATCAGCTTCCTAAGTGTTATTTCACTGAGTACACTGTGAGAACAGATGTGTTCACAGTGTTTTCAATAGTGGTTAGAATCCTCCAATGAACACGTGCTGCTACTTTTGTAGTCACAGAAAATATTAAGGCAAGTAAATGGATAGCCTTTCAGAGCCTGAGGGGTATGGATGGATGCAGTCCATCTCCAAGTATATTGGAAAAAAGGAGGTATTAAATTTTTTTTTTGTCTTCATGTGATGAAGTGATCATGTTAGAATTAAGATAAATCCTTAAATTTTCTTATTAAGAACTCTTCTGTGCAAAAATGTTAGTATAACTGAAGATAGCATTTACTGAAAGATGAAGACCAACTTAAGATAGAATCATATAGAGTGTTCTTTTAAATGTCAGAAAAGAGGACTGCTAATAATTCATAAACAATTTTATCCTGTGTTCTACAAATGTAAGTGTAAGTGCTTTTAGATGTTACCTTGTTCTTAGTAAATCTTTTCACTTGGTGCTATGTCCCACATTATATAATCTTTCATTTTATCTTTTCATTCTATCAAGGCACAGCATACCTAGCTAATCCATCAGAAATCCCTTTCCTTATCAGTCACTCAAGAATGGTTATACTGTACAGTATGACAGCATTAGACATCACTTACCTTCCTAAACTACAGATTAGTTGGGAGAAAAGTATTTTTTTGTGTTTGAGGAGCCTTCACTCTATGCCAACTTCATCCTTTGTTTTACTTGTTTTCTCATTTTCTAAAATTACTAAAAAAGGTGCATAAAAATAACACAAAGATACTTTTATTGTACATATAATTACATTTTCTTAGTAGTTATACCTTTCTGAATTATTTTTTTTGCAAACTTTTGGATATTCTTGTCTGTCTCCATTGTTTATTCAGCATAGTGATTTTATAACATAGTAAAAGTTTGCTGTTGTTTAAGCTAATTTCTGTCTTCATAAATGGTACTTTGATAATGTTTTCAGATGTGTCAAAGATCAGAGGCCTTGTACACCTTGACAGCCTACTCGAATGAAGATTTTGACACAGTAGATCACAGCTGCCTCTTTGGAGATGTTATAATATATTGTGTCATGTTTTACTGTGGAGCTGTTAATGGGTATTTGACACTAGATACTCTGGGATTCTCGTCTGATGATATACCCCACAGTATAGAAATATTTGCTGTCGTGCAATCCTTCTGTTAAGCCAAATGAGAATACTTAATAAATCTACCTGCAATATTATGGTGTATTCTAGACTGATTATTAGGAATATTTAAGGAAATTTGCATAATTTTGACATAAAAGGACTAGTGCAGTCTGTCATGTTTCTTACCAAGAACACTGAAAGTATTTTTATGAAAGTTAATACATTTGATATATATTTTAGATGGCTCTGTTGTTATTCTGTTATAGTATCAAGTAAGAAGGGATGAATAGTGATATCCCTTGTGTTGTTAGAAATTTGGTTTTCCAGAAGAAAAATAGGGCAAACATTTGGCAACCCTTAAACATCACAGACTTGACCTGTTTCATATACACATTTACTTAATCATATCTTTTTTAAACTGTGAAATAGTCAAAACGGAATCTTTGATTTATTCTTCAGTCATTGAATGAACATACTGGGTATTGCCAGTTTTTAGTAAATGGAGATAAGAATAGGGTCTTAATGAGAAACTTCTAAAGCTGTCAGACTGAAAATACTGTCTATTTCAAATATTTAACTTGGATTGGCATCAATAATAAGAGTAAGTGTAATATAATAAAAGTAGGTAATAGAGGTATTTGGCTTTGTAAACTCTTTCAGGTGAATCTAGAAGAAAGACATTACACTTGTTTCATGCAAAAGTAACAGTATTATAGAAGGAAAATATAAGACACTTCACTAGGTCTCAACAAATTGTAAACAACAAAGTTCCAATGAGGAATTTCTGCATTAGTCTGGAAGAAAGTCCCAGCTATTGGAAAAGAGAGTTTTATGTTTTCTATGCTGATGAAATCCATTTTATCGTCCTGAATTCTGAGCGCAGTCTCCCTTCTGTCCTTCAGGTAGTGCTCCTAACCTCTGTTGGGCATTAGGCTGTGTATAGCTCTTGTTTTCATGGTTTTGGCTTTTATTCTTTTTCTTGGCTGTAAGCCTAGGCAGCTCATGGAAGCAGCAGACATGGGAGGATGAACAGAAAACACTGAGATCTCCAACTGATCTTTCAGATTATTTAGGAACATAATAATCCCACAATACCTGTGGTAGTAAATGGGGGGGAAAAAAGGTCCAAACTTTCCCTGGGAATCTTATTTGTTGATCTATTTTTTAATTTGTTGATGTTGTCTAAATGTCTTCTTTCTTGAGAAGGTAGTGTGCTTTATGAATTGAATTTGAAATGGTCATTCCAGTGTTCAAAAGTTGTGGCACTTCTTAAGTACTCAGTGAAGAAGGTGCATAATGTATGTATGAATGGGTGAGGAATAGGTTTTCAAAGGAAGCGGAATTGTCATTTGTGGTAGATAAATGAGGTAAAAGTTGATAATTTGCAAAAGTGATAAAAGCAGTAATGATTCTCATATAGAATTTATTGTTCAGTGTACATTTTAATTTTAAATTATTCTTTGAAAAGATTATAATTTTTGGCAGGCATCTAAACTAAAACAGTAAAACTAAGAAGGGGGAAGGGACCCAACCTAAGGGGCTCAACTTAGGCCAAACCCAATTGTCTTTGAGTGATACTGCTTCTCATAGCTTCGGTATTATTTACAGGGTTGCCTCTGGTAGACTCTTTAGAGGATTTTTGCTGCTTGAGCTACGAAGCAGGGAAGTGCTGTTGCTGCCCATAGAGCACCACTTGTTTGGAAAGATCACTTACTGCATTTCTTTTTCATCTGGAGGAAGATGGGTTTGTTCTGCATTTTTACCTTGCTGATCTTTCTGTATTACAAAACTATCTTTGAAAAATAAAAAAAGTTTAGCTCATTTTTGCCTTTATTCAGAGGCCTGCTACCAAAACCACCACCAAGGACAGTGCAGAAGCATATAAACCATATATACAAAGAAAATTTAATTCTATTTTGAAGTTATGTTGATTTAATTTAAAGAGAAAAATAAAGTGAAAATTAGGGATTAGTGCTACCCATGGGTCACTTTATTACGCTAAATGTTGCAAAGCTTATTTTACTGACACTGGCATAATGGGGAAGATTGTGGATGTACTGGTGTCTGTACTTGTGAAACTCACTGCAGTTGAGTAGGCTTCATCCTCATTTATGTTCTGTACGATATAGTCTTTGGGCTGCAAAGACAAAAAAAAATATTAACTAAAAATTCTATTATTAGTTAGTTTTATCCAAAGGATTATATTGTTTTTGCATGTTTTTTTGTGTGGACGCTTATTAGTACATCTTCACAGCTTTTGCTTGCTCTTGATTGTCTTGGTGCTGAAAACCTCCTGAGTCTTTTAGTGACAGACTTCTTTATTTATATAGAATCATAGAATAGTTTGGGTTGGAAGGGACCTTTAAAGGTCACCTATTCCAAACTCCCTACAATAAGCAGGAACATCTGCTTATGTTGCACAGAGCACCGTCCAACCTGACCTTTAATGTTTTCAGGGATGGGGCATCTATCACCTCTCCGGGCAATCTGTTCCAGTGTTTTGTCACCCTCATTGTAAAAAATTTCTTCGTTCTATCTAGTCTAAATCTAAGTCTTTTAGGTTAAAACTATTACCCCTTGTCCTATTGCAACAGGCCCGGCTAAAAGTTTGTCTCCATCTTTCTTATAAGTCCCATCTTTCCTATAAGTATTGAAAGGCCTCAACAAGGTCTCCCCAGAGCCTTCTCTTCTCCAGGCTGAACAACCCCAACTCTCTCAGCCTCTCTTCATGAGACAAGTGCTCCATCCCTCTGATCATTTTTGTGGTCATCCTCTGGACCATGTCTTTTCTGACTCCAACAGGTTCATGTCTTTCCAGTGCTGAAGGCTCCAGAACTGGATGCAGTACTCCAGGTGAGGTCTCACCAGAGCAGAGTAGAGGGGTAGAATCACCGTCCTTGACCTGCTGGCCACACTTCTTTTGGTGCAGCCCAGGATGCAGTTTGCCTTCTGGGCTGTGAGTGCACATTGTCAGCTCATGTCCAGCTTTCTGTCCACCAGTACCAGCGAGTCCTTCTTGGCAGGGCTGCTCTCAATCCCCTCATTCCTCAGCCTGTATTGATACTGGGCATTGTCCCAACCCAGGTGCAGGACCCCTGTTGAACCTTGTGTCATTCCTGGATGCTGAAACCCAACTTCATCACATCGCTAACATTTTGCAGCTGAACTATAAACTCTGCAAAATAAAGTATTGTACTGGAAACTGAGGAACCTTAAAGCCCAGTTTTGCTATGTAACTACTGAGATGCATCAGTGGTTTTCTTGTCTTCCTAATCTAGAAAACTAATTTGGTTTCCCACAAAACAAGGAAGGTAAAGAGCTTTTTACATGTTCTGTGGGATTTTTTCCCCTTTATTCTGCTGTTTTGTTAATGAAAATAAGTCGGTAATCTGGACCTAGAATTCATTATTTATATTTGCAAGTCATCAGATCTTGTTTTAGTCTCTTTTTTTCATAACTGTGAGCCATTCTGGCATGCCTTTAGGTTTATGACATCCTGCTGTGTAAGGATGTTTCAGCTGTGGTTTCTAGATACCTTTTTATAGTTTTTTTTTTTTTAATAGTATGCTAAATTATATCATGAGCTATTAAGACAGGTTATGCATTTGTTAGTTTAAAAACGTCTCTAATTATTTCACTGTGCTAAAATATTGCTGCATATATGCTTCAGGCATGATTTTTTTGCTAACAACCTATTATGTATTCATAGGAGCAACAATACCAATTCATACCATTGGGAATATTATTTAATTTGTCAAATAGAGTATTTTTTTATTCATATGTTGTTTAGAGTAAATATATCCATGAAAGCAAACATAAAGATGAATATTGTGTATGTTCACATTTGGTAAATCTTTTGTTTTAATTCCATTAAGGCCCAAATTAGTCATACAAATGGAAAATCTGTAGTAGCTTTAAAGTAAAATAAAATTGGTTTTGATTTGGTTCAAGTCAACCATCTCATTTAAAATTAGCCCAGAGGTCTTGTAAAAATGCTAGTAATCTAAACATAATAATGCACATTGCCCAATTGCTTCTGTATATGATATAGGTTCAGTGCTGTAATGCTTTGACAGCTCATTACTGAATGTAATGAACAGCTATTTTTAAACAGAAGAAATTCAAGTTGACAGCTTGGCAATGAAATTCAGCTAGTGGCATAATTTTTGTCATCTTTGGTATAGAGAGTGGATTTCAGATTAGTTTAAAGAAATTTGTATCATAGGCTTTATGGAGCAAGCATTTTTTTGCTTCAGTTTACTAAATATTTTTTGAAGTGCTTAAATTAAAGCTGCGTTTTGTCAAATCGTGAGACCTGTGCTCCTGTCAGGGCAGAAGACACTGTGAGAAGGGAGTGATGAATAAAAATAGGTTGAAATCTCAAGGAAGGGAATGTACTGGAATGGAATTTATAATCACAAACTCACTATTTTATTTTTTTTTAGCTATTAGTTTAGTAAGTGAAAACTGTAACTCTGTAAGCCCTTCAAGAGGGATTTAAGTATGAGTCAATAGGAGACTAAAAGAAGGGACAGAGAAAGTAGCTGTCAAATTGCATGTATTTTGTGGTAGAAATCTATAAATTCAGGCCAGGCTCCCATCTATCATTTTTCTTATCTCAGTTGGCTAGTGCATTGGGAAACGAATAAGATTCTGGTTTCTTTCTGTATGTGTGAAGTGGTGTTTGCTCAGGGCTTTCTTAATCAGCCTGTGCTAAGCCAACACTGAAGGATGGACTCAGAAAATTAAGCAGTGATTTCACAGCCATCCCAGTCCCCAGTTCTTGTGCTTGAGAAGAGGAAAGGGCCTCTTCTGGCCTGGTCTGCCTTTTCTGGACTTCTCTACGGTATTACAATAACACACAAGTTTAAAGCCTAGCTGTTTCTGACTTCTCCGTTGAGGTTAACAAAAAGGAGGAAAAAAAAAAATCCAACGGTACCTCTTGGTATCATTGGTGAGTACACCTTAGGGCAAGGAGGAGGACTCCCTTTGCAGGGACTGAATTTTGTGCTCCTGCTGTTCCTTCCTGCTGGATTCCAGCAATCCAGCAGTGCTGCGGTATGATTCTTGGCATACCTAACAACTCTCAAAAGGGTTTACTCAAACCCTTTTGGACTGAATGCCATGTCACCCTTTTGATTAGTTTCATCTTGGCACTCACTTTTTTACTTCAAGTTTCTTCCTATACCTATTAACCATCTTTCCAGAGCATTTTACAAATTCCTCTTTAGAAGCTATATTTCTCTTCCATGTTCTGTAAGTACACTGAGATAAAGAATAATTCTCTTCACTGTAGATTTGTAGGAAAAAAAGTATGATCCCAGATTCAGTGATTTTAATCATACCTGTGGGATATACATAACTGATTCTAACCAGTTCTAACAATCGTCCCATGTCAAAATTATTGCAGTAAATAGACATAAATCCTCTTCTGCTACCTCAGGTGAACTGAGTCTTCTAAATTACTTCTTTTTTTGCTGACTTCCATCTCACTTTCAATTGTTAGATCCATTTCTCTGGTCCCAATTCTTATGCCTTGTTAACACTTCTTTCTGCATTCTGCATTATATCCAATCCCTCTGGAACAATCCCTTTCTTAAATCTACCCTAATCTAATCTTGCTACATGCTAGGACCCTTGTTTTCCACCTTCTATTTTTGTCTGGGGTCTGCCGGAGAACACACAATATACTGCATTTTCATGTTTGAGTCTGCTGGTCTTCGTGTTATTTGGTTTTAAAAGGCTTGTTTATGAAAGTGGTGTGACTATATCTTGTTATAGTGATATCTATCTGTCTATCTCTCTCTGACATACCTGATTCAAGGCTGCTAATGCTTTGTGTAGTAGCAAGTTCTCTGGTGCAAGTGGATAGCTTCTCTAAATGCCAAAGTATCCTTGACCAAATTGGGGCTCAGAAATGCTAATGATGTTTTAATTTATGGATTATTATCCTTACTTATTTTTGTGAATTGTCATTCAGAATGTGCTCTTCATTTCAGAACAAATGGAATATATCTGGTCTCTTCTTACTTTGAAGAGTTTGGTAGTACTTACATGGGGTGAAGGAGTAATATCAAGATACAGCATTCCCAATGATTTTCCAAGACACCGTGCAAGTTCTTCATTTAAGTTATTTTTAACAGGTGCTGGTATGGTTTCTTTCATCTGAAATTTTGCCTGCTGATCTCACAGTGTTTTCACTCTGCTTTGACAAACCTATAGAATACTGTTCATTTGTCCAACATTATTTTTCATGAGAAACCTCCACGTAGTTTGTTGGAAAAGAATGCTGAGGAATACTTGATGAGAAGGGGCCTGCAACACAGCCAGAAAGCTCATTCTGCAGAGTTACAGCTTTTCAGTATTCACAGGGTTTGGGAAGAAAGGGCAGACTGTTACAGAGCTATATAATAATTAAGGTGGCATGTGTGGATGATTTAATAGGATTGTCATTTAAATTATTCTTCTGTGAAAAGCCCAATAATCACTGGCTAGTCTGTATTCCTTGTTATTTTTTTTTTTAATATAAATTAGTTTTAAAATGTTTTGAATCATCTGAAATTCAAGGAAGGCCAGGTTTTAATTTCTCATTTATTTGTATGTGCAGGTTGGCTGACCCAAGGGAATTATTATGTAGAAATGATGACAAGACAAAACAAATGTGACAAGTTTTCCTTCCTTGACTCTATTTTAAGCACTGGAGCTCATACTGAATTTTCTTTTAAATACTTTGAGATCTCTCTGACTCCATAATATAATGAAATCCCATTTTAGTGCTCTAAAACAAAAAAAGTGAAGGGCATATTTGCAGTGCATCTCCCTGTGGTTCTCTGTGGGTTAGGTTTCCACATCATGTGGAGTACTACAGTGTGTACTAATTGGCACCTTTGTTGATAACCTCAGTTGAAAGAGCAAGGATTAAGAACCAAATTGCAGCTTCCCTGAAGAAAGTCTTTAAAAAGAATAGTTAACTGGAAGGCTCTGTTTGCTTCCTGGATTTGTCTGAGGTTCTCAGGGGAATGAAACATGTATTCCTCCCCATTCTATTCGAAGACATGAAGATATAGTGTTTAGTCAGGAATGTACAGAACAGCCTACCTAGGAATGAACTACTTTATCTCTAAGAGATTCATAAATGCAGAAATATTTCAATATATGGCTGAATAGGGGGTTCACTGAACCTCATTCTTAAACTCTGGTGAAACAAAGAATCATTTTAAGTGATAATGTGGGGGAGATAGCTCTACCTACCTGTTAATCTTGCTGAACCCTTTTCACTGGAGAACTGTAGAGGTTTTAGTCTTTAGAGTTATAGTTTATTTAGGGTTTAGAGGCCACCTAGTAAAATACCTCACACACCATGGCTCTTAGTGTAGTAGGGAATTCTTAAGTATGTCCTTAAAATAAACTGCATGAAGAGTTTTTTAAAGTTTTGTTAGTATGACTTTAAATAAGTTTATCTTTCTTTCAAAGCCAACAAGGAGTGACCAAGATTGAGGTCAATCTCAATCTAATATCAATACCGAGCAAGACAACGGTCCATTTTCATGGTGCTGAGCAGCAATACCTCATGGTCAGTGGCTGAAAGTATTCTCGCCACATTTTAGTTCTGCACTCCCACCTGAGACAATGCATAAACCTAAAAACAGCCCATGCCTGTAAGAGGCTGTGATCAGAGGAACTTAGCCAATGAATTCTCTACTCCTTAATAGGCACTGAGTCATCTACCTCTTCTCCACCCTTCCATACCAAGCACCTGCACATTCATGGAGTCCATCTTAGGGTGTGAATAGCTGAGTAGCAGTTTACTCTCCAGTGTTGGTATGTGAAAGGACGAATGTAAACCAAAGGACAAGTGGAAAAAAGAATCAGAAACAAAAGGTCCTACATTCATTACATCGGTGGTATAGTATCTCCTAAGCTACTGATTATGCAAAATTATTTTTGTAACTTACTTCCTTTTTCTTGTGAACTCTGCCTTTCTAAGTAGAGCCTGTGCTTTTACTCTTCAAAAACTAATACTCTGGTTATGCCTGCTCTTGTGAAACAACTTCTCAATCATTCTTTTCAGCATCCACTGTAATCATAGCACAAATCCCTATTATGATGGGCACATAACTCACTTTCTGTCTCTCTGAAGAGCAAATACTAACACTGCTTGATAGCTCAACAAACAGTTGTGCTGGAGAGGGACTGCTGTCAGTCTGCCTTAGGCTGTACTTCTACTAGTCTACCACAAAGTAATTTCACTGCTTCATTTGGCTTTCCTAGTTTCTAGACCAAGTGTAGTTGTTACTCTGCAAAAGTAAAAGTATCTGCATTCTGTTAAGAAGATTATTTAAAAAACCTATTGCTGATTGTAATTATTCAGGACCGGGTCATACTCTGAAGCAAGTATTGTCAATACAAGAAAGTCCTTATTCACAAAATATTTTATATATGTAGTTACTATGGAGTTTTGCCCTAAGCAGTACTCACAGGCATGCATTTGGCCTGGTGTAGGTCAGTTCTTTTCTGCTTTTCATTTTGTTATTGCTTCCCCTTCATTTCTTATCCATGAATAACAAGACTCTTCATGAAAGCAGTTTGTGTGTCTTGATGTACCATGAACTTCTGAGGAACAGTTATTTTAGTTACCCTGACTGCATATGTATATTTTAATTTTACCCAAAAGAGAGGAGTGAAGGAACCCTTACAAAAGTTTTCCTTGCGCTTTCATCTCTGGATAAGTTAGAAAAAAAAAATTAAAGGTCCTTAAACTGATAAAGACACTAACTTGGAGCTGCTCATAACGTATCGGGTTTCAAATTCAAAAAAGAAAATATAATTCTCATATTTCTACTCTGATTGCCTTAGAGCAGGAATCCCTAACAAACTCCCTGCTTACATCCAGGCTCACTGGAGTCAAAGAGAATCACCCTGTTTGGTTGGAGACCGACCAGCTTCACAAGTTTCCCTGTGCTGCAGGAGCACTATTAAAAGGAAGATGTCTTCTCCTTGACACAAAGTGTTCTCTTAACTTACATACATTTTTAAAGCTTACTGCCATTTCCTCACACTTTCCTTTTCTTCCTTGCTACTGACTGAGTTACATCAATTCTCTTTCTTTTTAGTAAGAAATAACAACCTATTAACTAGATTTTGGTGAGTCTTTTGGGAAAGCATTCTGCCACTCATTAATATTGGATGGAAGGGTAGAAGGGCTGGGGTATTATTCTGAGGATTGTTCTTTGGTAATTTTTGGCATCATAGCATATTTATTTTTTGGACTGATTCTTTCTAGAACTGTAAAATTATGTATGTATTTAGGTGCATATAACAAGTATGGGTATAAATGCATTTACTTTTTGGTGGAAGTGGAAATACATCACTCTCTTTGGCCAGTCTGACTAACTGACCTTATGTTATAAAGCAATTGACATTACTGTTACTTGACCAACATTTTTCTCTTGAATTCCCATGCTCTCCTGTCCATGCAGAAAGAATGGGTGGTTAATGCCTTATTTATAAAATGTTTAAATCCATGCTCAGAAGAGCACTGTGTTTATCTTAACATCTGCAATGGCTCTTTATGCTTTCTTACGCTCAACTATAAGGTTTTTGGAAAATGCAAAAATTGAGACAATTATTTATCTATAGTTTGTGAAGTAACATGAAGTGAAACTTCAGAAATTGTTTTGTAGTAGTCTTTATACTGTTTTATGAATGTTGAATATTCATGTATGTTTGTGGCAGTGATTATATTTTGTGGCCAAATAGTTTACCGTGCCCTGCAGTATGCAATCGTTTTGCTGTTTCAAAATATTTGCTATGAAGATGATTATACAGTATGTGCCTTTAAGTTTCACATATTTTTTTCTGCTATGATGTGGTGGTTTCCCTGTGTGATTAAAACAGTATTTTTAACCTTAATGCATAGTGTTCAATTAAAGCAACCTACTTAAATCAGCATGTTTTGCATGGTATGATGCTGAAGTTTCCCTGAATGGCTTCTGAGCAGAATCAAAACAGCATTTTAAAAAGATCACACTGAAAAAATTACACCCAAAACAGTAACAGCCTGTTCCCCACCACCCCCAACATTTAATCAGCAGCCTTTTTAGCTGATAGAGTCCTAAGTGATTTTCTTTCCTACTTAAGGCCATTCTAGATATGCTCGCTAAGTGGACCTAACAGTACTAGTATATTTTATGTTAGCAAGACCTGATAGAAAAGTGCTTGAAGTTCAGGGGGCATTTGTCTCCTTTCTCACAAATTCATTTAAGTACCAGTCTTGCCATAGCTTTAACTGGGGCAGACAACCATACAAATGACTTGAGATAAAATGAAAATAATGGACTGAGCTGGGTGCCGGGGGTGGTAGTTACACTGCATGCACATCAATAAGCATTGAGTGTTATTCTATGCTAATGTAAGCCTGATGGATCAGCTTTCGCTTTTAGCCTAGAGGACCATTAAGCACTAGAAGCTGGGTCAAACTGATATAGTAAGGCAGACGTACCCTGACGGTTGGCAACAGTAGTTAACAAGCAGTAATTTGCTATGTGTGAGACTAATATTGTTCAAAATCTTCATGATCAGAACAAAGATCAGAGAAAGGATAATACTTCTTTGTTTAATTTTCTTTTGTAAACTCGATTCATTTTGGAAAAAAACCCCACTGATGCAAACATGAATAAAGCATTCAGCAGTTCTTTTTGGAAACAGTTAATGCATTATTGTATCTTACAGAACATTAAAGCCTTGCATAGGATTTTATTTTCAGAAAAATGTAAGGAAATTCTCATAGGATTATATTGCATAATGAAACAAACGATGTATTATTTTATTTCAAGTTAAATAGAAGTCATTGCTCCTAGATTTTCTTTATAACCCTGAAAGTATTAAAATAAAAGTCAGGTGACTGAGTTATAGATATATTCTGAAGGTAAATTAGAAAAAATAGTGGTATTTGTGTAGATCTGACTCTGAAGAGAATTCTGTCCTTGACATCACAAGAAGATCATACACACCTCACATGATAATAAAGTGTTATCTTTATTCTGTTCTGCTTATACCTAGGTACTGATGCCTCAGATACAAACGCTATTTAAATAGGTGGCCAGATTTAGCTGAACATACATCTAAATGTAGAACAGCTATTCATTTTTCATCTGTTCTTTAACACATTTTTATTCACAATTTTTTTTTCAGATTTTATTCCATGTGTAGAACTGCTGTGCATAGAGCTTTGGATAACCAAAATCACATTGGGAATGCTGATGAATATTTTTAAAAATCAATGTAATGCGTTAAATAAAGCATATCACTGTTACATCTCAGAGGCCTACTGAGAGATTAGGCTGTAGTTGGTTTAAGCTTTGATCTTTTTGCTTCAGTGGTGTGGCCTTATGCACCCTCAGCTTAGCTTTGTCGAGGCCTATTCACATTTTATGCTATCAGGGACACAGTTTGTGGTGCATATTGCTTTTCGTCTGTCTTCTGTTGGGAAATTCTTTTTCCTCCTTGATAGTACAGCACAGTTTGGTGGGGGAAGATGAAATGGTCCATCATGGTTATACCATCTGTAAACTTGGGAGATTCCTTTTGGTTGTCGGGAACTAGGGAGCCCTCTTACATAACAGAAATACTGTAATATTGTCTAGTCCACTCGATAACTCAAATGATGGCTCAAGAAATATGTGGGTAGAAGATAGGGGGTTATTTTAATGTATCTGAGTAAGAAGACATGGTTCCAGGTTACCTGGTCCTCAAATGACCTTCATGTTATCTCTGTAATACTGAAATAATAACTGTTTCTTATCTCATATCTAGAAACAGAAATTTCTCTATGTCAGTCATTGATAATATTACCAAAACCTGTAAGAGATGATTTAAGGTTTAGGGACATAAAGAGTGTACAAGCAAGGCTAATATGTTTTGCTTTCCTCTTACTTGAGAACTACTTGTGTTGGGTCTTTTTTTGAAGCTTACAAAGGAAAGAAGTGAGCTGTAAGTACATCTTGCTTGGAATGTCCTTTGGACTGTTAGCCTTTACTGTGGCAATTTTTTTTCTAGTTTTTATAAATTAAAAAAAAAATTTAAAGTTATTATAAATTTAACAGCTGCTTTTCTTCACAATGCTTTTGTGTGTGTGAATTATTTTTGTTTGTGTCATAAGCTTGTTTGAAATTCAGCACGTATTGAAAAGATAAACCTAAAGCAGCAATATTTCTTTTACTCCAGGCAAAATTTGTGTGGAGTTTTTTTTTTTTAATTCAGTGCCTGGCTAGCCTTAATGTTTTATGTAGAGGCATTGTTAGAAGGTAGTTTGGTGTAGCATAATCTTATTGATTAAATTGTGTTTACTTTCCTGATGATGAAAATAGGAATTTATTCTTCTACTTAATTAGAAGAATATTAGTTAAAAAAGAGAGTTATAAAACACACCTCAATTCACAGAATAGAGAACATAAAAAGTTAATTAAACTTTTTCTGGTTTGGGCATTAAACGAAAAAATGCTATACTGAGATAGATGCCTGTTAATTGCCGATGTCGTCTTCTAGCATGTACTATGTGTAAAAAGGTGCGAGTAACTCCAGAATTAGATGTTTTGACAAAATTTTAGGAAAAAACCAAGTCCAAACCTTATGATTTCCTATTATTTCTAGGGTACTAGGAGTAAATAATAATACCTACTGAAGATTTGAACAGCCTGCTTATGATATTGCAGGAGCTACAGATTTTTTTTGTGGAGGATCTGATATATTGTCAGTGGAAAAATTTCAGTAAATCTTAGATAAAGGATGAAAATTAAAGGAATATGCATAAGGGATTGGTCTATATTGCAACTGCAGGCTTTCTTGCATTTGCTGAAGCGTAACAGCAGCAGCAACCAGTTTCAGAAAATGTTTCATGCCCATTTAACTAAAGGCAAGGTCAGACTTCACTATTTCCTGTCCAAAATAGCATCAGAAGACAGACTCGAACTTGAGTAGATTTCTGTGAGAGTTTAGTGATAGGAAAAAATGTAGATTGTTGGCTTTCTCCCTTTCTAACTAAAGCATCTTGGCAAATATTGTGTTAATATTTGAAGAAACCTGTAGCAAAAAGGGAGAAGACCATTTTCTACTGTTTAGCATCTCAGGAGAATTGTCGCTTCAAATGATCCTTTATCAACTCAGGCTGCATTTATGCTTCTTCACTTGGTCCCTGATGGGATTGACTTTTCAGCTTTCGCCTACTTTGACAGTAGTTAGCAAAATCAGCATACTAAGCACTGGACCATCTACTGAAGACACAGTAATTTAGAGGAGCCTGAACTTACTGTCCACAATGTCAGAGAATTTGGAGAATTACCTGTCTCTTAAGACGGTACTCTACTGTCTTAAGTAACCTCCAAGAATGCAGCCATGTTGTAGAATTGATAGGCTTCAAGGGTAAGAACAACCATCATAAGAATCAGAGGGACTGGGACCCCACTGTCTCCTCACTGGGTAGGTCCCAAACATTTACTGTAACAATTTGAAAATTAGGAAAGGAACCGCTCTGAACAAAGATGGTTTTCCTGGCTCAGATCAGAATTACTAAGTCATATTCACATTTTATTCCTGGGTAAGGAATTAACTTAAAAAGAAATTAAATCTGACCTTTGGTGGAATAGCACTACAAAACTTCTGCTGTGAAGAGAGATGCAGTCTTTCTAAGGGGGAGATGATGCCAGGTGAGCTGAAACCACAAATGGTATCAGCTCTTATAAACTTGAGCAGGGGACAGCTTGCATAGGAAACAGGCCGAGATGCTACAGGTGACAGAGCTTATTAAGATTATATGCACTGATGGGGAATTCCAGGCATATACCTAACTTGTCATTCCAATATAAATTGGTGACTGAGTGAATTGACTCTGGGTCAGATCTCTCATTCATTATCATGACCTGTTGTCTTGGTGATTGGCTGGGAACAGACTCGAAGGCGACTAAGACTTTTAGGAGTGACATAGAATTCTGGAAATTGCATCCTGAATTGCCCATAGAAAGGAAAAGAAAGTGAGAATGCTTTGGATATTGCTGTGGAAGAAAAGAGGTTAGAGAATAGGAAGAGCTTTCATTAAGGTGTTAAGGTTTGTTGTGTTGACCTGCACTATTAACAGATTTTGAAATTGTGTAAGGAAATGTGGATTAATTCCCACCATTTACTCTGATGTCTGTGACTTCCTAAGGAATTGGTTTTTGCGAAAATGAGGATTGCTTTGGAATGAGTGAAAGTTTTCAGCTGGGAGCTGTACATACTTATTAGAAACTGAAGTTAAGAGACAGGCTTTATCCTCTTTTAGTTTGTTTGAATGAAAAAAAAAAAAGACAAAGTAATTTAGACTATCTGTAATACACATAGAAGTAATAAGAGTGGCTACTATGAATTGTGATGGAGAAAATAATACTAATTGGAACTTGTGATTTGTTACATAGAAACATTATATCATAAATTCAGAACACTTTTATTTAAGTGTTCTATATTTTGGTAAAAGTTTCAGGAAACTAGTTGCGGTTTCTCTTTGGGAGAGAGTATTTTTAAAGAAGAGGACAAGATATATTAAATGTTAATTGTTATTTCTAATTCATGTTTAAATGGGATGTAAAAATACTGCAAGTTTTACAATTCATTGTATCATTATGAAAAAGTCTCCACATAAGACATTTTCAATGTTCTTCCTTTTTAAAATGGTACTGTACATCTACAGTGCCTGTGTTGATATTGTAATGTAATACCCTACCTTCAAAGAAAAATACAGTTTTAAAACTGTTTATTCCAAGTACGTTTAATACGATGACACTACAAGATTCTAGAATTATATTGCTATAAAGTGGAAGTACAAGGTTTTAAAATTCTCTGAAGCTCAAAAATTCTGAAAATTTAAATGATATACATCATGGTCAATGTGGTTCTCATTCAGCTATTTATGTTCTTAAATCAGTTGAAGGGACCTGCAGCATGTGAGTATAATGTTAACAATGTGTGTATTTTCAACCCATTTATTCTTTTAATAATTTTGTGTAGTATGTTAATAGATGTAGTTTACTTTTAATGTGCTTTGTGTAATGTCCTTATGTTAAGTAAATGGAGAGATTATAGGAAAGAATTGACTTTGCATATTGTATTTTTTCAATTTTTTTTGTCCCTTTGAAGATACAGGGCTTCATAATCACATCAAACTATTAGTAATGACCTATTCTTGTAAAGTCAGTCAAGTAATCATATCCACGTTATTTAATTACATGATTTCAATAGAAAAATAAGAGACTACAATGGGTATGGGAGATGTGTAACAGGAGGGGAAATACCATAGCTTTCTGTTTTTTGAAGACTGAATTCAAATCAAGTTCAGTCAGAAAAAAAATAATGTTTTACCATATCAGGTTGACAGGATTTTACGACATTTATGTCATTTTATGAAGCCTACAGAAGAGCCGAAGAGGGACTGTTTACGAGGAAGTGTAGTGACAGGACAAGGGGCAACGGTTTTAAATTAGAAGAGGAGAAATTTAGATTAGACACCAGAAAGAAATTCTTTACGGTGAG
>BJBW01000699.1:324666-340635 GCA_004320125.1 Scolopax mira | reverse complement strand
CAACCTGCTCTAGTGGGAAGTGCCCCTGCCCATGGCAGGGGGTGCTGGAACTCAATAATCTTTAAGTTCCCTTCCAACCCAAACCATTCTACGATTCTACATATGCAGAACTGTTATGTAATTTTGCAGAATTGTTAAGTTGGATTTGAAGAGGTCCAGGTTTGGTCTGCCTGGACTATAAAAGCAAGACAGGCAAGGTTTTGAGAGTGAGATAGACTATTCAGACTGTGCTGAAGATAATTAGTAGTTCATACTTATGAAATGATGATTCACTTAAGGGCATAAAAATCGTATTATAAGTTTTAATGTGCATGACATACCCTGCTACTGAATGCTGAAGCACCAGGTCCCCCCATGCTTTGAGCTATATATGATTAGTGCAAGCAACTTTAAATACAGAGTGTGATCTACGTAGGTGAACACTTTTCCTGGGCGTGAACAGACTAGAATGGAGCAGAGAGCTTCTGATTTTGCTGCTTCACTGATCACTTCACTGATCACTGCTTCACTACCTTCACTGATCAGGTATCCAGGCAAATCAAGTTCAGGAGCCTTTGGTTTTGGTAGTAATCTCTTCAGCATGCACTTCATTTTTATTTTTTTTTTACAAATTTTCTTGCTTCTACAGCAGCAATGAGTACAATAATATAATTACTTATCTATTTACTAGCATAAGTTGCAGGCAGATGGTGAACAGCAAGCTGGAGATGATTATATAGTAAACCTGCTGATCTCTGTAAGAAACATCTCAGGGAAAACATATAGGGCATGTATGAAGAAGATTTAGATTATCAAAACAACTAGAGAACAAAAAAGGCTGAATGTGATTGGGTCACTTAATACAGGGTTATCAGAAGTAGAAACACTTCCTATATAGTTAAGTATAACCATCTGTTTTTTAAAAAGAAAGAAATTTCCTAGTCCTAAAAAGGTGTTTCAAATGAGTAGGAATACATGTTTTTAAGGCTTGTGAGATAGTTGTTACAAAACACTTGGTTTTGATTGAGTAATATCTGGAATGGGTTTTTGGTCTCCAAAATTAGAGAGACATCAAGATGACAGGCCCAAACCATGAGTTACTACAGTAATGTAATATTTTACAGCAATCTCCATTCCTAAAACACAGGCGTCTAGGAGTTTTTGTAAAATTACGGGTATTACTGGTGGAAAAGCCTTGATATATTTGCTAGATTTCTCTGCTCTGCTTAAATAGGTAGCAAGTTGGGGAACAGATTTGCTTTCCTTTGAAAATCAAATTAAAAAATGGAGTTTTTAATTTGTATATTTTCCAGCCTGGAAGGGAATTCATCTAATAATGATAATTAAAACAAAACACCTGGGGAAAGAGGAGAGAACATTAGGGTGTGATGTCCCAGCCTTTCTCTTCCTTTAAAAAAAAAAATCATTTATTTGACCAAGTGAGTTAGACGTGTGTGTGTGTGTTTTGATGCAAGCTGGAGAGGCCAAGGAGTGGTGCCATGATGTTAGCCTAGTGGAGGAGAGGAGGGAAGAGTAGTATCTCCCCTTTCAGAGCCAGCACATGAATCAGCTTCATGTGGTGTTTGGTCTAACAGCCCACTGCTCTCCTGCTTGCTTGCCTGGCTTGTGCTGCTGTCCTCTGTCTTGGGTGAAAGAGCCGTGTCAGTGGAGTTAGTAAGTATATTAATCTAAAGGATTTTTTTTAAATTATTTTTTTGTGGATTAACCTTCCATTGATCTTGTTGTACAGCCCAGTTATCAGAAAATCCAGGGTAGGAGTGGCAGTGGGAATGTGGTGTGGGGACCAGGAATGAGGAGGGTAAAAAGAGGAGAGAGGCCTCCTCTTTGGTCAGTGAACAGCCATTTGGTTGGATTACATCACATAAAATTACATCTCAAAATAGTTTATATTCCTGAAAGTAGAAGGTCTGCTTAAGACAGCAGACCCAGGTTCATATTTGCTCTGATTCAGGTAGAGAAAAAACTCAAAGCTGGTGAGATTGGACAGTAGAGTGAAGCCAATCTAATGTCTATGCCCGAAGGGAGCTTCTGCACTCCTTTCTACAAACTCCCATTCTGACTATTTCTGCCACTTCCATAGCCATCAGCATGGTCACTGTTCTGACTCCACATGAAACTATACTGAGGCAGAATGGGGTGAGAAGGGTTAATTTTGACTTTTCTGTAGGTCTAGTGTTCTGAACCTAGTCAGAGGAGTTCAGTCATGGCATGCCTTTGGGTTTTGTTTGCTTCCAAAGGGGTAGGAAAAAAAAGAAGTCAGCCTATGCACTGAGTACTTTATGGCACTAAAATAGTCTTTTTTTTATTAATTAAGAAAAAAAATTTGGAAGGCTAGATGAAAGAATAGCTTTCCCCTACTACTGGAAGTAAGGCTGCAGTAATAGCACTCCTAGATTTACAAGCAGTGGCCAAGCATATGCTCACATCTGCCTTTTTACACTATTTCAGTTTCCTTGTAGCTCTATCATCAATAAGACCTAAGGGGCGTATGTAGAGAACAAATTGTGCTATTGTAAGTGCCCAGTTGAAGAGATTTTGTGTCTCAGGAATGTCTTGGATATTTTCTTGTGTTTCTTTCCTGCTTTTGTAATTTCTTTACTGGATTCATTACTGAATGTTCTGAATAATATTTATTTCTATATCAAACCTCAATAAGTACATGTATGATTTGCAAAACTCTGACTAGTAATGACCCTGTTTTAAGATCTTGCTTTTATATTATGTTCTTTTTATTTTGCTCTAATCAAACCGATAGCAGAGTGGTCTATGGTATTCGATGTCTGCTTAGCTTTAAGCTCCCTGTTAATGCAGTTCCTCTTGGAGAGCTGTGTCCAGTATTTTATTTATTTTGATAATGTGTACTAATTGACAGAGTGAATCTCTGTTATGAGAGTCTCTTCGCTGTAATGTTACTTTACTTAATCTTCTAAGTACATTGTCTAGTTTAAATTTGCCCTTTTGCTCTGGTGTTGATTTTTACCCGTGCCAGTCTTTCAGCTGTTAAAGAACAATGCCTTTAGGTATTCAAATAGAATTATGATCCCTAGGATTAAATGTAGGGAGGGTTGGGACTGGTGAGAGAAAGGTAGAATTTTTGTAAAATTGGATATTTCTGGTCTTTCCACTTAAGGAGTAAGAAAACTTCCTCTTGTCTTCTTGATCAGTCAACAAAACTACATTGACTTTCTGCAAAATTGCTTGCTTGTTAATTGTCAGATATATTGATTTGAGAAAACTAAAGAGCAAAGGTTAGTGCTTTTCTGTGGGTATGTATGTATGTATGTGTGTGTGTTTGTGCATATATTAGTCAGTCTGATATTACTTGGGACTTTCAAGTTGAATGTGTTTTTCATCTTCTTTGTAAGGTTATTCTGATGCAACAATGGTGTGTTTGATGAAACTATTGCCTACATAGAATGGATCTTATACTATTTAAAAGTTTCTCGGTTTTATTTCAACTTATGCTTTAGAAGGAGATTTGTTTGGCTATGGGCCTGCTAATACATCACAGCATTTAACGTTGTGTTAGCAACAAGGGAATTTTTGTTTTTCAGCAAAATTGCATTTACTGAAATGAATTAAGAGTTCAGGGGCTGCAATTTCCTATCCCAAATCACCTTGCAACTACTTAGACTTCACGGAGAAGTTGTAGTTCGTTTTAGGAAACATGAAAATGCTTTTAAAGTAATGACTTTGAGGTTAAAAAAAAAAAAATCAGCAAAAGTGGGGACACCTGCTGTTAATAATAAGTGCCTGCACATTCATCAGACTTACATTCCCGGTAGAGGGAACCGCTGAGTAAAATCCTGCCGGCTCTTGCTGAGATCCTATAGGTGGCAGCAGTCACTGCAGTTTAGGTGGTTAACAATGGAATGATTTATAGGTACGAGAATAAAGATGTCATAACAAAGCTAATGGGATCTTTCTGCGGAAAAGTGCTGCTCTTTGAAATAGGATAAGTGAGAAGAATGCCACTTAATTTTTTTTTTTTATTTTTCATTTAAGGTGTCACTAGTTCTTTGGCTACAAGTTTAATGTTTTTATACTGTTCCCAGGCAGGATTTAAGGTAGCCAGAATTTTATAGTGCCATACTTTGCACAGGCAGAGGGAAAAACCTGATGGGAATTTTAATAAAGAACAAACTCTTGTTAATTCTGATGCTGGAATTACAAATTCTATGTTACTGTGTAAGCTTTTGACTGATAATTAGAAGATTTAATGGTGCAAAGTAAACAATGTTGCTTTACTTTTGAGAAGCCTGGCTGAAACCAGGTTGGTTTTCTAAACTAAATGTATATAATAACACAGTTGCTAGACTCCAAATTCTTTGCATGAAGAAGCCTCAGAACTGAGGTAGCGTATTTACTGAATCATTTTTGCTTTCCAGAGTGAAGGAGAGAAGCTTGCTGTTTGAACTTCATAAACATAAGAGCTTAGTTAAGCTGAATTAATATGTGCTGCTTATGTATGTATTTTATCGTATATACCATTGGGCAAGTATCTATGCTGTTTTCATTTTTAACCTAACCCCCCTTCCTTTTATAAGTGACATGTGAATTGAATTTGATCTCTTTTCTTCAGATGTACTACAGCACAAGAAATGCCATGCCCTGCTGCTGGAAAAACTAGGGGTTTTTTCTTTGTTTTTATCATGCTAAGTATTTTACCTAGTAATTTTTTTTCAAATTGTGTTGAAAATCATTGAAGTTAGTTTCTTACTCGTTTCAAGAAAAATAGAGTCATCTTGTATAATTTCAAATAAAGTGGTAAGAAGTGTGCTTTCTAATATGACAATGAAACAATAAATAAAAACTGTTTGCTTCTGTATCAGTGTGGATCTTTAATTTCTGGGTGAATGCATTATTGTACCCTCCTACATATATAAATACATTTTCCTTGGATGGAGCATTTCCCTAGCTAGCATTTTTCACTGTTAAAGCCCTCACCTGTTCTCTAGGATGTACTTTCATGTAGGTGGTATGTAACATTGGAAGCTTCTCCATATTAGTAGTTTGCACAATATCACCAGAAGATAAAATTTCAAAGACAGATATCGTTAAATCCCTTTTACAGGTAAGAAAGTAAAAATAAATCTCTTTTGTTCTATGTTTAACAGTCTTACTGTGCTTTAATGGATGCTTACAATGTAGGAAAATTAACAGCTTAAAATGTAACTGCAGATTTTGGGATTTGTTTTGATATGTCTGGTAGTCCTATGTTAAGTCTATAGAAACAATTTTATTTATTTTTGTCTTTAGAAAAGAATGGGGTTTTTACTAGGGAAGTGCTGCTTATTGCCATATTCACTGAGACTCTCAGCTGGTGTGTTTCTAAATCATAAGTGAGATAATAAATGATTTCATACGGCCTTTGAAGTTCAACTGTTTTCAGTGAACTGTCTAAATACAATCATTCATCAATCAGGGGCAGAATTAATATATAGGTTTGAAATAGTCCTTAACACCTCTGAAAAATGTTTTACAGAATGAGACAGCACCAAAGCAATTTTTTAGTCAAACCTTGTTTGACATATTTGTGGCAGTAGATGTGTTTGGCAGACTCTTGTGGGCCTGCTGCGTGAAGCAGGTGAGAAGGATTGGGACCTCTCCATTGTTTTTGTCTTCTTACAAACTGTAGCTGTGCATACATAGCATTCCTCTCTTACTGAGAGACAAAAGAAAAATACGTTTTAAAATACTTGAAACAGTGAATAAAACTTTCCAAATACTCAAAACACTAATTAATTGCTGCACAGCTTTTCTTCATGTTGACAGTGACTATAACTGACAATATTTTAGAGTTGTTTTCTTAATTCTTATTGATTATTTTCTTAATTATTCTTCTTTATGTTGTCAATTGTTCTTTGCTAAATATTATCCAATAATTACCCAAGTAAGAAGCAACATTATGTTAATAACAAATTGATTCTGAATTTCCCACAAAAATCTGATTTATTTTTCTTTTAGTTCTTCAGTGTAATCAGTGACAGGAAACAAAATAGTTGTTGCTGTGTGCTTTGTTCTTTCTGTGAATGTCAATCACTTGCTTCTCTGCACCTAGGAAAATTTTAGTTTTGAGAACTATAGCATATGACTTGAATTCTGTAGAGCATTAAAAACATTTCTGAGAGGTGATGAACACTTGGCTTATGTCAGTGTAAGCAAGCAATTTGGCAAGTGGAGGCAGATCATTAGATCAAAGTAGTTGGTGCTAAGACTTATATGTTTGCATTGTAGCGGTTTAATTTAGGGATTCTACCTCAAACTAGTTTTAGTTTGGACTATTGGATGAAATGCTGTCACCATAGGCATGATCTGAAGTTGTTCAAGGGACCAATAATTCATTTAGATCCCCGAGTCCTGATGCACACCTACAGTGGAGCTTCCAACTGAATCTCTTCTGAAAGGAATCAAATTGACATGCCAAGACTCCTTCATAAAGGTGACATAAATGTGATGAATGAGGACAGCTGGGAGGTTCAGTTCACTTCAACTAGAGAATGTATGTAGGAGCAGCCTCAGACTTCTCAATGATTTCAGAAAGCTTCAGAGGATGGAAAGACTTGGTACTTTGGAAAGTGTTGGAAGGAAGGAATTGTTATCTCTGCTAAGTGATCATCAAAATCAAGATATGTTTTGGGGAAAAAGCCCAAGATATCAACATTAGTTGTGAATGTAAACGGTAAATTCCCGAAAATTTCTGCCATTAAGTGCAAATGCAGGAACGTTATCTAATTAGGTTTAAGCACTATAACTGCATTTGATGTATTTTTAATGTGTAAATCCAGGGAAGGCTCCAAGCATTTTTCAAGAATGCCTAAAATATTATTTGGAATATGGCTGTAAGTTAATTTACCAACTTTTCACTGCTGTTGCGGTTTCATAAGACTCTTTCCTTCCCCACCAGTTCTTTTTCACCATCAACGCTTTTCATGAGTTTTATGCATCCCACATTGTCTGACTCTATCTTCATGCACAAAAGGTGCTTCTATTGCAAGACAGTTGATGCAAATTATCATCTTGTGTAGAATGTTGGTGGGAGTAGAAAGCTGGCCAAGGTCATCAGCAAAGGAATACGAGTATAGGTTCTCTTAACTGTCCAATAACTGTCTTGTTTCCAATAATAAAACTGTTCTCTAGTGGGTAGTACTTCACTGTGGAAAAGTAGCTTCTTCTACAATGTCACCCAGAGGGTGAATGAGCTTTACTTTCAGTTCTGCTCATAATAAATTAGCTGAATGTGACTAAGGAATAAAATGGGGATGTTTGTTTATTTGGAATAATTTATTTCACTATAAAATAGTGAAATATTTTACTATTTCTACCTCTACCTTGAAACTCTACCTTTATAGTTAATGCTAACTACCCATTAATGTCTGTAACATGGATCCTGTGTCTTCATATTTGTTTGGACAGTTGTCATGATAGATAGGAATATAAGAAACTGTATACTGTACCAGATCAAAGACCAAAAACAGTCTCCTTTTCTAGAGCGATTATTGGTGATCCTTCAGGAAGGAACAAAGGTACAGAGTGCTGTTTCTCTGAGGTGTTCCCCTGGCGTATGTGAGTTTGTGATTTAGGAAGTTCTTCAGTTAAAGGTTGTCCCTATATATATTTTTAAAATAGTTTTAATCATATATCTTCCATAAATTGTGTAAACAGTTACTGGACTTATTTACCTATCCAGTGGCAGAGTGTTCCTCATTAAACTACTTTACTGTAAATTATGAAAAAAGAGTAGTTTTCCATGTTTGTTTTACATTGCTGCTATGTGTGCATTCCTGAAATACAAATTAATAATAAAATTAAAGTGCAGCTTACTCACCTACATTGTTATACTCAATTCCATAGATTTTTCACTTTATTGAACTTCAAAACATTTGGTTTTATTAATTTTTTTTTTTTTGCCCATTTTTTCATATATTTTATATATTTTTCAAGCATAACTTGCTCAAACAAACCTCTATATTATTGACTGCTTTATGTACATCACTTCTAATCTTTTTTTCCTTTTTTCCATTTCCACAGTAGAAATGATTTAACACCTCTGGGTCAGATCCCATTCCTTTTCTCTTAGAATTTGTATTGCCCTTGTGGACCTCTCCTATCAGTGGTGCGAGTTACTTGTGTTCAAGTAGAGAATTTGAGATTTTACTTCTTCATATCTTACTGTTATTTAAAAATAACATTTCATTAGTTCTTTAGACCACTGTTTTGTGTTAAATAGGTATTTTTATTGAGCTATATTCAAGAATAAAGTTTTTCATGAAAATAGCATTGTTAATATAATTACTGTGTATATCTCAGCAAAACTTGTTTTAACAGGGATAATATTGAGTATGTCTAAATTAGTATATATGTGCCAACATGAGTTCTTTTGTTGTTGGATTCTTTGGGGATTTTTCAAAGTCTTCCCTAGCTCAGTCTGATCACAGATTGCTTCTGCGTCTTGCAAATATCTGATACTTCTTCTGTTTTCCATAGAATGAACAAATCTACAACAATAATAATTTTTATACAAGTTGGGAAGCTGACTGCGTTATATCTTCCACATTTTAAAACAGATAATTTGTTATAGTTCTGTCTCCTATGCGCTTTTCCTCTAATCGGTTCTGTATAGTTTGAAATTTTAAGTTCTTAATGTAACTTTTATTGATTGTACTGTTGCTAGTTATTTTCTTAATTTCTTTCTCTGATTATCTGTATCTTTAAATTTATCTTTTAAACTTTATTTCTGAGGCTTTAGAAGTCCAGAGAGGTCTATCAGTTTTATTTTATACATCATTGTTAAGCTACCCAGAGGGTTCTAGTAGACTGAGAAGATGTGCGTTTCCTTTAAAGTCTGCCATGATACAACTTTATCATGTTTATCAGGGCACTTTGTATATGTCTCTTTAATGGTAATAATGTTGATTTTTCTTTGCTACCTTCTAATTGTGCTGAACAGATTTGGGTTTAGCAGTAGACACAGAACAGTCATTGGTCATGTTCCCTTTAGGAAGACCGTGCCATGAGAGAGCTGTGACAATATCACAGGAGGTCGGAGCATATGCTATAGTAACTGTATTAAGCAAAAGCTAAGGCTCTATCTAAGGCCCTGGGAAAATGTATTGTATGGCTTTTTTTTTTTTTTTTTTTTTAAATTAAGGTTATAATCAGTTACTTTAAAGACAAGGAGAACATAAACAAATGTAGAACCTGCTTATTGCCACTGACAAAAAACATTTTTGTTTTAACTTCAGTAAAGCTTTGGATAACTAAATATTTCACAGCATGTTAGTTTATTCCATTTTATTGCTGTTAACAAACTTTATTTTTCACATGCACGTCTTTTCTTTATTGTGTCCGTACTAGATAATGGAAAACTTCTGACAGATGAAGGGTGCTGTGCAGTAGATTAAGGTCAAATATATCTCCTCTTTCAGGTGCTGGTTCCTCCATGATTATATCAATCCACATGCTATAATTTGTCGTCTTCTGGACTTGATTTCCACTAAGTATTCCTCCTTATTTTCATTAGACCATGGCATTAATTTTCCTGTTTAGAAACCTGTGTTTTGTAATGAGAACAACAGGCAACAATTGGAAAAGTTAGTAATTCCATTTTGTCTTTGAAAGAAGAAGGATGAGTTTTAAGTGAGCATTAGATATGAACAGTGTTAGCTGAGAGTTAGATAGCATTATTAATATTAAAATATTAAAACTGTATTGATATGCGTTGATCTGGGTTAGTTGTTACCCTGAAGTAGACACTATTTTAAAAATTAATGAAGTCTATATATTAGGTATGAACCATGGGAACTCCACAAGTAATTATAAAATTCAACATATGGCATTGGAAGTCAAGGGACTGCAGAGCTAGGAGTTGTATATAAAGTTAGACATAAATAATCTCAGAGAAAATAACTTATTTGTGACTTGACAGAAGTAAAATTACTGTTTGTAAAATTAAGAATATTCTCTGCTGTGTGTCATGTAATTTTCTTCTGAGGACGGTCTCTAAGTCTGAAATCTCTCCAAGTAATTGATTTTCCTTGTAATACACAAACATAAAAGGGATGCTTTAGCAATATTTGCTGTTCTCTAGGTGGAGTCTTTACATCTGACAATGATTGGGACTTTGCTTTCCCTGATTCCAAAGGTTTTCCAGCAGGGAAATTAACAGGAATGATAGGTCTTGTAAGTGAAGCCTTGGTTTGTGACTCTGAAGACCAGATTTTATTTCTTGGCTCAGTTATTGTGTGCTTTTTTGACTTTCAGACACTCAGAGGCAGATCCAGAGGTGAATGAGGTTAGTAGTAGGACTTCCATTTGTGTTAGACTGGGTTTCTATGAGCACTTTGCTCTTTTTGTTGTGCTCTATTTTCTAATCTCTCTCAGAGCTGTATTCCTTTCTCCCCTCTCATTTTTCGTATTAAACTCTAAACTCTGTTTTAGGGACTGCCTTTGTTACAGAGTTTTATAATTTAAAACACAGCAAGGTGTTTTTGTAATTAGTGTTGATACTGCAATTAAAGATGGTCCTGGAGCTTAAGACGTTACATAACATTTCCAAGATGTGGAAGATGCACTCTGGGACATCTTCACTTTTAGTCTGTACTGACTCTCTGAGTGCTGGCAATAGTGACTACAGAACTGTTCTATTGCCTATTTTAGGATGTAAATTGGCTTGGAGAAGTGACTGTCTACTTTCCTTCCCTCCAGCCTGAGGTGAAGTGGCTTGCTTATTGAATACTCTTATCCCTCAAAAGCCATGTACACAAGAGTGTACTTGTGATCTCTGCCTGAACTGGAATAGTGATCTACATACTGTTACAGGGTATTTAGAGTAAATTCTCTCTGGGGTTAATAACCCTTCAACTATTCACTCTGTAGTCTAATCTTTTTCAGAACTGCCTTGTAAAAAATGTAAAACCAAAATAGCTTGTTAAACTTGTACTCCAAGGAAATTATTGTGTAATATATGTGTGGATAAAGCATAATATTTATAGTTTTTTCATCTCTAATTTTCTGTCCTCAGTATTTTAAAAGTACAGTGGTAGCTTACTCCTGCATTTTAAGCAGAAAGGAAATGCTAAGAGTTTTTGTTTGCTTTCCAGTACCAAATGGAATACTGGGCTGTGAGTATTTTTTTGCAGGTTGGGATGTTGTGTTAGCTTGTATTTGGTTAGTTTTATGGTATTTACTTTTTATGTTTTCTTAAATAATGAGGCATTTTTGTTGCTTTGTTTTCTTTGTCTTGATATTTTGTTTGCTTATAAAGCAAAATACTTGATAAAACACTATTTTCTGTAACATGGACTCATGTCATTGATAGTTATTTAGACTCTCCTCTATACATAGAATTGTTAAATTCAAATTGTCTCTATACAGATACTCCTGAGTCTCCTGAGTACTAAAATTCCATTTATTTCACAGTATTTTTGTAGATAGTGATGCTTTTTTTTTTTTCAAGCTTTGAACCTCAGACAGAGAGAGATTAAAATCCAGAGTTCCTTGTAGCATTTGCTGCCCTATTTCTAACATGTTTTTTTCTGATCAACCATCACCCTGTTCTCTCTTTAACATGAGTTTAAGATCAATTGTGTGACATTGTATTCAGTGTTTCTGCAAATCTAGAAATTAGGGGGTTTCAAGTTGCATACCCAAAAGACAAGAAACATTTAATGTTTAACTGTTTTGTATACTTTTATTCTATCAGACAGGAGATAAAGAAGAAGTTTCTCAAAGAATGATCTAGCTATGGAGGTCAGACCAGGTTGCTCTCAGCTTTATCCTGTCTGATCTTGAAAACCTCCAAGAATGAGGACTGCAGAGCTTCTCAGGGCAACTTGGTCCAGTGCTTGCTTGACTGTCCTCATGGTGAAAAAGCTTTTCCTTTCCTTCCAATTGAAGCTGTTCTTGTTTCAATTTATGCTCATGGCCTCTTATGCCACTCTTGCCACTGCTGTAGAAAACCTGGCTCCATCTTCTTGATAATGACCTTGTTAGGTACTAGATGGTCCCCTTGCCCTTGTTGTCTCCAGGCTGAATACCCTCTGTTCCCTCAGCCTGTCCTCACGGGGTTTGCACACCAGCCACCTACGCGGCTTTGTGGCTCTCCACTAAACTCACTCTTGTTCCTCAGTGTCTTTTTGTCATTCCCTAACAATGGGTGCCCTATGCCAGATGTAGTAGTCTAACAGGTGCCAAGAAAAAGTGGACAATCGCTTCCCTCAATCTACTCTCGGTGTTTCTTGTCATAGAGGCCAGGATGATGCTGGCCGCCTTTGCTGCGGAGGCACACTGCTGGCTCATGTCCAGCTTGCTGTTCACCAACACTCTTTAGGAGGTTTCCAGCAGAGCTGCTTGCCAGCCTCTCAGTCTCCTGCTCAGTGTTGTTGTAGGGGGGGCTTTTGCTTCCCAGGTGCTGGACTTGGGACTTTTCCTCACTGAATGTCGTGAGGTTTCTGCTGACCTATTCTTCCAGCTTGGCTGGTTCCCTCTGAGTGGCAGCCCTGTTCTACTCAGCTGGGAGGCGGGCAGGTAGGTGTATTTGTATAACATTGTTATGGAATCCATTATTCTGTCACAATATAATCCTGAAGTGCTTACCAAAAGGTATACGTTACTAGCTTTCATTGTGGCATTTGGAGAAAATGGACAGGCTTTTAGGAACACAAGCCTTCTTCTGAAAAAGAAGCATCAGCAAAACTCAAACAGATACAAATTAGAATGAATGGCTACTGTGAACTTAACATAATTATGTAAATCAGTGAGACAATCTAAGGGGGAAAAGTAAAAATGGAAGGGAGAACCTAGCAAGGTATAAGGTCATTGGACCTTTGGGATGCAAAGATATAATTATGCCTCTGAAATGCTGAGGAATTTGAAGGAAATCTGCAGTATACTATAAAATCAACATCTAAAGAATGTTGATTCTTTATTCAAATAATTTTTTAATTTCTATTATCCAGGAAAATAATGAATTTTAGATTTTAGCCTCTTCTTCCAATATAACATACAGGAATTACTTAATAATCAAGACTCAGTGGAGGGATCTTTTTTTTTCCTTGGTAAAAAAATGTTTTCCTGTTGGTAAATTGATTTTATTAGTTGTCAGTGTGAGTTAACTGTGATATGCTATAATTTCTTTGACATATTTTACATGTTTCAATCAGTTGTTATTGGAATTTTGTACATTACATGAAATACAGTGAAGAATATGTGACTTCTAATGATTCTGGTTTAGGAAAAATATCACTCTGTGTAAAATTTTGCATTTTTTTTTCGAATACTGGGAAAATTTGGAACATGTCGTCTTCCTCCAGATTAAATTCTTATTTTTAAATTATTTTCCAAATAGCTGTAAAAACGTATCACACAGGACAAGGAAGAGTGTAAGTTCAGTGAGATTTTCTTTTTGTGGTAAGAAAGAAGATGACACATGGTGGTTTGATCAAAAAAGTAATCTGCTCTCAAAGAAGCATCTCTTTTGGGTATAAAGTCTCTTTAGGTTAGCTGGATTCAATCCTCTGAGTAAATTTACTGATCTCTTGGAGCCATGTGTCAAAGACCTTTTGCTTTATTTTAAAGAATGCCAGGATTTGAAGATGTAGATGTGTTGGTTTCCAAAATTCCATGTGTAATGAATTGAAGGTTGCTGATTATAGGTTGATCATAAGGTCTGTAAAGTTTAAAATTTAAATTTAAATTAAAGTAGAAAATTTCTGGAAGTTGTGCATTTATTCAGCCTGCAATAGAGTTAATTCCTTTGTTGTTAAATAATAAATCATCTGATGGCTCTGAGGGAAAGGATGTTTTCTGTCTTTTTTATCTTCTCTTTCCAGGTTGCAATCTGATCTTTTGTCTGTATTTCTCCTTTTTGCTTGTTGCACTTGCAAGGCTTTTCTAAGAGGACTTTTCATAGCCTTTCTCAATTTTTCATTCCATTTTGCCTACTGTCATTCACATGATGTGAATTTTCTTACTCCTAAATTATTTTATTGTTAGTTTAACCAATCTCTGCCTTCAGTGAAGGTCATATATACACCAGTATTATTGACTAACACAAGCCACATCTTGAGTTATAATGCATTGAGAAATTTTCAGCATCTGGCACATAATTTCTCTAAAGATGTCACAAAACAGATTGTGATTTTAGGCTTTCAAAGGAGCTATGTGTAAATGATTTGATATAGGTGGTGAATATTTGTGTATATAAAATACAGTAGGAGTACCTATGCTTTTTACAATTTTCAAGAATCTCTTCCTTAGGGGAGGGAGTTAGAAGAGGCTGGCATGTTGGATGATGATCAAGGAAAGTTTCAGTGGGTGCTGTATTTGTGTTGCTCGTCATTCAGTAAATAGCAATTATTTTTTTCTGAATGCAATACCTGTGAATGATTTAATAACTGTAAATGTGTGTTTCCACAGCTTATATGGCGGTTTTTCTGGTTTTTAGGCAAATATGAGATGGAAAGCAGTGGTGATTGGTTGAAAACTTAGTTACAGCTGAAGATGCCCGTCTGTAATAGTCCAGTTATTCCACTAAGAAGTGTATTTCATTGTAACAGAATTCTCTGGGGATAAATTTGGGATGGAATTACATTTTGAAATTGAAGGAGGCAGAACTTCTATTGACAGGACTAGTCATAAATCTGGAATTAAATTAAACACTTGCTTCTCAGGCAAAACTCATGCACTCACTGTTGAAACATCATTTCTTTTGATGCAAATATTATTTGCACTGGGTCAACCTAAGCTGCTTCCTGCCTTGTGTTTAGAGTCTTTCCTTTATTCTTAAATATTGGTACCTTTCTCTGCCTCTGCATCTACTTTCTCCGGATCAGGTGTCCCATACAAGTGTCAGAAGTGTTTTCAGAAACTCAAATCAGGGGCTAACAGGAATAAATTGATTTAAACAGACTCAGTGAGCCTCTAAGATGAGGCAGTCAGTTCTGTTTGAGAGAATACAAGATAAGGAAATAACGAGGTTTCATGTCTGTGCTGTCATTCATCAATATTGCCATATGATGTGATTTTTGTGCTTTTCTATTATATGCTTAGAAGACCATTGCTACATCAAAAGTTTTTTAGCTTGTAGTCAGTGGGATGCGTTAGTCCTATGTTATCTGCAGATGAGGTACATACTTTGCCAAGTCTCAGATAGTCAACTTTCTCACACTCCTGTGCTGATAGTCCTGTACTGTCATGTGACTACTGACCAGTCATCTGGGTGGCTGGCTGTGCTTGACTGTATAGGAAAAACCAATATATATTAAAATAGAGGTCATACTGAATTTTTTTAGAATAAGTATCAGTAATTTTTGTAAGACTTCAGGGACAATGGGTACAATTGTAGAAACAGAGGGTGGAATCTTGCTAGTTTTCAAAGGATGCCCACAATTGAAGATGGCAGGTTTTCCTGGATATTGACTGCTCTACTCTCCTACCCTAATCCATGCACTGGAGAGTAGAAGAGTTCCCATGCCTTGGAGCTATGTAATGTTTTTAGCTTACAAATAACGTGTAGCTACTGGTGAAGTCTTGTGGTGGATGGGCTCTGGGTCTAGCGCTCTGCATAGCAGCTACCATGTAGAAAATCCCATTCCACATGAAGGATTATGTGGAGTAGTCAAATCCTATTCTGACAGCTTTCCAGTGCAACTCTGTGCCAAGAAGGCACAAGTCCTAAACAAAGAATTGTAATATTTTCATCCGTTACTTCAATAAAAAAAAATAAAATTGCTTCAATCAATTTTTTTTTAACACGCCAAATGACATGGTTTAGGACTAGCAGCATTTGTTTAATCAAGACCAAGGATTTTAAACTTTATAATTTCATTTAATTCTTAACACAAGTAGCATTTTCTCGTAGGTTTTATACAAACCTTAAGTGTGTTTTAACTTACTACAAAATGAGAAGAAATGTGTTACATTAAAGTACATTTGCTTGTGCATTTGAGGTGCATCATTTTCTAGCAA
>BJBW01000699.1:204325-324532 GCA_004320125.1 Scolopax mira | reverse complement strand
ATGTGTTGCTGTTTTCTGTTTCTTTGAAATCCGTGATGTGTAATTAGGTGAGTTTCTTAGCCTTAGAATGCAGGTATGAACATACTTTTCTTCCTACTTGTAGATTTGTGGAATTTTTTCTTTGGTATTTTGGTTTATTTTGTGGGGTTTTTTTTCCCTTTTACCGTATCCCAGTTAACCACACACTGTGATACCTGGCTGTGACCAGAAGTTTATTGGGCAAACAGATGTTTAGTTATAGTGCACGATTATAAACATCTAAGGATTGCAGCTATATATATATATAGCTGAAAGAGCAAAAAAACCAGAATTTCTTACTGCTGGTGTATTAACATCATTGCTTTCACTAGGAAAAGTGCAAATTACTTAGCAAGTATCTTGATCTTGGCCACATGCAATATAAGCTGTTTCAGACATGTGATTTTGTTCTGTTTTATCCTTGTCTCTAACTGTACCACAAATACTGCAGACTAGTACTGCCATTGGCATTTCTGCTCTTGGGTCCTTGTTAAAAATAGCTTAGAGGCATAAAATTAGATAGAATACTATATCCATTTAAAAAGGATGTGACCTGGAGACTTCCATGTTTTGTCAGTATTCTTCATTCTAGAATATTTAAAAATATCTTTGTGAATTACAGGCTGAGTGATCCAAAATCAGTTGCTGAGCTTGTTTGATACACAAAAACAAAATAGAAAGAATCTGGATAGACCAAATCTGGTAAAAGAAATGAAATATTTGTCTTTTATTTTTATCCAGAAGTAGGTTTTTGTGTTTTGTATTAATACGTTCTAAGTCTGTAATGTGGCTGTTGATATAGGCTGTCTGTTTGGGTTTCCTTATTAGTAGCATACTGTGAATTCAGCTCCTTGGGTATGACCTGTCCTTTTGTGTGTATAAAACCTGGTTAGTTTTTGAAATGCCTTTGTGGTACTGCAAGGAGAAAATAAAAAATTTTTTTTTGATCAATCATATTTTGGTAATTGATAAATTATCTATAATCCACATCACAAATATCTAAATTTCCCAAAAGAAAAATATTTAAGTACTAGGAACCAATTTGGATTTTCTATTTCTGATATCAAAACTTCATGTAATTTTCATGAGTCTAGAATTTCTTTCTCGTCTTACTATCTAATAGAGCACAGTATTTTGATACTCTAAACCCATTCTTTTTGACTAGAATGTTTGTAGCAGTGCGAGGCACTTAGAGCAACACAGTAATACTGTTAGTTGTAGCAACACTATTCTAGTGCTCTAGAATATAACTGTGTGAACATTGCAATAACTGGTTTAGTCTACCCATTTATTTCTCATATTGAGATCGTTGGTCATTCTTGTTGGCCTTGTATGTGTTTCTGACTCTAAGGGTTGCCCACAATTGCCTGTAGTTACCAAAATGTGAGCTTGTTATGGGTTTATATAGTGACATAATGATACTCTGTATTTTCTCTTTTCCTTTCCTAATAATTCTTTCTTTTCTGTTTGGTTAGTTGCTTGTTTTTTTTTTTTTTTAATTCCTGCTGCTCTGCATTGTACTGAGTCTTTCGTAGAACTAGCTACTCTAACCTCATGTTCTTGCAATGGCCAACTCTGTGCCAATTGTTTATTTGTAAATTTAGGACTGTTTTTGCTTTGTGGGTTGCTTTACATTTGTCTGCATTGCATTTTAGACTTTTATTTTAATGTCCATTAATGTATCAATTTCATCAGTTCCCTCTAGTCATTCTGCTATTTTTCAGTTGGACACTATATTTATTAACATGATAGCCTAGCTTCACCTGCATTTTCAACAACTTTTCCAGTGTCCTAGGGCAGACTCTAGAAGTATTAAATTGGTGACTTCCTGTCACTCTAGAAATCAACAGTTTTCTTAATTTTGTATTTTATAATATTTTTTTAATAATACTTTTAATCTACATGAGAACTGTAGCTCTTATTTCAGAAATATCAAATATATTCTGGAAATGTAGCTGGACTGCATCAACTGAATCTTTTATTTCCAGGCTTTCTCAGAAATAGAGGTTTGTGAGGCAGGGCTACTTTTTGTCAAAAAGCGCTAGTTCTTTCCTAACAACATATTTAGGCATATGTCCACATTACCAGTCCTCACATATAAAGACAGACTTAGAGAAAAGTTACACAGCATAGTTTCATTGTTTCATCCACAAATTCCTTTAGCACCCATGAGTGAATACCATTTGATCCTTGGGACTTAGTGCTGTTGGTGCTGCCCATGTACTCTGCATCCACTTGCTGTATTTTCTCTGTATGGTTTTACTTCCCTTTGCTTATGACTTTCTATACTTGTTGTCTGTTGCAATCTCTTCACAAAAGGTTAAAAAAGGTTTTTATTTCCTTTTACAGTTTACCCAATAGTGGCATAGCCTACTTTATTATTCCTCTGTAGCTTGTACTCTAGTGGTAGTGAGACCACTTTTCTGGCTTCTCTACCATCATGTTTCCAATATGCCTTTTACGTACGTTTTTAGAAGTGATATTTTACAAGTTTTTAGTAAAATATTTTCAAACATCTTTTCTTCTGAAAGAGAGGGTGCCGTTTCTTGTGGAAGAGTAATTAAATTGCCTAAATGAATTGATCCCCACCTGTTCTCCAGCAGTGCAGAACATCCCCTTCTGCTTTTTTTTTGTTCAAGGCACCAACATATACAGCACAGTAAATTCTCCAAAAATAATTTGTTTTGTGCAGGTAAACATACTCGGCTACTGAGAAGCAGGTATACATGATTTATATATATTATATGAATTATATACATGATTATAAAGTAATCAATCATTTAAGAGATATTCAGTAATGCCGGCGATAAGAGATATTCAGTAATCCAATCCAATGATTGGATGTTATCTATTTTATTATACATACAGTGCTATAATTTTACTGTGAGACTTCCTTTGAGATCCTGGTATTTTAAGAGTGAGATATTATAGCTCTAGTGTTCTAAACTGGATAGAGCAATGAAACATAGAAATGTTAACCCATGAATTTTCATACGTTGTATGAATTTAAGGAGATCTTGCTTTTGAATTTTTTCTATTATGGGGATGTAGATAATGGTTACATTCAGATAAACTTTTATACCTGCATTAGCTACATCTAGAATTAGCATTCCACCTATTTTTCTGTGTCAGTGCATATGTATATGTAAGAGAGAAAAGGAGAATCCCATGTTCTTTCCAGGTGGAATGTTTGTATTTTTCTAGCATGGTTGAAAAACAAACAAACAAAAAACCAAACAAAAACCACCAAACCAAAAAAAAGCCCAACAAAAACCAGTTTTAGAGTCTATTATGAGAAGAATATTATCTTTTCCCTTTCTCTAAATTTTCTGTGTTTTTTCATAGATTGCTTTTTTTTTTCCCCTTTTGCTTATGGCCAAAGATAAGGCAGAAACATTTTTCTGTGGTTTTGGTAACAGGTTTTTGCAGTTGCATAACGATTCTTTGTAATAGATGGAAATGAAAAAGGTATAAAGTGTATTATTATTTGTATTGGAAAGATGCTGCCAAACTCAGAAAAAAGTAAGAGTTAGTGTGTAGGCTTTTATATAATTCATACTATTTTTGTTCCATGAGATTTCTAATGTACTAAATTTTATTTGTCTAAGTAGAAAGTGTATCTTTTTGGCTAAATGTAGAAAATATTCAAAGAACCTGCAATGTTGAGGCTTTGTGGTAGGATGACATTCCATCTGTTTATACTATGTTTGATGACCATCCATAGCAGTTATATATAGTCTTTCCATATTCATACTCAAGTAGGGAGCTCACCTGTGGTTTGTATTTTAGTCCTTCCTTCAGAATCGTGTGAGTGAATCACAGGGTGTTTATGTGCAGGCAAAATGTTGGACAATTGGTCCAAGATGATCCAAGAAAGTCACTATTAATCCTCAGTTTTGGGAGCTCGAAAATGAAGTGTGCAGAGGAAGGAAAGGCATGACAAAATGGTTGGTCATTTAAGCATGTGGCATGCAAGTAGGCAGGTATTTCTCCTGGAGAGACAGCAGCAAAGTTTCTGTGGTTAAGAAAATGTGATGATGCTTGACAAAAGAAACAATCAAAAACAGTTATCTGAAATGGCTAGTTATTACATGTCTGCATGATGGCTGTGAGGCACAGAGGTTAAAGGCAGAGCGAGGAAACAGACCTTTCCTGGAGATTAGTTTGAAATCCTGTGATGGACAATCATCAGTCTTTGCAGTTGTCCAGAACTGAAGACACAATTCACATTGATGTAGAGAATTGGCTTAAAAAAATAAATAGCACAGAGAACAATTGAGTTAGGTGAAATGTATTTGTCTGATATTTTGATTAATACTACAGAGATCTCTGGGAACTGTGTGGGATACACATGAAGCGATTTTTGGGAGACCCTAATGTATTTAATAGCATGTGGTTCATTGCTTCGTGACATGAGGATCTTGGACTGCCTAGCCCAAACTCGGATCCTTCTTGGATGCCAGTAGTAGCTTTCCATTCATAAAATTTATTACGAGTTCATATCCTTTTCTACTTAATTTGACCAGCTACAATGTATGTGAGACCATTTCCTCTTTTCTGATGATAAGTTAGCGTGCTTGGTAAGGGCCCATGCTAGATGGTTTTTGAAAGCACAAATGGACTATCCTCAGTCCCTTAAGAGAAGGGAGCTTCCAAAGAGAATCGGTGATAGAGTATTATGCAAAGCACAACCCACTTTACTCCAGTCTCTTATCCATGTGAGGATGGGCTGCGGTCAGTTTTAAGTAGATGCTTCTGCCATCTGTCCACAGACAGGTGGAAGTTAATGAGAAAGGTGTGAGGTTACTCATTGCATTGCTGGATGATTTCTAGAGAATTCAATGATGTTGCTTTCTCTTCTCTTGTTTGAGGACAATGATTCTACATGTTGAGGGATCAGCTGGTGGGAAAAACAGAACAGAAATCTTCATTTCGGTGCACCTCTTCTGAAGAACACTGTTGTGATACATTTTCTTTTTCGTTAAGATATTCTGTCTCTCATGACTTGCCTAGGAGTTAACAGAATTGATGAGATCAATTTGATAACAAAACATGAACATAAAGTTATGCTAATTTGATTTTAAACTGATTATTTTTATTTTAATAATTTGTCTACATACTACCAGTTGATTTTTATTTTTTGTTTCTTTTTTATTTTTATTTTATTCAAGCTTGGTCAGGATGTGCATTTATTTGCATCAGTCTTTTGACATTTTTTGTATAAATTCTTCTCTGTAGTCACTATATGCAAGTGGTGATATATAATACTTGGGGAAATACACTGTCATTAGCACTTTTAAGATTAATGTTTTATTATTGTTTTGAATATTTTTGTATGTTTGCTGTTTTTTCCTGTGTCTAGTAATTTTATTGATACTACAACATGGATAAGCTTGAAAAACTTTTAATGGTATTAAATAGTTAGGATGATTAAGATGTCTATGATTTAAATCTGTTGGCTGAAAGCTTGAAATTCACGCCACAGTATTAATCTGAATCAGATAAGCCAGTGGATATAACTGTTAAGCAGTGAAGTATTTATCCTTCACTGGATGGGTGGGTTTCAAAGGGCCTGGTGGTTCCAAGCCAAGTAAGAAACCAAAAGGGAAAACAGAGCCAAGAAAAACAGTCTGGATATTACAAGTAGAAAAGATACACTTAAAAATTCTTTATGATTGTCTGGATGGGTGAGTAATAGAAAGGACTGCCCTCAGTTTCTGAGATCAGAGTGAAATCTAAATGAAGTTTGGGTGTTGAACCTGTTGAAGATTTGATAACTGCAAAATTCAGTAAGATTTTGCTTCTCTAGTAATAGAGTTCTGAAGGTTTAGTGAGTTGAACTGCTTTATTGGCCAGTAGCACCAGTTCAGATAACTGTTCCATAGAGTAGATCTATCATTGCTTACCTGCCTTGAACACAGTTGTGTTCTTTGCTAATTCTTTTCTTCATGACTAATAAATAAAATTTCCAAATACTTATTAAAATAATATGAAATCATACAGTTAATGAAATTCACTCTATTATTTAAGTGGTTGTGAAAATATATTCCCATGCTGAGGACGTCCTTTTTGCAGTGAAAACTAAGCACACTCTGCTGTAGAGCAACCTCTGCAAAGGAAGGGAATTTTTGCACCTTTACCCTATTGCAGCCAGTTTATTGCAGGTATACATGTTGTGGTGCTTGGGGACATGGTTTAATGGTGAACCTTGCAATGTGGTTGGAATTTATGGTCTTAAAGGTCTTTTCTAACCTAAACAATTCTATGATTCTGTATTCCTGGGAATGTGGATTGCTGGGATAGTCTAGTTTTCTTTTGAACCAGTCCTCTTTTTTTTTTTTTTTTGCCTAGGAAGGGGCTTTTAGTAAAAAGTTGAGGATATCAAGCTTTCCTTGGAATTGCTAGGCATGTTTCTTCTGCTTTTCTGACTGCATCTAGTTAGTACCCAGGCATAAAAAGACCTACTTTTCTGAGAGTATTAGATCTCCTAATAACCACAGGCAATAAGGCAATTTTACACAAATAACTTAGTAGAAATTCCTTCAGGGGAAGGTAGGTTGTTCCTCCTTTTGCCTAACCAACAACTTGTTATTTTCTAATGATAATAGCAAGGTTGCTGACTTTTTTTTCAGCTACTGTTAGTCTTGGTTGCAGTTCTATCTGTTGAAGAGTGAGTGTGGGCTGATTCTCCTTGACCTGATTTAATTGCTTTAGAGCCAAATTCTTCAAGCTATGTGGTAAAAATTTGATACAAGAAAATTGTTTTCTCTGTGGTTATTCTAAGTATTTGAATATTTAGAGTTTAAATCTTTTTTTTTCATGTTTTTGCAATTGAAGCAGGGAAAAAATGTTATTAAAAATACGTGTACTTTTAAGTAATTAAAAAGTTGTATAAAATGTTTATAAAATACCATTTGCCTTTGGGTGATTCAAAGTAGACTCTGCATGACACAAACATTAATTAAGCCACTTACACAGAACATTATCACCAGAAACTGCCCTGTCTTTAGATTCTCCTTGACTGACAACCAATTGCAAGTATCACAAAACTGCTGTGGAGTGAGTAAAATGACATTATTTTATCTCTTACTGAAAACATGGCTATAAATTGCACTGAGGGGAAGCTATATTATTTTCTTCAAAAACTCTTGATCTGAAATTGTGCTTCAGTTACTTCAATTGTACTTACTTAACATAGATGTAAATTGGTTTACAGGTTTAATAGTGTTTTCATAGGCTCTGAATTGTGAAAGCACCATCTTCCTCTCCAGAGGCGTTTATTCTTCTAGATAGAGCACCTGGGAAATAATCCCAAATTTTATCCAAATCCTGAAGTGTTTTGTAACTTTCCTTGTAAAAGGAAGAGCATTAACAAGAGTAATGTGGTAGAAAATTAAGAATCTCTTATTTATGTTATACTTCAGTAGTGTGGGACTATTAGGCTCTAGTTTATTAAAATAGAATACTAAAGTAGATTTTAAAATATTTGATGTACTGAATGTTATGTTGAGAAATTACTCTGTAAAGTAATACTACTTGATCTTGCTTATAGGACTTTTCTTTCTATTTGATCAAAATATGTGTTTTTCAATTACATATTCCTGTTATCCATGTTATCTTTAGCTGTACTGCTATTTGCTGTTTTGGGGTTTTGGATATATCCAATAATTATTTTGAGTTTAGACAAAATACAAAAATATGTGATTTTTAATTTCTTTTTTCCTTTTTAAACACACTTAGGATTGCATTAGGTTTTTAGGTCTCTAGTCCGAAGTCCTATTTGCAGGGCAATTAATATACTTCTTCCTTTTCTGTGACTATAATTTGATGATCATGGTCGTGTATTCATTTTTGGGGGTGCTGGTGCTCTTTTGTTTGGTACCAGGTAGCAGACCTGAACAAATTCAAAATATAGACACTGGTATACAGGCATACCCGAAAAGATACACAGGTAAGGAATTTTCACACTTGGTAAAAATTTTTTTTTTTTTCTGTACAAAGTTAGAATAATCGTTTGTATCTTTAAAGAAGTATGTTCGCTTTAGTTTTAGGAAGAATTGTGTCTGGTATTCAGTGTTTGTAAATAATGGTATTTTGGCATATAGGCTGTAGAAGGAGACCTGGTAGGTCTCACAATGTATACTGAAAAATTGTATATTTTGACAAAAACAGTTAAGTAGTGAGTTAGGTCCTCTCCTATAATGCCCATTTTGTTCTTTCCTGACTTTCAGTTCCTGTATTTTCATCGTGTTATATATATGAAAAACAAGGAGTATCAGTTTTCCCACCTGTTCTGTGTAGCAGTTCCTTGTTTAGATTCCAGACAATCAAATAAATTTACATGTTGAGGAGACCTTTGCAAATCTGCTTTCGCAGTAAGATTAGAGTTATCTTTGTTCTTTTCGTCGAGAGGGTGGGGGTGGAGGATTGACAATAATGTTCGGGCTGCTGATATGGCTTTAAGAAAATGAAATATTCTGTATTTCATGAAAGAGTATTCTTGGTCATGTAAGTTTGCAATACAATTCCCTCTGGTCTCTGATCACATGTGCATAAGCAACTCACTAATTTATCAGGTAAGGTACCATATGTATTTCTTTGTAGCATTTCTGTCAAAAAAATTGTCCTAAATATCTAAGTGTATTTTGGTGACTGAAAGGTTTCATGGAGGCCTCTGTTATTGTTTATATGTGTGTGGAGAAAATGACAATATGGAATTAATTTGAGAAATTTCAACAGTTTTAGCAGTAGTGATCTAGAAATTGAATGGCTTGGAAATACCTTATTCCAGTGCACTGCTGCATATGTTATGTATGTGCAGTATATGCTGAGATCTTTTTCAAAACATTTACATTAAACCTGTCAGGTATTTATGAATAGCAAAAATTAATTTCCCCCAGCTCTGTCATCAGTTAGAGAAATGGATTTCAGCACAGAAGACTATCAGTGTTTCCTGCATACCAGAACAGCTCACTTCAATGTCATAGAATTACACCAGGTGGCCTGCTAAGAGTCAGCTTAATGTGATTCCAAATGATAGGGTAGAGAATGTGAGGGAAATTAAAATAGTATCATACTTATGATTTAAAAGGAAGTTAATTACAAGGGCTTGTTAATAAACAAAGAAAAATTCAGAATGTATTATCTGTGGTGTAGCATATCAGTAGTGAATGTGATACCATAAAAAATAAAATTTAACACTGCATAACTTTACATTGGCTATGAAATATTTAATTAAGTTGTTGACATGTTTTGCTTATTAATGGATTTTTGTCTTTGGAAAGAATTATTAAAATGGTAGGTTTAACCTTTACATTTTTGAACATTGTCTGACATTGCAAACACACTTGTAGCCCCTTTATTTCTTGTTTGCTTCCTCATGCAAATGCAAACCCATCTGAATGCGGCCAATGTTCTGAAATAAAAATAAATATTCTCTTGATGTAAAGTAGTTAGACACTAGAGAGTATAGAGGAAATATGCATTATTGCCTAGTTTTCTGTTGTCTGAAAATAGACCGTGTAAAATTGCCATGTTAGATGTTACTTAACAAGTTAAACCTGAATGATGACTTGTTACTGCAGTATTTTTTACACAGTGTACTTGCATGTACTGCTTTATGACTGCCAGAGAGCAGAATTCATAGAATATTAATATATATTTTTTTGTTTTCTTAAAAGTCAGTTTTTATAAGTGGGAAAAGGAATGGTGTATTTTGCCATTATGAACAGTAGATATTTACAACCTTATTTTTCAGCTTCTAAATTAAAGAAAAGTTGCTGTCTAGATAGAATGAACAAAAGACATGCCTGACTTGATGCAGCAGTTAAAGGGCTTTCATTATATTACAGAATTTATTATTTTAATTAATTCACAAATAAGAGTCCGTTGAACAAAATTCCTTCCTTTTTGAACTTTGGTCATACTTAATTCTTTAAAAATGTTAATGTAGGTGTTCTGTATGAATTAAAGCTTGACAACTATATCTTCATGTCAAAATTTAGCCTCTGTGATTTAACTTACACGTTCTTTGAGACACTTAGAAGGATAAAATGGTTTGGATACCTTTCTTTTCTGGGATGTTGTATGCAACTTGAAAATGTCCAAGAAACCGGTAAATGCATGAACCAGCGTCAAAGAATATGACAGAGTAGATTGTATGTCTTCCCTTGTATTCACGAAATATAAAAATAAGTCCCAAAAAAACTCATGGGGAAAATGGAAAGCACAGAATTCTTTTACGTTTATGAGACATGTTTAAAAAAATCTCCTTATGAAAATAATATTTTTTTTTAAAGTGAATAAATTATTTTATGGGAAACATAAATTTGAATTAATATTGCAAGTATATAAAATAAGTCTAAATAAAGATGTGGTATTTTAGTAGAAATCTATTTCTGCAAACCTTTGAAGCTAAATATGCGTTACCAGTTAATCTTTTAATAGCCTTTTGTACTTTATTAAGTTTGTCGATATTTAATCTTAAATAAAAAATATGCTGAATATAATGAGGTAAATATTAAAGTGTGAGTATTTCTAATTAATTGTTAAATATTTTGCTGAACAGGGATAGTATGCATTTCTCCCTGTTTAATCAGATCTATGATAAAATCATCATATGCATACTTGTGTTTCTGTTTGCCAGTTTCACAGATACTGGTTTCTAAAAGTTCAAGCTCTGTCATGGTGAAAGTCATGCTTTTAACATAAATCGGTAGGTAATATTTGCTGAACAACTTCACATTAGAATATTTCACTTCAGTTTGTAGATTTTTCTTCAAGCCCAAGTACTTTATTAGTCGTAGTGGTATTTTATACAGTTGAAGGGATGGATTATGTGACTGCAATCCATCTACAGATTTCTGTTTTTCAAGTGATACTGTCTGTAAGGTAGCACTTGCCAAAAGCCTGCTTACTCAACTGAAAACAAGTAGAATATTCCTGGAAGCAACTTGGAAATTTACTTTTAGATAAGGCTTTTAAGCTTGGAGAGAGGAACATAGTTATTTCTATGGAGTTTAAGTGGCTAATGTACTGAAATATAGACAAGGGACTTTTGCCTCATCTATATTTACACTTGGTCTACTTCAGTGCACAGCAGAAGTGGTTTTCTTGCCCCTGAGAGTTGCCGTGTAGCTGCTTATGCATATTTGGGCTGTGTCAGTACAGCACTGACTGGCCATAAGGAGATGGTTGCTAAAAAATCCCCCAAATATCTCCAGGTCTTCAGTAGGTTTTCTGGCCTGTCCTACATGTCTAGTACTGCAGTCATCTGAGACTTGAGAACTGATCTGATCTAAGGCTTGCCACCTCCTGCTTTTCCACACCATGCTTCTCTCCAGTGGTCCTTCCTCTGCTGTCTATGTGCTGGCTGGATCCTTCTGTGAGCCAATTAATTTACCTGGCAGAAAAAAATTGTGGATTTGCTCTGTTAGTGAGTTGAGTTGGTTTACAAGTTCATCAAGGGCATGAACATGGTGTGCTCTCAAGCTGGCATAATGTAATGGCAGTGAGAGCAGGGAAGGAGGAAACCTGAAGGATGGGTCGGGAGGGGAGAGGACCTCCCTTCATAAATAGCAGTGATCTACTACTACTCACCCTGCATTACAAGAACTGCAGCCTGAGAGCGCTAGTTCATAATACAACTAAACTGCCATATGGTTGTTTAACCTAAAGAGTGGACTATGCTCCTCATACAGTCAGCCTTCACCTTCCCTCCCTCCCTGATGTAAAACCAAAGTGAGGAAGTTCAGGGAACTCAATTTGCAGAAGAAATAATTAGTCCCAATGCCTCCATAAGCAGTTTTCAGCCTGCTCTAGCTGTTTGGGCAGAAATGTCTGTTGGAAAGGAGAGAGAACCAGCACTGCTCTTTGTCTGGTGGTATCATTTTGGATCATCTTGTTTGAAGGCAATGATGAAATTAAATACACTGGGTATTTTCCAGAATAGTTGCTGTCACTAGACTAAATTGACGTCCTCTAAGAGCCTTTTGATGTGAGGCTATTCTAACTAGGGGATATCTATCTCTTAGAGAAGACAGTCCCTTTGGAGTCTTATGAAAAGATTAAAATATTTTTTCTCTCAGAAATCCATTCTAGACATTTCTTAATTTTTTTTTATCAACTCTTATACATCCATTGTAGTCAGAATTGCAGGACACAGCAGGTAAAAACTTGTCTCTGTTGAATTTAGCATCAAAATGTACATAGGTATCATAGTAGCTACAACTGTGCTAAGTTTTTGATGAATTTTTATAAGGTTGATTTCTACCCTTAAATTTTATGGATTTAATCAAGTAATTAATTTTAAAGTCCGTTGTCATTCTCTTTAGATTTTAAGTAATTCCAGAAGGAGGATACTGTTTGTCTTTTATGGCTTGTGGGTTTCTGTGCGCTCTTTTGAAACTATTTATCCATTTATAGCTGTATCTTAGATTCCCAAGTAGTTTCTTTATAATTTTAAATCATCAGTGTTTATCTTTTTTATATGAAAATGTGGTTTCTTGAAGGCATTAATTTTCAAGTCTATTATTTGTCATTATCATCTTTTATTGAATTCTTGTATCCTATGTAAGCATCAAATAATATATTCAGATTTGTGATTTGATTTCTGATTTTCTGAAAGAGAACAGGGAATGCAGTATGCAGGGAATACAGTATACTGGGATGTTATCTTCCCTAGGTAACTCAGAACACCTTTCTTTTCACAGGCATCTTAATTACCTTTTAAATATTCAAAGTAAAAGTTAAATAGAGATTTCTCTTTTTAAAGATTACTTTAATACTATCCTGGGTATCGATAAATTGTCTATTGCTTTACAACAAAAAAAAAGTTGTAACATACAGAAAAAATCATGTATAATTGAGATTGTCAACGCAACATTAAGAAAATATAAAATTTTATATTACTTGAGTATCTATAGTAGAATTTGATATACTATTTCCTCCATCTAAATTGTAGCATTGAATTTCACAATAACTTTAATTGCTTGGAGTATTCAGTGACTGGGATTCCCTGAATACAGCTGTTTCCTCAGTAAGAAAACTGGCGGCATGGAATACACCATTGTTTGTCCTATTAGTGAGATTTTCCATTAAATGTAACTCTATCAAATCGTAAACTGATATAAACATTACCTAGTACTAGTGTTACTTAAGAGAAAGTGCTGTGAAAGGAGAAAGAGGGAAGAAATGTCAATTTAGTAAATTTATTTTAACTTGAAGCTTCTTGCCTTTTCTCTCTTCAGTCCACTTGTAATATTCCACTTTGATTCCATCTTTCCATCTTTCCATGCTTTGATGCCAGATTTTTTTTATAGCTGAAGGAGAATTTTAAAATCTTAGCCTTTATGAAATCACAGTCTTATGAAAATAAAGTTCTGGAATATACTTTTAGTAAATAAAATGCTGCTGGAGGTGGCAAAGTGTGGCAATAGTTAAATAATTTTGGTATTATTTGGAATTCTAGATGTATTTCTAACAATCACAGTCATAGAATATTACCGTATCCTATCCGGAACACCTAATTGGCATAGACCTTTTAAAGTTTTATTAGTTTTTAACTTTTGATTATAGTATTCATTAGCTTCTTACATGGTCTGAAGAACATCAATATTAATTTAAACAGATTTTAAGACCAGCAGTGTGATCTCTCCTGTGTGTGTAAGCTAGGTATATGGCTTTGGCCAAATGCATGCATGTTCAAAGTCTGACTTCTAGCCCTAAAAAGATCTTTCGTGGGCCTGCAGGTTTGTTTGTCCTTGTCATGGACATCCCAACCTTTAAAACTTATTTTCAATGGTCAATATTTTTGTGTGATGCTTCTCTTCTGAGATATACATCATGCTAGGCTCAGCCTCATTCTGCCATGACCGTTTCCATCATCGCAAGTACTTGATCTGTTTCACGTTTTATGGGATCGATAAATCTCATCCCTAAAGAGTCCAACAGCCCTTTGATTCCTGACCTGACATTTGCTAATGCTATTCCTGATGACCTGCCAGTACGGATCTTCAGAACTGCAGTCTGTGTTTGACAACACTCATAATATGAATCAATATTTAGCATTCAGTAAGTGAGCTGGGGAGTCATTTTATTGCTGCAAAAGGCTACATTGCCCCTGGGCAGCTGTCAGAAATGGGTAGTTATTAATAGCCCTCTCTTTTCGCTTAGCATAGTCAGTAGGGGTCAGCCATGAAATGATTTAATCAGTTTATGATATCTGTGACAAAGAGCACTTAAAATGTAATCACAAAATTTAAGAAGAAGTGTCCCTGGGCTGTTGTAATATTTTCCTCATTTAATTTTCTCTGAAGTTGCTATAATACACGAGAAGGCTGACCAAATAAATGATCCGTATTTAAAGTCCTTTTTGCTCTTCTGTCTTGCTCCCTCTGTGTCTGAGTGTATTTTATGGTGTGTGTGTGTGGTGATACTAAAGACTAATTTCATTGTCTCAAGATCCTTTCCACTTGACCATGGTGCCTGTATTGCTATGAGAACATTGTGTGGGGATGATGTGTTTCCACATGTTGAAAAAGAGGAGGAACCGTCCCAGACCTTTTTGTCTGATCTTTTAGAAACATTCAAGTTATGGATGCAGTAAACAGAATCTATCTTTGGGCAGCTTAGTTTTCTGTGACTTTACCAGAGTTCACAGGTCTTGCTGAACTTGGCAGAGTTATAACACTTGCATTTTCATGTCAGTAGGTGGTCTGGTCTGCAAAAATATCTACAGTGTGTGAAGTACAAAGAAGCTTACTTCAATATGAAATTTCCCTTGCCTCTTTTTTTTATCTACAAGTATTGTGAATGATTCATAGAAAACTTCACTGTGTTTATCTGAGTTTACCTGTGTCCATCTTGCAATATCCTGAGACTTTTCATAGTGTAAGAGTTTGTGTTGCCATCTTATCCTTTTCTGAATACTCCTTCTCCAGCGGTACTTCCCAGAAAGTCTTCACAGTGCTTTAAGGAGCAAAACTGATGTTCTTTTCTCTTCTGCAGTAGTTGTTTCCTCATGTGAAATAGTGGGGCTGAGGCTTTGACTTTCAGAATGGTTGTATGAAGTTTATTTATAATATAGCTCCGTGATAAGCACTGATTCTGTCAGTAACTTAAGATGAAGAAAGCTGTTTTATGAGCAGCTTTGTCCTGGGATATGTTGTAGCACATTTACAAGCTTCTTTCCCATATATCTAGATAGCTTTTGTGCATTCTGCTTGTGCAGAGTATCTCCTCCTCTGTGGTAGAATATTGTCTTTGCATGGTATATTTACAAATGTTACATTCAGTGTTGCATGCAAATTTGCGTTTACCAGTAATAATCTTCAGGGTTCTGGTGGAGAGACAGGAGTTTGCAATTTGGTTAAAAAAAAATTCAAAATCCATACACTTCAGAAAAACTTGAGTTGAAAAACTTGTCTGCCCAAGACATCTTATAACGGGGAAAAAACCTTTTTGGGAAATTCCAATTAACTCACTAGTCATTGTGGCATTAATAACAATTTAAAAAAAAAAAAGTTTATCAGCATGAAGTTGCTTCTATTAGTATCTCAGAGTCAACAGAAGTATTTTGTTCTTTACTTTGTCTAGATGCGTAAAGTACTCTCTGCCTGTTACCTTTTTAAGAACTGCTCACTGTAAACAGCCCCTCTCAGATGAATATGCTCTATTTACCAGAGCCTTCTTTACAGAACACTGTAAATTTACTGGTTGTTAGGAAGAGTGGCTTCTTAAATGTGTTTTAAGTAGTGTACCTTAATTTCACACCTTAGGTTAGTTTGAATAAAGTTCTTACACAGCCATGTCCTTACCTAGTTTGACTAGAATCTTATGGTTCAAGAAAGCTATATTCGTTTCATCATTCATTTGGTCACAAAATCTGAGCGTTCATTAATGTATTCAATTTTGCATATTATCTTTAGGATTACAGACTTCCTTAACTTATTATATCATATCAAAATAAGATATTTGGAGTTATAAAATCAGATGTCGAAAGAAAACCCAAGTGGACATCGGTGCATGTTTTCATGTGATATTTTAAGTTTAGAATCATACAGCCATACAGCCATAGAAATTGATTTGCCCAGCAAATATTGCAAGGGATTAGTGATGAAATAATGATCCCTAGAAGTTGCCCTCTGATTCAAACTTTTCAGTACATTAATAAAACATTACTTTGTTTTGCAAGTATAATATTCTTTAATACTTTTCTTTATGACAAGATAGTTCCATTTTTAATAGTACATATTTAGTAATAGTATTTTACTTGTCTAGTTAGCAGAGAAAACAGTAAGCTTTTCCCTTGAGACTGTGAGTGTCATTAGTTATTATCACAATGTTGTCATAGATATTTTTTAGTTCCAAGTTTATTTTGAGCAGATGGGAGGAAGATATCAAGTCAACCCCCAAATATTGATGTATCTTTTGAAAACTAGTTATGTTTGAGAATAAAATATACTAGAGTGAGGATGAAGAGAATTGCAAGCAAAATTACTGAGCATGGATCATTCATCTGGCATTTATGATAATGTTTTCCCGTTAATTTCAGGGAGATTCTGTCTGAAGAAGAGCCAAGTGAAAACAAAAAAATTCTTAAATTGTATGATAATATCCACTGTTTGCAGTCGGTAGCCATTTTAGGGTTTGCATGTTTTATATTTTTCCTTGTTATTTTTGTGAGATGTTATCTACCTTTTCATGGACCTTACTCAGGCCTTCTGATCAATTGATTCTTCAATATTTCATAGTTACTATAACTGTATATTTACTCTTCAAGCTACTGTAGCTTTAAAAGCTTATTCTGGAGTTTTGCCTTGGTTTTGTATGTTTACACAATTTTGATAAGAATGCAAGGTTTTTTAAACATAATAAGAAAATCATTTAATCACCTGAAATTCACACAAAGGATATGCAGAAATTGCAAGTAAACTCTGAAGAGGGTACTTGTGAACCTTTCCCACTGTTATGAATGTAATGCTAGAGGAACGATGTGCACTATGAGGTTGTGTTTTGGCCTAATTATTTGTTTGAACTTTTTCACTTGCAAAGTAATTAAAGTATACTATGACTCTGTTAATTTATGATAAGGTGGCATTTGCTACTCATGCAGCTAAACAAAAAACCTAGCTTCACAAGAAATGTTGGCATAAAGTCTTTAGTGGCAATTTTCATGGAAGGAAAACATTGTGAAACTTTACACTATATGAAAAGAATTCAGAATGTGTTAGAGAGGTAGGAAAAGCTCACATGAAAGAGAGGTTATAAAGACTTAATCTGTAGGAGTTAGGTCCTCCTTGATTCTGAGTGTCCTGAGAAGTTAAATCAGAGATGATACACCATTACGAATAGGAAGAGATCAGGAGGACAGCAGTGCTGTCCTTCATGGCTGAGAAAGGGAGATTGAATGGGCTTGGAGAGGAAGATCCAGATCTGCCTAGGCCATATGGGATTGTGGCTATAACAAGATACAGGAATGGCTGGCCAGAAATAGATTTGTAATGACTGTGAGATGAGGTTATTCTCTCTATGACTGACTGCTTAAGAAAGATAAATTCAGAAATCTACTTGGAAAAAAGGGAGGCAAGTAGACAAATAGGTATGTGGTATAGTTGCATATGAATGATAATTAAATTTGTGTCAGTGAATGTTGTTATCCAAGCTCTAAGCACATAGGTATAAAATGAGGGGCTGAGATGGATTACTGTTAAATCCCTCCAGAAGTTAGGAGGACACTGAGGAGGGTGCTTGACGAAATGAGTAATTAGCTTGGCAAGAGAAGGAGTGGTATAGAGCTGACTCACAAAAGTTGACAGGGAAAAAGATTTTTAAGGAATTGTGGTGTTTGGTGTTGAATGTGGATGCCAAGTTAAAAAGGTTGAGAAAAGAATGTTGGCTTTAAGCTTTGGCAGGATGGTTGCTGGAAACTAATGCGAATCACTTCAGTGTGGTTAAGATGGAAGACTGTGATTTGGAAAGTGTCAGAGGAAGGATATCCTAGGCAATAATTTAGCCTAATATGTTCAGTCTTCTTAGATGTGAAATAGACAAGATAGCGCAGTTGTGGGAAAGGCAAGTGGGGTCAAGTGTTAAAATCCTGTAGAACAAACAAGGTGGTGAAAATTATAAAAATTAAAATTAAACGTACGTTTTCAACAATGTACTGTTCCTCCTTCAGCCTTACTTCATCTCTAAAGGTTTTACAATTACATCTCATTATTTGGAGCACCTTTCTTCAAAAAAAATAGTCAAAGTATACTCTCTCTGTTAATTTAACATAATGTAACGTCCATTCCCAGAGCAGCTAAAACCCATGTGCCACTTAAGAAATCTTTGTAAAGAGTGTCTTTGCGCGTCATAATTTCATGGAAAGAAAACATTAGATATATGCTGAAATTGTGAACTTTGTGACATTCTGAAGTCTCTGAGAATTCTGACATCTTCAGCAAGTGGCAGACATGATATTCAAGTGCCTGTAATTGACCAATGCAGCAGTTGACATTTGACACACAGTTGACTGAATGACCTGGGAGGTTACATGGGTAGGTAGTACATGAAATCCTTATTTAAAGCTTTCTCTAGTAACTGGAATGGCTGTGACATGAGGCTAAACTACTGATAACTGACTTCTTAAAAAATACATCCAGAAATCTAACCCTCCAGAAAGGTCTGTATTGTGTACAGTATTACCCATTAACTTCAAGAAGTGTCTTGCTTTTGTTCAGAGTATTGTGTGATTAGATTTTTTTTTTTTTAAGTTACAAATACATGATTGGAATTGTGTTTCACAGCTACATCTTGCTATATGGATGACTGACAAGATGGGTTGAACCTTTGTCTTTGTCTTTTTTTTTTTTCATTTTTCCTTCTGGGTTGAGATGATGCATTGCTATACAGAAAGCCTCCCTGAATGCCACTCTGCAGTTATAACATGAAATAGAACTGCTAATAGAAATATGAGAAATTAGAGGTAGAAAAAACATATTACTTCATCAGCTCCATGCACCTGACAGTACATCAGGGTTCGAAATTGCTCAGGAAGAAAGTCATTGTGAAAGGATTAGATATGATGTAATAAGTTATATTAAGATGAGCAAACAAGGCTTTTGTAGCTTAAAATGACAGGAAACCTGCATCTAACTTTAATACAGGAAAAAATAGCTTAGACCAGCTTCATGAATAATCTTAGTATTTCATTAGAGATTTTATATTGGCAATATTTCGATAAATTAATTTTAGAGATCTCTAACATTACTTAATTTCTTCCCTTTTTTACTAGAAAACATTTCTAAACTGACAATCAGGCCACTGGCTTTTTAAAGTTTAAGAATTGTGCTGTGTATAACTAAACCTTAAATAACCTCAAGTATCTTAGTCCCTTGGAAGTTTACAATTAATGATAGCGTAATTTTACTTAAGATTTGCTCTTTTGAAGCCATGTTTTCTCATATGCAAAAATTAACAGGCATCAAAGAATGAATTTTGTGAAGAGTACTTCAAATTAATTTTCTCCCCAGGCCTATGAATTCTCCGTGCTAGAATTAGTAACTATCTTCACAAGCTGCAACTCTTCTTTAGTATGGTGGGCTTCAGATTTTATTTTAATCCATACAGAACAGTGGCGTCTGTATAGGGATCTGTTGCAAGGTATGACCCATACTTTGTGAAGAAGAAGTAAAGTTGGTTCATTTTGGTTGATTTTTTCCTAAACTGATGACATTTCATTATAAGTTTTGGACTCAGAACTAATCTACCTTTCTTTTTATCTTGCTTTCAATTTACAGTATAATTGAAATCAGAATAGGACTAATTTTAATACATACTTTTTAAGAGAAAGAGACAAAAAGACTTGTACAGCTCTAGCAGCTTCAATCTTTTTTTGTGATGTTTTTGTTAGGTAAGTTCAAACTTCATTTTAATGTAAATCCAAACCTCCAAATTTCATTATCATTATTAAAGGCTGTTTATACAATTTCTGAAAAAAAAAAAAAAAGAAAAAAAAAAAGAAAAAGTCTCATTGCTGTCACTGTAATATGAATGATCAAAGAAGAGTAATTGTAACATTTCTTTTAGGAATCCTGCCCTCAGTAAGCCCATAGGATTTGTTTACCCTCTCTTACCAAGCAACATTTGTACCCATATGTTGAGATGGCAGCATGCCTCCCTCACTAAGTACTATGCCAGTTTCAATAGGATATAGATGCCAAACAATATTTAAATAAGGAACTAGCATAATGCTGAAAATACCATCTGTTCTGTAAAATCTCCCTTATTCTGTGACAGGAGTGCCACACTGAACTTCCATGTGTTAATCACATTTTTGATACACAATAATGAAATTTGAATACCTGAACAGCTGAAATGTCTGAGCATCCACGATACTTACAGTTTTATCAAGAAACGCAGCAGCTTTATGTTTGAATGTTTGGAAGCTTCTTTTGAAAACATGGGACATCAAAATATGTTAGTATATATAGAACTATGAAGCAACTCCTGGATGATAGCAGCTGTGAAATATAATTATTGGCCTTCAAAGATAGATATTTACTATTAACATGCTCCTTCTCATGGGCAGATCTACAGGACCATAATGTTGAAAACTTCTATAATGATCCTTTCAATGAATTTCATACATGTCAAATCTAAGGGTTGTTCTCTCTGGATTCCTTACTTATGGATTGCATTAATCTTAAATTTGTCAGGTGGCTAAGGTTCAATCCCAGTGCCAGCAACTAATTAGGAATCTTCCTAATCAATCAGCCAATTGATTGAAGATCTCTTTCTTGCTCCTCTGCTGCAGTCTCTGTGTACAAAGTCCCCAACCACATCTGGTTATTTGTCCATATTCATGAAGACTTTTGTGTGTGTGTGTGTGCCATAATTCTATTTGGTGATATCTGAAAGATTGCACATTTCCCAATAAACAATTTTGTGTCTCTGTGTGTGTGTGTGTGTGTATATATATATACACATATGAAGATACACGCGAATACAGCAATATGGCATTATCTAGAAAATACTGACTTTTGTGAATGGTGACAGATGTCTGTATTAAAACAGATTGAATGTGATTCATCCCAAACTGAAAATAGTTGCTCTGACAAATGCATATTTCTTGTAAAGAGCATTGGGTCAAAGAACATTTCTTGTAACTTTCTTGGGTGTGAGAGACTTTGATCATCTTCATTTCCAAAAGGGCAGAAAGATACTTGGTATAACATAATTTTGCATGAAGTTCAATGATTTTTTTTTTCTGATAAATATGAATCCCATTCAAAAATTAGGTTTCTGCCAGACATTATTCTTTTTTGAGTTTAATGAATGGTATAATCCAACATACCTTTCCTAGAATTGTTTTTGGAAATATTAAAATATTGTGTTTAAATTGTTTAATTAGTTTTAGTAACTATTTTAAATTACTTAAAATGAGACAGATGATTAAAAAATCAGATTAAATACAAATTAAGCATATATGAATGTATCTTTTCTGTTCCATTTGAATCAATTCTCTCATCTTTGTTTTCAGTTTGAAAAAGTCCATTATTTACATTGCTTATTCCCTGCTTCCTTGATTTGCTAAATTCCATTGCTGGATATTCATCTGAGAAAACAGATTTGAATGTGTACTCACGTGGAGTTTTCACATATTCACATTCTGTAATGTGTGTTGCCCTGCAGAGGTAGATTAGGAAATGGTTTTGGGTTTTGTTGGGGAGGGAGGGGTTGTTTTTCATTTCAGCTGAGGCTGTACAGCAGCAAGTGAAGTAGAAAGGTCTCTTAAGACCTTATATATAGATTGCACTGAAAATATATTTGTGTTCCACTGTTCCAATTTTTTGTGTCATATATCTTCTTGTCTACTTCATTCTATCTTTCTATTTTATTTTTTTCTATTGAAGGCGATGTCTACATTTTTAATATGAATTTTTATATATGCATGAATATTAAAAACATTTTAAAATGGAAGGAAACCTTACCTACAAAGCAGGATATATAAATGCCACATAGTTATTCTGCTGTTGGAGAAGAAGTGGCCCTTCTTAAGGGGGAGGAAATGTGTGGATTGGGTTAAAATATTTTTCTTGTTACACAACTGCATACTTAAATAGTATTGCTGCAAGGGTACATCACCGACTCATGTTCTGTACTGTATCAGTTGCTGAGAAATCTTTTCCAACTACACGTTTGAAACAAAACTGATCTTGTGGAGGAGTTGAATGTGAAAAGTTAAGTTCTAAAAGTCAGTAGAAACAGACATATTGGTTCAAGCTCACAGACAAATCATCAAGGCTTCCTACCTCCCTTCCAAACAATAGGCCACAATGAAAATTAAAGTATAAAAAGATGTCTGCTCCTGTTGGCAGATCTGCTGCTTCTCAGAGCTGTAAAATGTCTTGAGTACCTGCCTAGTTGGCTTGACTGTTTGGTAAGGTTAAACTTAAAATTTAGAATTGCCATAATTGGTTTTTTTTTTCCATAATTTGTGTTAGAAGCACGACTGTTCTAGTTTCCATGTGCTGCTATGAAGATAATAGGGACTGTTACAGTTTCAGTTATTGTCTATGTAATTTGCAAATGTTGGTCAGCTTTCATTCTGCAAACTCACAGAAATTGCTAACGAGGAACTACTGTTGAAAGAAAGGACGCCAAAAAGGGTGTTTTAAAGGTGAAATTCTAATAAAAAGATACATTAACAAACTATCCTAATTGATACCTATACCAGCCTTCCAATTAATTGATATTTTTTGTCTTTGCTCACTGAGTTTCTCTGTGTAATGAAAAGTTTTTCTTTTTTATTAGAGATCACTGTTTATCTGGGGATTTTAATTCTTAATTTTAATGTTCAGGATTATTCCTTTATAAAGTATTAATTCTGATGGATTGGGCTGTAAAATCAAGACCATAGAGATGCTTCATGGTTAAGTAAATTTTTTTAAACTGGATTACTCTCGTATGAGGTATTTGGTACAAGTCAATGTATTTAGAAACAAGTATCAGCCTTATAAGTAATGTTTGTTTCCCCAGTATAATGAAGCCCACTTAAATAAATACCTGATATAAAAATAATCCTTTTAAAATTGAACAAATGAACTGTATACCAGTCTCTCAGAGTTCTGTAAGACCCGGACTGATAAATACTTGATTAATGAATAATCCTTTTAAATGAAAAAAAATTGTGTGCCAAATAGAGAAGTAAATTACAATCATGGTCAGACTTGTTATAGGAAGGTTACAGATGAATAAATCTTCTGCACTGATAATTTATGACAAAGCATGATGACATTCTCTTTTCTTTGATAACAATAAGCCTTTTATAGGAATAGTTTCAATGAATTTTTTTTCTAAAATACATTAAAAGGATTTATATCCATGTCATGTAATAATGGAAATTATTCGTAAGAAATGAGTGGATATACTTGTGTAGTAGTAAAGCACTGGTATTTTAAAATTAAATGTTTTCCTATTTCCATTTCAGTGCATCTGGCTTTTAAAAATTTTAGCACCTTTTTGATTTTATGTCATCCTAGGAAAAAAAATTAACCTAGCAATTAACCTTTTACCCAATATAGATCACATGAAGTTGGGTCATTTAGACTGAAATTTTTTAAACAAACATAAGTATTTTAATAGACATTAGAAATCTTGTTCACTTGTTAAAGGACATACTATAATGTCTTTTTTTATTTTGGGGTTTAGTCAGGGAGTTTTTGCTGTCAAATCTAAAAGCAAAATATTTATTTTATTTTTGAAAAATCTATTTCATATATATGAAAGAGTTCATTAGTTGTAAAAGCTCATTAAAATAGATCAAGCCAAAATAAACTAATACATGAGGAGCCTGCGCCAGTAAGAACATATAACTGTAAATAGCTTTTTCTGCAATACTCCCACCGGACTCAGCCAAGTGTCCCACTGACATAACATTCCTCACATGGCAGTTGTTCACAAAAAGGCACAAAATGAATACATACAAAATTGATAAAATGTATAGCACTGGTCAGGTTGTGTTTGGTACTGAGAAGTGAGAAAGGATGAGGAGGTTTTGGATGTCTTCAGATTATCTTTGAGCTTCTTTATTGGGGAAACAATTGGGGAAGACTATCAACTTCTAGGAGTCTGGAGTTAGCAAGAGCCAGTGTGACTCTAGCCTTATGAACAGAAAAAACATTAAAGCTTTAGTAGCATCTTCCTTTTGTTGACCTCATTGGAATGACCATATTGTCCTTTCCTGAAGACCAGTTTTAAGATTTAAAATCATTAGTCTCTTTTACATATGTAAAGATACTTAAGAGATAAAATCTGAATGAGTAGGAAGGTGGATTTGCATAATGATGTAGAACTGCCATTTAATTTACTTTTAAAGGTGTCTTCATTAACAAAGCTTTTTAAAGTAGAAGAAGGTACAAAGAAAGGTGGTTTTATCTGTGAAGAAGTGATCAAAATATGCTTTGCATTCAAATGGAAATACGGTTTATGGTTAGGCTTATTAAAACATAGTCTTAACATGTAATTCATTTTTTCCTCTCCCATAAAGATTTTTCTGTCTTTTGTTTTTAAAAAATGTTTCTAATTTACTTTTTGTTTGTTTTTTAAAACAAACAAAAAATTTCATGATGGAATACATAGAATATAATTTCAACCCTTTCTCCATGAATGTGTTAATATAAAAAAGATAAGTATAAGCTGCCTCTAAGGTATGTCACTTTTTAAGGGCAGTGATTCCATTTGGAAACAAAGTAGTATAAATTTTAAGTCTGGAGATCATCATAACTCCATGGAAATTAGGCAAAAGGCAGACTTCCTGCCATCTCTACATGAGGGTGGAAAAGGACATTTCTACAGCTCTGGCTCAAAATGGCTGTCTCATTGGCTGGAGGAAAAGTTCTTTCACTACTGGTTGGTTTATGGTCTTCCTGAATTTCCCTTTGTTCTTACAGTTTTCATCTCAGCTTTTCTTCTGTTTGGACTATTTGATGTCTTCCAGTTCATGCATGATTACAGTAAACCAGGATGGCTTGGTCTATTGTAAGTCTTGAACTATATGGAGAAGATACAAGCAAGGAAATTAATTTTGATTGTGCATAGGAATAAGGGAAGAAACTATTTTTGTTCACTTCCACTCCATTTCTAGAATTCTTTAGACTAGATTTGTGATTGTCAATAATTTTTCACTGTCCAGTTTGATACTTGCTGTTTAAACCTGATACCAGATCAATATGATACACCAGGTATTTGTTATATTACCTTCCTATGGTCTTATATCATTTTGTATTTTATACTTCTGAAGTATAGTGGGCATTATGACAAGCTCTTTAAGAAATTATGATCTTAAAATCATAATGTGATTGGGGAATGTGTAATGGGAACAATGTGATTATGTATTCACAAGTCTACTAATTAGAACTGGAATTTTTAAGAGAACCTGAAAAAATACTGGTATGTATCACCTTGGGCTTCTTCTGAAAAAATTGGCATAAGTAATTTAACCTAGTTATTTTCAATAATCTTGTTGGAATTATTTCATTCACTATTAACAATGGATGAGTTAGAAGGTAATATTAATTTATCTTATAAATGGAGGGTGGCATTAATTAAAAGCTTGTCCCATCAGATTTAAACTCAGACTGTTACTCTAATAGGAAGTTCAGATGAAAGTGTTTTAATGATCAGTCTTTTAGCAGGAAACCCAAAGGCTGTTAATGCATTAACCAGGTCTGCTGCAACTATTTTCTGTTAATCATTACATGCACAACTCTTTCTGACTGCTCATTCATTTTATGTACTCCATCATTGAGGCTGTTGCCTTTTTGCTTTTCTACGATTATTCTGCAGGGTCTGTACTGTTTCTTTAAGGAATGGAGAAATTCACTGACTTGATTTACATTGTGAGCAGGGACAAAAAAATCATGGATCATAGAATAAATTTCTGAAAGAGACCTGAAGAGATCATGTCAGGATGAACCAAAGATTTAACTCTGTGTAAACTATTCCTGACAAGTATTTTTCTGTGCTGTTCTTCAAGTTCTATATTGATGGAGATTCTCCAGCTAACACGTTCCAATCCTTCCCTATCTTCATCACTAGAAATACTTTCCTGATTTCTGTGTATCTAATTCTCCCTTGCACCAGGTTAAGATCACTCGGTGTCCTGTTCCCTGTGAACAAATGTGCACAAACCTGTTGGACTTCACTGTGATTTTTTTAAATGTATTTGTATATCCTAATCTCCACACTGACCTGACTTCTGTGGAAAAGACATTACCAAATCAATCAGTCATTCCCGTTAGATCCTGTGAAAACCTCAGCCATGGCAAATCTAGGTTTGAGTTTAGGGGGGAACCTCCATGGCTGAGAATTCACTTCTGCTGTTTCAAAGACTCTTTAAGTGTCTTAAATAATTCCCTTTTGTTTGTTCCTGGTGACCAAACCAACCAGCTGATGTTTAAATGCTTCCTGCGTCATGATTGGGACTTCTCAGCAGGGACCGAGTGGCACAGTTTCTAGCATTCTTGTATGGTAAGTGACAGTGTAACCTCTGAAAACAGATCACATTGCAGACCTGAAATTGCAAGTGGATGAACTGTGCAATTGCATCTGCTTCAAGAATTAAGTACTCACTCCTTCCTTACTGTTTCAGTTGTTTTTTATTTGTATATGCTAAGCCACTGGTCAGTCTGACTATATAAATTATTTTTGTGAAGTAAAGGTTTTAAATGTAGGTGTTTTTGAAACAGCATGATTTGGGGAGTTGACTTCAGAATTGCTGCAATTTTCATTTTCAGAAAATCTGAATAAAAACATTTCCACATAAAAGTTAAGGCTTGATCTTAAAGCTATTTAATATGTCAGTAATTTAAATTTAAAGTATTTGAGAATGTTTAATTGTTTCACAATTAAGTAATGGAAACTCTGGAAAACCGTGCCTGAATTTTACATTATTCTGCACATATCATGGAATTTATTTCAAATGCAATGGCCTGGTGGTGTAAGAAAAGAAAGTGAAACTCTCTGATGTATCTCTAAAAATTAGTTTTCACCTAAGTTGTGAGAATAATTATGAAAAGGAATATGTCATCTCTATAGATATATTAATACAATTAATTTGGATAATTGTCTTGTTAAAGGTAAAAATGTAAGATGTCCTTTTCTTGTCTGTTTTCACCCTTTAGTCCCTGGCTTTCTCATCCCTGAATGGACTAGTATGATAGTCCACCCAAGTGGTTCTGCTTGATGAAAAAGGTATTTATAATGTTGACAGACATGGAGAATGACACCTCCTGAAAGCAATTGGTACATTTATACTTGCAGTTTTAAAAATAATTTCTAATAGTGCAGTTTAAGGTGTTTACTACCTGGATTCATCAAGTATTATCAATTTTGAAAAGAAATTAATTTAAGAATATAGTGCATACTCTCATGTTGTTGTGAGACTACTGAGTTCAAACATAAGTTATATCACGGTTGTTTCACTTGGAATTCATATCAGCAGGTGAGAGTCCTGGCCCCTTCTCAGCCTCTCTTAGTCTTGTGTTAGCAGGAAGGTCTGACTGGAAAGTATTGTTCTGTGAACTGGTGTAGTTAGAGAGCAGACCGTGCGTCCTGAGCTCCAGACAAGGGACTGCTGCACATCTCACCAAGAAGCTGAGATTTCATTTCTGGCAGGGTGATGCTCTAAAGGCATTGGGCAAATCGCGGAGCTCAGGAAAGACTTTTCCAGCTGGAAGTAAGGTGCTACGATGGCAGCAGCTACCAGAGAAAGACTGAAAAACTTCTTGAGAAAGTCAGCTAAATATGGTATTTGGGTATTCTTCTTTAATATAAGATAAGGGATATGGAGAAAATTACTTGTCAGTGTTTATATAAGTGGTAGGCAAAACAAGCTTCCTGTTTCATTCTGCAAATCAAATTGAGAAAGTGGTGGTTAAAAGCAGATCTGAGGTTGAGATAGGACAGAAATAAAACCAGTATGAATTAGCTAATCTGAAGGATCAAATATGAGGACTATTAACTCCTTGGTGCCAGAATTTGAAAAAAATTGTTTGTCAACAGCTGTGGTATACCAGGTAATTTAGAAAGCTTATGGCAATTTTTATACTTTTTTTTTTCCCCTAACAAAGAAAATTAAATTTGGTATCATGTCTGAAGTGATTCAGAAATTGAAATGACACTGAAGGCTGTAGTGTTAAAACTATTATTTCTTCGGTATATTTCTCTGCTGTCACTACTGCCACTTTTTTTTTTTTAACAATATAAACTACTATTTATACACTTAGAATTTCTGGGCAGATTACTGTGGAAAGTTGTGGTACCCACAAAATGGTATAATAATCTTCTATTCTTTTTGGAACAAATTTGTTACACAGAATGTCAGATGAGTCATTTTGTTCGTGTCAGATATCTGAAAATAATGGAAAGATGCCAAAGTAAAAGCCCAGTAATCCATGCACTGGTGTAATGGAGCAAATGAAATGCAAAGCTCTTGTACAGGTCCAATTTCAGCACCAAATGCTTACCTGTCAGTCAGCAAAATTGTCCCTGAATAAAAATGAGCCCATCTGAGAGGGAAAGGATTTTAATATACATCAAATTCTTTGAATCTCTTGTGAGGTAGAAGATGTTCTGAGGAGGAAATGCTGAAAGGAAAATCTTAGTTCAAGCTAGTTCAAATCACACATGTATTGCTGACTGTGAAAGGTTTGGGTTTGTCCTTATTGTTTGGTGTCTGTCCCTGGATAGACAGGTGATTTCCCTTAGGCTACGGCAAATCTGGCCAATCGCTGATTTAAAAGTTTTAGACAGGTAACCTGCAGACTTTTGGAGGCATCTGTGTTTTGTCTGTGAAAGATCTGATTAAAACTTTAATTCGTGAAATGCCAACATCAGAGATATCATTGCATATATCATAGTTGTGATTTGCTCTGACTGAAATGCTTTTGAGGAGCTAGGCAGCTGAGTGTGCTTCTGCCTTTGAAGTGGCCATTGGGAAAACGTGTTTTGCTACTGAGATGTCTTCTTGCAGCCGTAAACATAAAATATTAAATGTAGCATTTATCTTGCGTAGTTTCAGAGTTGAGGCTGTCTCCGGTCTACGTGCTCTTGTTTTATGAAGTCCTGATTTTCTTCTTCACGTGTCAATATCATGTCCCAGTAGCATTTCCTGTGTGCTGGGGGTGCAAGAGGATAATCAGAGTCAGCAAGAGGATAGTCAGTCAGGACAAGTTCTCTTAAAAGTTAATGTATTGAGAATGAACCAACACTTCAGGAATGAAAAAAAAATGAAATCTGCAGTATCAAAGGGGAAAACGAATCGAGCAAACCTACTTATACTTTTGGGTTATCACTAGTTGGAGTGCAGATTAAAAGCTCTGAACTGATGCATGTGAAACAAAGAGCACAATGCTGAATTCATTTTAATCCTCTGGTTTAAGTGGGTGTGATTCTACTTCTGGGTCTAGAAATAATCATACTTGTATCAATCTATATTGTATGACTTTTGTAAGGTGTGAAAATAGTATTTTTCACTAAATTGTCACTTATTATTGTTCATTTGTGGCCACTAACATAGAAAAATGTTGCAGCTACAATGTCAGAAGAATAGGGACAATTTGATGTTTTCTTTTGATGCTGTTTGTTGATATCTAGACCACTGCAGCTTGATTGCCTAACATTAAACCTATAATAACAGTGCAATCATAGCAGTATCATCATGAATGTCGTTACAATAGAAACAACATTTACACGGCTTCAGAATGGTAATTATCAAACTTTTTGTCATGAAGCGCTTATTTGCTAGCATTGATCTGCCCCGGTCAGTTGTTAGGTCTTCTCATCTGAGGTGTATTGATTGTATAATCAGTAGATAGAGGCTGCGGGCAGATGAAATTCAGTGTTGTTGGGCAAATTATTGTCTGCTTGCCTGTTGACCTGGACCCTGCTGGTTGTACCTTAGACAGTGGTGGGATTATTACTCATTTCAGTGACCCTACTCTGACAGAGAACTCCATATTATTATAAAAGATAAATGGCATCCTTCTTTGCTGTGGATATGGTTGAAAGCAGGTGTCAGTGTGTAGTGAAACTGCAAATCTTGTGCAGCAATGTTCCTTGACTTTCCTTGAGGCTTTTTAAATGTATGTAAAAATATTGTACACGTTGCAACACATTTCGTGTCATATATAGCATACACATATAGGTACCTGATGCATAAACATGGTGTTTTACAGTGGTCATTCAAGAATTTTCCTTGCCAGACTGTAAGATTATTAATACTAATATAATTCAAACACAACTTTTGGTTATTGCCATCTGACAACAGGGAGGACCCAACTGATCACTACTTCTAAAAACATACTTTTAAACCTTGGGCAAGTCACCCACTCCTGTGTTGAGCAATTTTGCAAACTCATATCTCATTTGTTTTGTTTTCTTTACCTCTAGCATCACTACGAAGAAATGTGTGAGAGACACAAGTTACTAGTCAATAGAACTTTCTGAGTTATCAGCTTATTAAGCTCTCCTATGTGGTATTCATATTAGGACTTTTATAACAGTAAAGGCTATTAGTGTACGCAGCATTTAAGAAGGAGATTTGCATTATGGTTATTACCAGAGGGAAAGCCTCCTTGACTCAAATGACAAGAGGTGATGTAGAAACCATGAATACTTTTACATCCCTCAGTAAAGCCAGCTGTGTTTGGCTAATGTACTCTGCTCTCTGGTGGTGACTGTACCATTGTGTTGTAAAGGTCAGTCATTACCTGTGCATTGTATTTAAACCACCTGCTCACAGCAAGTAATTGTATTTGGATGACCAGCAGTTTTATAATATTAATTGCTCTGAATCCTGCTGAAGCCATGATAAGAATACTGAGCACTTACAACTTCAAAGTGCTGTAAAAACATTAGCTAATTATTGTTATGCCAGAAAATCTTTAGGCGGTTCTATATAGCTCTGAATATACATTCCATGACCTTAATTTAATTGCCAGAAACAATGGATCTACCTTTTTTAAAAAATGAAAGAATACAAATAGCTAGGTGGAAGTGCACAATGATGGTACTACTGTAATCCCTCAAATAATTACCCATGAAAGCGAGGCTTTGCAAAGAAGCATTATATTTAAAGTAGATGAAATAATGTTTTTGAAATTACAATATAAGAAAAAAAGACAATGTGAAACTCGTGTGACTTGGTCTGTAGATGCATATCAAGTAACAACATATTGTGGACAAAGAAATCAAATCATATGCCAGATGAGAAATAAAGCAAAAAGTAAAAGGGGAAAAAAGTAAGCATCCCTAGGGAAGGATGGTTTGTCTAGTAAAGAGAAAATTTAAAATAGTTGTAAACTATGGTATGGAGTGAAGAAAGTAAATATGGTTGTCAACCACACATAGAGGTTTATATATGGGTTTGGATGGCATTTTCAATAAATCCATAATTTTTTCAAGAAGCTAAATACATACATTATTTGCAAGAGTAATAATAGTAACCATCATTTTTTGAGATGTGGCTATTATAAAGGACAATTCTTAGCTGGTAACTTAGTGGACTAATTAGAGGGGAGAGAGCAGTCTTTTGATTGTATTAATTCTCTTCTTTAGCAATGTTGTTGACTAAGATATATTTCTGAAGCATATTATTGGAACTCTTCTGCCAGGGATTCATCTTTCTGTGATTGAAGGCATATTTTGATACAACACAGCTCTGTCCCACTGGCTCAGACTTATGTGAAAGCCAGGTTGTGAGAAGGAGCTTTGAGAAAGTCTTGAAGAATGATGAGATACAAAAGGTAAAATCAGAGACAGATAAAATTGCTGTAACAGCTGAAAAATTCAAGAGAAGGAATTTCTCAGTAACATCAAGGATTCAAGGAGCACTGCAGTTTTCCTGCCAGGCTTGGTGTTTGTGTGGCTAGCAAAGGTTCAACAGGTGTCTCAAAGAGGGTGGTGAGAAAATTAATTCATATAATGGTAGCTTTTAAGCCCTTCCTATCTATTGTATGTACTAGCCAATAAATAATTGATTTGTGCTTTTAGTTGTGTATATCCTGCTTGCAGTCTCACTGTAGATGTTAAAGGTTGCCTGAACAAAGTGATCCAGAAAGGGAGATTTCCAGGCATTGTATGTGTAAAGGCAGTGGCGATGTCACTGTGTGTGGTTCAGTAGTGTCTGGTCCTTTCCAAGGTTGTCTGCTTAGCAACCATTTGCTACCTTGGAGTGCAGGTAGCCAACCCCCTTTTTTTTTTTGGATTCTTGCTCTATTTAGTCTTAAAACTGAGATTTGTTTCTCTGAAAACTGCTTTTTTACATGGCAAAACATTTTTATTTTTCACAGGAATCTTTGGAGTCCAAAGCAATACAAGGTAGCTGTATTCAGTGCAAAAGCATTATAATTTGTGTCTCATTTTTGGCAGGAGGTGGAAGTCCTCTCATAAGATATTTTCCAATAATTTGAAACATAGAAAAGTTACAGTGTTTTTCTGGAATATTTTAGGGGCCTGTATAATCTCATACAGATTCACTCATCTAAATTACATTGATGTTGATATGTTGATATCTCAGCTGTTTCTGGATTTACAAATCCAAATAGTCTTATTTGCAGACTTGGCAGTAAAATTGTAGTAAGACTCTGAGTGAGGTTCTTCAGATATGATAGCACTGAAAAAAACAATAGTTCTTAACATGGTGATTCTTATTGCAAAGCTATTCATCATCTCTCTTGTATTTTTTGTGAAGATAAGAAGTTTGAAAAGGATGATTAGATGTTTCCACTCTGAAAAAAAATTAATGAAATAGTAGCAAAAGATGTAAAATATTTGTTTGTGACAGACCATAAAAAAATGTGAAGAAGCTACTGTTTCAGTATCACAAATATGACACAAAGCAAGTTAGAACACCTGTATGTTTTACTATATTATTTTTCTTCTCCATATGGGAATAAATTTCAAATTTCTTAAGCAAGTGCAACAAAATATTATCACAGGTTGGTTGATATACTGAATGATCTCCTAGGAAAACTCTCTTAGCAAACAGAATAAGAACAAAGATGATCACCTCTTCATTGCTGGGAAAGAAATATCCTCTAAAGATGTATGGTAGAATGAAAGCAATACTAAGGTTCATGTATCTCAATTTTAATATTCAAATTTAAAACTTTGACGGCACTCTAATATATTTTTTCAATTATATTGTATAATTTCTGTAACAGCAATGTACTTAATAAAAGATTGATGATGTCATAAAAAAATCAAGCCCTCTTTAGTTCAGAATTCCATCGTTTAACGTTTTGATAGTCTGCAGCTGCTTCTTCAAAGTAACGGTTGTTGCCATTGCAGCCCATAGTGAAAGTGTGCTGTAACTGTTGCAATTCGTCTCATTTCTTTCCCTTTCACCTTTGAAATTTAAATAACTTTACATTGTGTTAACAGCCTCAGGGTTTTCATCCTGTGGCTGCCTGGTTGCTTCATTTAATGCAGGGAGGCAGTGCAGGTAGAGAAGGGCAGAACAGGATGCAGCTTTCACAGTAGTTCACGATTACTCTGAATTAGGTTTAGCACAAAGCTGTGATCTCTTAGTTCTCTGTGTAAATCTAGTATGGCTGGGATAGAAGTAATAAAGAAATAATTGATGGGATTGCGTGCTACATTTATATTATTCAAAGTTTTGTTGCCTTTCTTGTACTGTAAACATTTAATCTAGACTAGTTACAACACAAACTAAATTTTGTTACTAGCTCTTTTTCTTGACGGGTCATTTTTATCCAGAAGATCATTCACTGTAACATTAACATGATGGGTATCAAGAAAATTAGAGTGGGAGTGCAGAAGGTGGTGGTAAAAGTACAATCTAAAAAGCCTTCAGTCTGAGTTTTCCAATTTTTTTGGTACAAGAGACAGATATATCAATTAAAATATTATTGAAGTGAGTTGCTCATATTGATCTATTAGATTACTTTTTGATGGATGTAAAGTAAAGTAGCACGTTCTCTCATATTTTGATGGAGTCCATTGTCAAATATTTTGATTTCAAGAGTCTATTTAAAGCTTTGACAAGATGTAAGTCACATAACTAATCTCTTGGTTACTGAAACGGGGAAAAAAAAAGCCTTCAAATCCTCTCAGAGTACTTGCAGAATTTTTGTAACCATTATTTGTATGCCTTTTGACATATTCACAAGTTCTGCTGTATTTTTTACTCAGACATACCGTCTTACAAAAATATCTTTAGCTGTGGCTTTTATAGCTCGTTGCGATATTAAATCAAGCCTTCATAGCCCTGGGATGTGACAGAAAGTTAAATATGCTCTTGGATAGTCAATCTGAATGGAATAAATTAGATACACATTATTTGATTAACTAACAAAGTAAAATTATACAAAATTTGACATTTTGTTCGGTTTGAGTTTTTTTGTTGGTTTGCTTTTGGGTTTTATTCTTCCCATTTAGTAATTATTCCACCTGTACTGCATTCTGGTCACCTTCTCCCAAAAAAGGGCATTTTTGTAAATAAAAAAAGAGTCTTAAAAAGGCATCATGATAAGACAGCATGCTGTCAGGAGCTTGCTGAGCTGCATTTTGTCTTTTGCTGGGGGTATGGTTTGAGAAATGCCTGCTTTTATCTTATATTCTTCTCTTGGGATTTATTTTTTTGTCAGTGTTGGAAAGAAGCTGCTGGTCTGAATGGACCTTTGGTCTGACCCAGAGTGTCCACTGGGTCAGAGAGAACCAGAAGCTGACATGATGGAAATATGCAAAATAATTAATCATTAAGTATACTGTGGTACCTCCTTTGCTACTTTTTTCCCAATGTTTTCTTTCAAATCTACTTAGTTTCTCCTGCTAAAATGGAAAGGTGGAAAACACACACAAACTATGTGCATCTCTAGAGCTTCTATCTGTATTAATCTATTAAGGCCATAACAGTTTAGCATGACTCAAAAAAAGCTTACATGTAGTATATGAGATGACTGTAGTTATAAGATACAAATAGATACTTGTTATACGTGTGGCACAGAACATGTAAGTAACATACTTGTGTTCATGGGCTTTTTTCTTTGTTTTGTTTCAGGTTGCATTTATTTATTTTTTTAATTTCGTCTCTGGAAAAAGTGCGTTAGTACTTGGGAAGGCAATTGGCATTTGTGAGAAAAAAGGCTTCATAAAGCATTTCTAAATCATAGCTGAAATGTGAGCCAAGTCTTGAGTATCGCCTGCTCTCTTTCATTTGCTTATGTAAGAAATACTGAATCCTTTGTCACAGAAGAACATAAGTAGTTTTGTAACTGTTTTTCCTACTTTGCACAAGGAGACCTGTTTTACTGAGGTTTTTATTGGCATTGCAGAAGTCCATCTGACCTGTAAACATAGTGGAACCAGTGACACTATTCTAAAGCCTTTTAAATGTAGCTGATGCCTTTCTTTATGGTACTCTATCAGGAAAGATTTTACTATTACGTGAATTGATTGTTTTTATGATTTTCAACCTAAAGGTTTTCTAAGTTGAAGCATTTCAGCTTTACTCATCTTTTTACCTATCAGTACATTAAACCGACTGAAAGCTGAAGGATCATTTTGCCGTTTTTCCTGTAACTGCTTAATCCTTCCTATGATCCCAGAGACCACTGCTGTGAAAGCTCTTTATTGTATATTGTGGCAATGAGCTGCACACCAGAAAGGGTCAGAGCTCGAGTAGTTGCTGACAGGACCTGGTCAAGACTCTGTGTTAGTCTAAATTGACAAACTTGTTTGGATCAACAGACTGTTTTACATAAGGTCTTAATAGGGATGGACAAGAGTCCTAGACATCAAATCTAAGCAGCAGCTATTATATTCTTGATAGAGTAGATAAAATTACACCTGTGAAAACAAGGTGCTATTAGGCTTGTTTAGGTTTTAGTAGATTTATTTCAGTTCACAATTGGGTGTGAGAGCAGTTAAAGTAAGGATCCCATGGTTCAGAAAAGAGCTGAATTGTAGGGTGTAGTGTTGGAATGTAAATCATGGATGAGAAGGATAATGGGAATCGCTTTTGGCTTTCATCAATCAAGTGTAGGGAGACATCCCTAATGAAGGGAGCAGGAAGCACAGAATGAAGCCTTGGAATTTATTGACAGAAGATATTATTTGAAGCCTGAAAATATGTATCTGCTCAAAATGTGATGGGCAAATCTGTAGAAGAAAAGTCCATCAGGAATCACGAGTTAAAAGATGTGAATACAAGATATGGAAGACCCTATGCCAGTTTATTTTAATTTTGGCCTGCTATAGGAGTGAGTATCAGTGTGTACTTGTTCTGACTTCATGATGTTTCACTGGCTGCTGTCACAGACTAGATAGTCTACGTGAGTCTTTGGTCTGACGCAGTCCAGATGTCCTTTGTATATTGTATGTATTATATATTATTTATAACAGTGCTCTGGAAAAACTTGGAAGGTTTCATTCTGCCATATAAACCTGTATTTCATGTAGCCAACCACATGGTATATTTCGGTGGGTTTTTTTCTTCCTAGAAATATGTTCCTTTGATATCAGATTTAAATTTTACTATCTCTCGATTTCATTACACATCCTTTTGTTCTTGTATTACTAGAAATGATGAATAGAAACTGATGATAAACATTATCTATACAAGTCATTATGTTGTGCACTTCTATCAAGTCCCTACTTGTTTCTCTCATCTCTCAAATATGCACTCGCAGTCTTTTTGCTGTCTCTTCATGAGAGGTTTTTATGTTTCTGATATTTCTTACTGTCATGTCCTAACCTTTTCTAATTATTTTAATTAAATGTTCACAAATACAAACTTCACAAAAGGGAACTTTGAGAATATTACTAGCATGGTTAACCTTGATCACAGATAAGAAGCTAGAAGAACAAAAATACCATATTAAAATATGATAAAGTGTGAAGGACCTTGAAATTGTACTGCCTTAAGAATACATGGCTCAGAGGGAATTATTTATGTTACTGAAATCAAAGTAGATCACAAAAATCTCAGCCAGAGCACTGTGAGAATTATTGTGTCAAAATTATATACAGGAAAAAGAAAATTCAATTCAAGTCTTCTCAATAGGAAGGCATCTGTGGAGGTGGAATAGGGACCTTGTGCAAATAAGAACCCTGACCTGCGTGTCCATAACTGGGTATTATGAGCGTGTTAAAAAAATAGAAAAGTTTTGTGACTGGGCATTTTCTTATGAGGATATGAGGATATTCTTGTTTGATATGAGGAATTGCTTGTTTGGTATTTTGTTACAATCTTACTGCAGTCGTAACAGAGGTCACATCAGGATAATAGCCATTTAAACTCCTATCAAGTTCAGCCCCTGACGTGTTTACTTCAAGATGTCTATGTCTTTGCTGCAACCAAACATACCCATTTTGAAAATGTGTTAATTTACTAAAAATGTTTTTCAGTGAATCAAGTAAGGCCAAATTCTGCTTCTGGTTGCTCCTAAAAGTTCTTGTGTAAGGAATTATCTACTATGAGATACGCCACCTCTGCACTGGCATAACTGGTTGCATGAGTTGGCCTCATAGACATCAGTTTGTTTGGAATGTTTGTAGTAATCTACAAAATAATGTCTGATTTTTGTTCATGTAAGCCACATGGAAGCTTTATTTAAATAGATCTTAATGTGCTGCTATATAGAACCATCTTTCTAGTGGGATGGGGGAGCTCTGATGTCTTGCTTTGCCTCTGTTCTACTCTGAGATGGAGTCGGTTAGACAATTGGACACTTTATGTCACTCCATAGGATCAAGCTGAGAGAACCAGGGTTGTCCAGCCCGAAGACTCCAGGAAGAAGCCTTTCAGTTCTTAAAGGGGGCTTATAAGAAAGGGGGGGTAGACTTTTTATCAGGGCCTGTTGTAAAAGGACAAGGGGTAATGGTTTTAAACTAAAAGAGTGCAGATTTAGACAAGATAGAAGGAAAACTTTTTACAATGAGGCTGGTGAAACACCGGAACAGGTTTGTCAAGAGAGGTGGTAGATGCCCTATCCCTGGAAACATTCAAGGTCAGGGTGGACAGGGCTCTGAGCAACCTGTTGTAGTTGAAGATGTCCCTACTCAGCGTAGGGGGATTGGACTACGTGACCTTTAAAGGTCCCTTCCAATCCAAACTATTCTACAATGCAGTTTAGGACCTTGTTCTTGACTTTTTCTACCCCATCCCAATGCCAGCCTGAATCACATGTATTAGGAGCATTTAAGGAATAATTGCAGAGCTGCCTGTATTCTGTGGAGAGAATTTTCCTACTGCTAGAATTTGGACTTGGAGGCCCCCTGTAAATATAAAATACTAAGAAGATAAAAACAGATGAGAATTTAATCTGAAAACAATTATGTAGTGATTGTTTCCTTTGGTGTTTTCCATAGTATGTGACTACCAAAGGGCAGTGGTTTTTGGAGGTTTTATATTGGCTGAGATTTTCTTGAATGAGTCTATGTTGGGTTTGATTTATTTTTTTTTTTTTCTTTTTGCCTACTAGTGGTTTTGGCTTACTGTTCCCTAGTCATTTAATTAAAGAGTTGTAGTACTTCTGTGCTGTGGAGAGAGGCTTCTCTAGCTGTTTCTGGAAAGGCCAGTTGCTCATATAAGGACCTGGGTGTTAGAACACTTCCATGTTGCATATTAACTAAAATTCAGGGTCAAGACCCTTATTCAACAGAGGTTGGGTTTTAAGTCTCTGGAAGGAAAGCTCAAGTAATTGAGTGAGACACTGAAACAGATTGTACTAAGTAGCAAAATCTACCTATTTATATACTAGCTTCTAAAGAGGACGGGAGCCTGAGATGGAGATGAGCTTTCCTGGAGGACAACTGCTGGGCTGCTGTCTTCCTAGAACATCAAGCAGAACTTTGGGTGTCTCTGTGCCAGCTTTCCCTTTCTCTCAGCAAATGTCTGAAATCCACTGGCTAGCCCAGATCTTACTACGGATGTGAGTTTTTGTGTTGAAGAGGCAATAGTCTAGGTTGTGAAACAAAAAAAAAAATTAATTTTTTTTGTGTTTTTATATTTGATCTTTTTATTTTTTCAATTTAACTGTTTACAAAACCTAGAGTTTAAAAGCTGAGAAATGAGGCAATTCTGTTGCTTGTTATTTATCATCTCAGTATTTCAGGTTTATTTATTAAAGTACTGTTTTTATTTATCTACACATATATTATGCTTTTTGCCACAGGACCCTTCTCTCATTCAGTGTACATACTAACAGAGATCAGTGAATGAGCAGCTATTCATGTTTTCTGTTACTCTTATTGGCCAATATGTGACCCACATGTGGTGTTCATGTTCAATCATTACATTGAATTCAAAACTATTAATTTCTCCATAGGCTTTCTTTCCATTGTAGCTATCATTAGCATCTGAATGCCTCACAAACCGTAATTAATTAATTTTCACAAAGCCCCTGTGAGGTGAGATGACATTATTAAAAGAGGAATAAGCCACAGAGAAGAGTGCCAGCCTATATTTTGAATGCCCAAGCTGACATGTGTAAGGTGTGTTTTTTTAAGCTACTTAGCGTTCCACAACACTTATTTGTTCTTTGTCTAGCTTCCTCTTATTTAGCTACAAGTGCCAAGCAACTTTGCAAATCAGGCTACAGATAGGTATTTTATGAATAACAGTTATTCATTGTAAAACAGAACATTAAATAATATAATTTACCAACTATCACGCAGGCACTGATACCATCTTGTGTTCAAAAATGGCATCTAGCTACCTCAACCTTCCATTTTCTTATTTTAGTTTCCTTCAGTAACTGCACACTATCAAACTTCAGAAGGATATCCTGTGGACATTAGTGATCCTCTGCACACACCCTTGATGAGTCCCCTGGGCACAAATAAGTTCCCTGGTGTTGTGATATGTTAGAAGCCTAACAGAATTATGGCTTTTCAACATGTAAAAGACAACATCAATTAATTAACAGCATGAAAATGCTATGTGTTTAGTTGATAAATATTAACAGCTTCTCAAAGACAGTAGATATGTAGGATGGAAAACCTCTGTGCATAGAAATAGTTATACAGATTTTTTGTTTCTTTCCCATATCAGTCTTTGGGTGCCTCTTAATCGTCCCCTCTCAGATGTTAAATACTCTTTCAGAAGAAGTGTGTTTTTTGGTGTAGGTTGCTAGTAGTTGGAAAAGGGGAAGAGGTTCTCTGGTGTCTCCTGAAAGCCCATCAGACCAACTCCAGTTGACTGCACCCACTGAATTGGCATGTAACAAGCAGGAGTTACTGAACTGAACTTTCTGTGCAGTGCTTGTTAGAGTGTAATATATGGGTTGGTTTTTTTTAATGTTCTGTAGACAATACATACATTTTATCATGTATAATAAAAGCATTTGTAGAACTTCTGATAGCAAGATGTGAACATACCTCAAACAGATTCCTTTCCTACAAGAGACTTCAGAACTGAAGTGAAGAAGAGATTGTTTTGATTGCCTCTTACCTTTATGACTCAGTTTTTGAGTTTTGGCGTTTTGGGTTAGGGTTTACTACTAAAAGAATTTGGTTTGTGTAATTGACATCTTTTTAAGGTGCAGTTGCATGGCCATCCTTACCCACACTGCAGGCATTGTCTTTATTAGAGTGTATTAAGTATTTCTGAACTTGTAAAGTTTCCAGCCCAGAGGCTGTAGCCTCATTGTTACAAAAAGTGACAATGTCCAGCATGATACCTACCTGTTGGACCCCTTCTGGAGGAGGGAGGGGAAAAACCTTGCAAAACTGCCGAAGCACTTTACTCTTCACAGATAGTCATTACTGAGTCTCCCTGACATTCCCAGGAGGGGATTTATTTATGGTAATTGTTTGGTGTCTGATAGTGTAAGTTAGTAAATTCAGACTTCTTTTCAGGTACTGAAGTAGCTTTACCTAACATGTAATTCTTGTTTTATATTCGTCTCGCCTCAGGAGCCATAGGCTAGTATTTTATGTTCTTAGGAAGTAATAACTAATGATAGAGTAAACCCCATCCAGATCTTCTCCAGAATTGCTGTCCTATGTTTTTTTTTAAACAATTCAGAGAATTTAGGGACATATTTATTTAATAGTAGTTGAAGATACAGCTCCCTATCTCCTAGCTGCTTTGAAATATCATGTCATCCCCTAGTTTCTTTTTTACTTCTTAAATGGATGCATGAAGGATGCTAGGTCAAATAAAGCATGACAATCAAGAGAGATAGTGCTTACCTCATGTATCTTAAGTTTGCTGCTTTGAGGAACCCCATGATTTTCGGGGAGATTGATAAACGGTTCCAAACAGGTACCAATGTTTCAGTCCGTCAACTTTACCTAAATGTTATCTCCTTCTGTGATTTATTAATAACTACTACACCTTTAACTACATGCTTCATTTACTGATGTCCTTCTCCTGTTTTTCGTAGAACAGCCAGGTAAGGTATCTCAACTAATACCAGATTATTAAGACTAAATCTAACACAGAAGACCAACCAGTTCCAGGAGACCTAATCTGAAATTTTTGTGCAGTTTGGAAAAACATAAGGGAAAATCTCCCTTGTAGAATAAACAAAAAGGATATTTATTAAAATGTATATTTATCAATTGTTTCTAAAATTTTATTTAAACTACTAGCAGTAATTCTGTTTTACAAGTGCAGAACATAAGAAATATTTAAAATGTAAATATCAATAAAGGTGCACTCATGGGTCTTTTCCCAATGCAGTTCATTTTGCCTATAGCTTTTCATTTTTGGGGCTTTCTAAAGCACTCATTCACTGTAGCCTCTGGTAAAGCGGATCTCCAGTTCAAGAAAATTTCTCAGAGGGGAAGATGTTCATACTTCAAATTTTAAATTCCATTTCTTGGCAACACAGATATTTGTGTTCTGGCATAAACAAATATGCAGAAACAAATTAGGTTACTGGACTGTCACTGAAGCAGAGTTGTATGTTATTAGCAGGCAGAAAAAAATTTAAAAGGTAAAGCATACAGAGAATAAGAAAATGAAAGTTGCATGTGGGTGGTGAAAGGCCTTTCTGGATGAGGCCTTTCTGATTCTAAGAAAAGCAATGACTCAAATGTAAATTTAACAAAAGCACTGTACTACAGCTAAAATGTTTCTTTTAATCTTATTTTAGCTTTCTCGCATGTAATATTTATATATAGTTGTAGCAGTTAAACTCATTTTAATGGATGAATTTTTATTTAAAAGTAAAGAAAGATGTTCTGTGCTGCAAGCAGCAGGTGTGTTTTTAACCTTTAATAGGTCACCTTCCTCGGTGCAAGCAGGCAAGCTGTTATTGATCAAAGAGGTTTTGTTGGGTAGCTCTCAGATTATTGAGTGACAAACTTTATTGAATTTGACTTAACAGAAGTCAGAAGACAGCTGAAGCATAAGAGCTTGCACTACCATCAGAGTCATTTTACGACAGCCAGGGAGCAAAGCTCAGAGATGGATACTGAGCTCTTTGCTGGCCCTTGGAGATTAACTGAACAGCCTTCCTACCAATTCCCAAGCCTGTCAGCAGAACCAATTAGATTTTCAACCAGTAGACAAGAAGGGTGGCACTTGGGGACCTTTTTGCTTTAGGTCGAAGGCTTTTCAGACTGCGATGAGATGACATTGATGATGACACATTGAGCATTGGTTGGTTTTAAGACAAGTTAAATTAGCAGTCTTGAAATGATTCCAACTGTCTCCTGACTTCTCACTGTTGCCATATTCAGTGGATCCTGTCAGGAGCAGGTTGATGACTTAATAGTCTTTCTTGAGTGGATTTGAGCACTTTGGCTGTGTGTTTATGTGTAGTTGTCATGCTTAAAATATTCATATAAAGGTTTGAAATATTTATTTGAAGGAGCCTTCTGCAGAGTTCAGCAGCACGGCTTTCAGTGATTCTGCCTACTTTTTATCTCTTTTTTTTTTTGCTGCTCTAAGCAGTTGTTGCTAAAAAATGACTTTAACTATGTTTGATCATGGTGAAGTGACATTGTTTCTTGTGGACATTGATAACATAAAGCACTTAGAAAGTTTGAGAATTTGTTCAGCATTTGATTTCCAAAGCTCCGTATGGCACGTTCCAATCCCACCTGTACAAACATTACAATGGTTTTGAGACTATTTCAGATTAAGAAAGGTGTATTCAGCTTGTACAGTCTTGTAAACACTATGTAATCTTTGATTTTAATCCAAATGGGTTGTGATAGACATGGAAAAAGGAGGGGAGGAGAAAGGGAGAGGAATTAAGATGAAGTCTGCCATAATTAAATTGCCCAAGGCTATTGAGTAGGATATCATGATGAGGCTGTTCTTTTAAAACTATGTGATACTTTAAAGACATTTTGCTGTAGTGGATTGGCTGCCAGTCTGTTGTAAAAGGAGCTAAAGAAATAGAAGTGAAGTAAATTTGTACTTTAATGTAAACAAAATCCTAACTGTTACTAGAAATACATTGAAGCTGTCAACATGTGGGTGTTAAGATTAGCATGCTTGTAACTTTTAATATTTGTTAATATTAAATACTCAGCATTTAAAGGTTATGGCTAGAATTTTTCCTTCTGAATACCTAAGGTTAAACTCCTACATATAAATCCATGTTTATTCACCAGATTAGGTACTTAACCTGTATTTAGACCTGATGTCAAGCATTCATTCTGAAAATGTTGGTGCTATTTCTTTGAATTTTAAATTCTCAACTGCTATTTTCTCTCAGTAAGAATTCTTCCTCTTTTTTAAAGATGGTGATTTAAAAAAAAGTAAATGAGCAATCACCTGCAGTTTTTAGACATTATTCTAAGAACCACAAGCAGGATAACACACAGGAGACTGACTGCCATTTAAAGCATATCAACTATACAAGCAACAATATTTTTTTTTTCCATAGGAAATATTTCTGTTTGTCATAGCAGCAAAAAGTGATCCATACCCAGGTCAGGGAAAAAAGGCCAACAAAGGATTTGGAACATCTATGTAAAAACACAGTAAAAGTAGATTTTAATTGGTTCATGTTTCTGAGTGATATTTACAATTAGTATAATCCATTCTTTGTCCTGATCTCATATTTGAAGTATTTTATGCCGTGCTCTAATAAGCATTAACCCCAAAACTGATGTGACCGTAGTCAGAGGTAGGCAGCCCATGATGAGGACAGTTTTGAAGATCAGTGACTTGCAGAACAGTCACAGGGCACAGTATGTGCCTTAGTTTAACTAAATTTTTTAAACCTGTGTTCTAAACAGGTGTAAATAAGCGTAAATATTTAAAATGAAGATCATTTATCTAACATGCAGTAAGAATTCTGTGTATTTCCCAGTTTAGTGGACTAATAACAGATATTATTGAGGAAAATACAAGTAATTACTGGAGATTTTGGTCACTAGAGAAAGAGCAAGGAATAATCTTTTGAATTGCTTTGATTGCTTCCATAAAATACTTTAAGGATTTATTTTGGGGAGCTGGGTATAAATACACATTCCTTCAGGGGCCATTTTAATAGAAGCATGTTATTTTTAATAGAAGTACTGATTTTGAGGAGAGAAGATGCTGCATTTTGGACCAATTCAAGTATTTATACGGGGCCATTAGTTATAAATAAGAGACTTGTATCTATATAACATTTTACAAGCACCGTTGTCTCCAAATAATGAAGGGAAATGTTGTTCCAGAGAATTGAACTGACTGAGCCAATGCTACCTGTCAGTGACAGTGCTAAGTGCAGTGGGTTGTTCTTCTGTCTGTTAATCTGGGGCTCTGCTTTCTGGACGATACTGCCTTCCACTGTGTTCACATTCTCATTGAACTTTTGTGGTCAGTCAGTTCAACTCCCTGTTTAAACCTCTAAGACTCTTCTTTTTGAAGAAAATCCAAGCATCTTCAAAAATGTTAATGAAATTTTGAATGATGTACAAGTCACAAAAATAATTGGCAGTTACTGTCTCACTATTGACAGATTCATATTTAATTTTTATATTTTTTTGTTAGTTTCAGCTTCCAGCCAATGAATCCACTTAAAACTTTGCCCTTTCAATTAAGGGGCCTCTGTTATCATTTTTTTTCCCTATGTAGGTGCTTGTACGTTCTCAGTGGGCTCCCTCATCACCTTCTGTTTTGGAAGAATTTAATTATCTCCTTTTACATTTCCCTTTAAACATTTCTTTAATAAATTTCATAATTCTTCTCAGAAACCTCTGGAGTTGCAGACATCAGCACTGATGCTAGGATTTGCTAGCAGCCGTATTAGGTAGGAAGGAAATGTAATACCTTTTTTGCAGGCAATGTTCTCTGCCCACAAATAGGAATACGTTAACCCATTGGAGAACTGAGTCTCCCATTGCAGAAGCATTTACAGAATTCTTTTTTCCTAGGTGTGTGAGTTTACATTTGGTGGTATTGCTTGCTTGCATCCAGATTATCAAGAAATCCAGACCAAACCGTACCATTTAACTGTTTTCTTCATGATTATCCTCTACATCAATTCTTATGCTGTCTCCAAATTGTATCTGTAATGATTTTTTGTTTGCAGATGAAGTTGTTAACTGACATAAGTTCAAAAATATACCACCCCAGGATCGCAGGAGAAGTATATGCTCTCAACTGTAACTTCCATTTTGAAAGCTTAGTTGTTTGTGCCACGTTGAATTTCTGTCAGTATAATTTTTTAAGCCAAATATTTATTCTTTACAGAAGCATCAGCACATTCTTTATCAGTCATAAATCTGTACTGACTGCCATTAATGGTATTAATTATATTGTCCTCCTTTAACTTCTTATTAATCAAAATCTTGTAATGGCCAATTGATTACTGTATCCAGTATTTCATTTGCCATTTGTTGATACAGTACTGGTTTTCATCCAGTTCTGATATATGTTAGAAATCAGGATTAGTTGTGTAAGGAACTGCTAGGCTATCATAAAACTTTTATTTACAAGTTGACCATATGTATTGGAAAATATCTGACTGTAGTAGCTGTTCTTGAATATCTTCCTGAAATACCGTTGAAAAGGAAGTATATCTTGCTCACTTGATCAGAGCAGGTTATCCTGCTTTATTTCCCAAATGCAGAAAATAATTATTTATTGAACTTTTCAACCTCTTCTGCATGATTTGTGATGGATACGATTTATAGATCCTCTGTTGTTCCTAGTAGGTCTTGGAACTCATTTAAATTATCCTTAAATCTTCCAACCATTGATTTCTTTTTGCATCTATTTGGCTTCTCACATAAACTTAATACATTTCCTAGCTTCAGTATCTTCTTTAGATATTAGATTTTTTTTAAGCCTTTTGTTTTTTTTTTTAAATCTAATGTAGATTTTTCTTAGATTTGGAAGACTGGTTTTATGGGCCTGAGACAAGAATTCTAGACAGCTTTCATGTCCTGTCAGTATTTCTGTGTTCAAATTCTTTTCTAACTCTGATTTAGTTTATAATTATTTTCACATAGTGAAACTGTTCTTTTAAAACTATCTGCCATCTTTTTTGTAACAAATGTGTTGACTTATTATAGCTTGACTGTAAACTCTCTGATCTCTGTCTTTGAAGATGAGGTTTAATGTGTCACTTCCATAGGTTGACTCTCCTTATGTTTTTTCAATTAAGACATTTTAATATGGTTTTAGAAATTCCATGAATGTTTAGAGCTAGCAGTTTCATGTTGTTGACATACGTCACATGATTCCTAATAAGGAAACAGAATTTCTTACTCCTCTTCACCTTAGAGGTAGGACCTGATGGGGGTTAGTTGTCCTGTTCTCCAGTGTGACTTGGTTGTCTGTTGCATGCATCAGTAAGGAACGCATTAGGACTTTGATCCATACTACTTAGTATCCATGACCACTTAGTCACGATCATTTACTTCCAGGTTGGCAGTCATGCAGGTAATGCTGGTTTTTATTTCAAAGAAAACCCCATACCTCTTACTCATGGAACATCACTAATCTAAAAATATTAAGCATAACATATGGAATAGCAGTGTAGTAGTACATTGCAAATCAAAGTTTTCTCACTGCATAAACAGGTACCAGTGGTCTGGAACACGCTTGAGCACCTTAACTCAAAGACCCAGATCTAGTACTGGTCTAGATTGAAATTCTGATAACAAGGGACCAGGATTTTGCCTCAAGATTATGAAATCCTGGTTCTGGCAGACAGGTTTGTTCAGTTCCGGGAAGCTATCGTAAAAGAGAACTGCCAAGAAAAGAAAGGAATATGTTCTCAGAAAGACATTAGAAGTTCAGAGATCATAGTCCTCATCAAGTATACATTAAGACTAATTTTTCTTTCATTTGTGATGAGTGCTGAGGTTGTATACCTTCTGCCCAGACATTCCTGTCTATTTCAAGTTTTCCTTAATTGTTTGTATCAGTTTATGTGTATTGCTGGAAAGAGGTTAATTGATATTAAATAAATGCATTTCTTAAAGCGGTGAATATAATAGTATTCTCTTGCATATTAATCTTTTAAAGCTTGAGCTATATTATGAGAAGGGATGAAGTAAAGACCAGTATTGTCCTTCTTTGCTTCACTTCAATTGCAAATATGACATTTCAACAACTTTTAATCTGCTTTAACACTTGTGACTAGGAACCAAAGCATTAGACAGCCACTTGTGTTATACTTGTTTTATCACTGTACTATAATAGCAATCAGGAAGAGGAAACTGAGACATTTATGGCCTGTGGCAAAAGCTAAGCAATTAGGAGAATCAGTACTGGATTGCATCATCTTAAAGCAGATTTGTTGTGAGTGAACTCAGCTTTCACACCCTGGGTATCACAACAGTTTTAATCTTTTAGTAATATCTTGTGTAAAAATTAATCATAAGCTTGGCTGGATTATTTTTGACATCCAGGAAGACATTGTGAAAGGCCATTCTTGTGCGGGTTTTTGACACATGGAGGATATGTCATAAATCTTCTTCTGAACAATATACTTCAATTTTGCTTCACTGCACAGTGTAATCACAGTGGCCTCAGTAAATGGGCAAGGAAAACTCTCTATATATTATTAAAATACAAGTTATTTAAAAACAAAACAATGCATTTGGCATCACTTTTCAAATAGACAAAAAGCTCTGCTCCTTAGCTCCAGGAATGTTCAGCTTCAGGACACAGAGGATGGAGTTACATCATATAGGAAGTTATTGATGTCCCTTCTTATGTAGAAATTTTGTCTTATTTTGAAAATTAAAAATGTTGTCTTGTGTTTTTTCTCCTCTGCGTTTGTTAATTTGTGCTGCCTAGCTGTATAAAATGCAGCATAATTAATTGGCAGAGAGAATTTTGTTGACAGGAGAGTTCTTTACCAGAGTAAAGGTGATGCATGTCATCAAGGTGCCCTTTCTGTCACCTCATATGCTCATATCAGGAACATTACTAATTTGGCAGGCAAAACTCTTCCACATCTATCCTCCTTTGGGGCTGGATGATTGCCCTGAATTCCTGTCTGTGTGAGTTGGCATTAGCTTGGACTAACTACTGAGCTTACGTCAGTGTTATCTAAGCCTGGCAATACACTGTCAAATCTGTGAGCAGAGAGAAATCACTTTTAAATTGCTATTTCATATGCATTTTTAATATGCATTTATAAAGAATTTCTTGGTTTCAGTCATGTTTATATACCATTTCAGAAAAATTATTAAGGTAAATTAAGAGGTTTGTATGTACACTTTTAGTGTATATAAGCAAAATGACAGGCAGTATATGTATTAAACCATGCATACAATTTTGATTAAAATGCTGTTTTCTGATTGCTAATAAACTATGGGCTATATGCCACCAGAAATAACAACTTAAGGTAAGACCCACGGGGAGATGATTAAGCCTATGAACTCGTAGTGGTGTAGCCTTCCGTTCAGTGCATTGAAAAGTTCTTGGCCTAAATGGATTTTTTTGTTTATAGGAAACTAGCCTTCTTTGAAGCGTGCAATTAATATCTGAAAATCATCCACAAACAGATAAATCTAAGAGATTATCTAGAGATATTTTATTCTGTTTTCACTTTAACAGTAACTGTAAAGTTTTCAATACCTGTAAAAAATGCTAAAAATACCATCCAAATTGCAAAAAGGACAGCTGTTTAATGGAAGAAATTGCTGTTGTCCCCACTCTTCCCCTCCAGAAAGGGGCATGCGCCTGCACATGTTTGCTAGAAGAAAAGAAGACTACTTGTTGGACTTGTGCTAGGCTTCTCTGAGACAATTTACCAGAAGATAATGGAGCTAAGCAAGTCTTTGTGCATAACAAAGATTTTTTTTTCAGTAGGGTTATCAATGTCAGTCAAAAGTTTCAGCTTTGCAGACATGAGTTTAAGTAATTTAAAATGAGCTTAAGTCACTTAGGCTGGGTTAATGTCTCTCTTTCCTGTATGCTGAGTCCAAAAGGCTGTGGAATACAACAGTAAAATGCTAAAGTGGCTATTGGAAAAAGGGCAAGGAATTAGATTCTCATCCATACTTAAAACTTGTAAATTACCAAGATTACATTTATGAGACAACAATTTGCAATCTGTTGACACTGTTTAAAAGATTAAAACCAAAGATATATAATGGTATTAAAAGAGCTACATAGTTCTGTATTTGTAGGGAAGCAAGTATGGCAATGCCTAATTATCAACAGATGATTTGGGAACTACCATTTCTTCATGAGATGGATGGAAGTAAATGGTTGAAAACAGCTGTGTAGTGATGCAAGATGTGCTTTGTTTACATGAAGTTGTCAAACATATGTGTAGGAAGGGTTCTTTTTCTGTTGGGGTCTTGGCATGAACTTGCAAGACTTATAATAGGAGAAGTGTGCAAGTGTTGTTTTTCCTGGAAGCAATAGTGAAATAAGAACTATATAAAGTTTGTTTGTCTGGCTGAGAATAAGTAAGATAAGAAGGTAGTTTCAGGGTTTAAAGATCATAACTTAAAAATATCAGTTTGTGGTGATACTTTCAGTGAGGCGCCTGTGGGTAAGGAACATGAGTGCGCATCCAAGGTCTGTAGTTGGAGTAGCAAAACGGAAGAAAAATCAGGGAAACAGACTGTACACCAGGAAGGAGCATGAAGGCCTGAAGAGTAGGAATCGATCTACTTCTGAAGAGTCAGCTTCAAACACATGGAACCTACATTACTGTTGTATAGAGAGTGGTATGCACTGCAAAGTTAAACCATTGCACAGCAGCTCAGCTGTGCTCAGCTTCAGTTCGTAACATTCCTCCTCATCAGTCTGCCTTTGCATCAAACTAGCCACTGTATTTGCTCTAAACCAGGACATTTTGTGAGCTTTAATTAGAGCAGTTCACAATTAATATGTAGACAACCATACCCTGTAAGTGGTTTGCAGAGATGACACCAGTCTTTATTTCATGCTGTATTAATTTTGCCCCTTTTAATGATTAAGTGAAGGTATTATATGACTGTGATTCACTGAAATAGAGTGATAAATTCCTGAATCGGGCTTTAAGTTTTCTTTGGTGTCCATGGGTAATAGTTGATCTTTGTAAGCAATCAAGTCACCTTTTAGAAAGTTTGATGGACTAATAAAACATCTGGATAGTAGTAAAATATGTTGTGTAGTCACTGATGGCCTAGAAGGCAAGTCACATTTCTGGCAACAGCTGGTGCAGCTGTGCTGGAATGGGAAAAAACTGCATTTCTCTTTACTGCCATACAAAAAGCCTTATCACTATTTTCATTTTTTCTGTCTTATCATACTGTGTTAATATCAATCATATCAGTACAATACCAGAGGTGTTAGCTTATCTGCTCAGGCTTATATAAAAAGGCGTTAACATTCAAGTGTCAAGTACCATAAAGCTGTTCAAAGCCACCGATGTTTCTGGACTGTATCAATCTTTTGAATGGCTAATGCAGAATTTGCAGCAAAAACAACTTAAGTCTTTTGGGGCAATGTAACTTTTCTGTATTCAATTCTGTGATTTAAATAAGCATCAGTTACATTGCCTATAGGCTTTCCACTTTAAAAACAATTTCAGAGGTATATAAATCCAATTGCATTACCTAGTCCTAAAAGTGACAGCTCTGGAGCTATTTTCCATGCTTAGCCATCCCTTCACAAGGAGGAAATGGTCATTCCAGTTTGGGTAAGAATGATGTATCAGCCTGGAGAGAGAAAATATGTCTTCACATAGAATTACATGCAAGTAAGTTTCCAGGATCGGGGGTTTTGAAGGCGAGGGCTCAAAGGAGTGCCAGGGGACATCTAGCCGAAGATAGATCGCTAAACTCTGTTAAACTTCTAAAGACAGAAGTAATACTTCTTTCACTTAATGGACAAAATGCTTCCACAGCAACCGTGGGAGGGAGCTTAGACAGTGTACATCAACACTAGGGACATATTGGTCACACACCCTGTGTCTGCTATACTGGATGAGTAATTACTCTGGCAAAATATGTACTTTTCCAAGCCTTTTCAGTAGCCTTGGTGTGTCTGACAACTAAGCTGCTGAAAAGTTACAATTCCCCAAATGGCATCATTCTTTTAGCCAAAAGTTATCAATGAATAACATTTAAGCAACTTGAATGCAACACAAAATTTCAGGTACTTATAACTGACATCACACAGTACTCTGTGAAATGCCTTGTTTAGGTTTCGTGTGTCTCCCTCGAAATGTCAGTACTTTGTTATGAGGAATGATATATCCATTTACTCTTGCAGCGATTTTGTTGTGGTTGTAGTCTAACTAATACCTTCCCAAAGAAATCAGCTCTTATCTGCCTTCTCTCTGGAACTTGGTGAAGATATCATAGTCTGAAGGAAATAAGGTTAGAAGTGAGCTCCAAAGGTCATCTAATCTATCCCCATTACCTCAATATCACCTCCAGGGAATATGGCTATGGCATCTACTCCTTTTTTATATTGTAATTCTTCCTTGCTTTGTGAGTTACTGCTGACAGAAAGAGCATTTTTTGAAAAATGCAGGTGTTATTATTTTGGGAACTTTTTTTTTTTGGAGGGGAAAATAAAATCTGTTTCTTGTAACCCTTTGTGTCTGTGACACAAAGAAGGATTTCTGAATCATGTGCTAATTTGACCAGTCTAGTCTATTCTCAATAGTATTTCTGAAGAAAAGCAGTCTAAACAGGGTGGAAATCCTAAATGTAGAACTCAGGAATTTTTAATGAAAATATTCTGCATTGGGAAATTGCAGAAATGATACAGATAGAATTATCCTTGGAAAATGTTGCTTTTGGTGCATTGGAGGAAAGAAAAAGATCTCTGTTTGGTTTTATGTCAAAAGGTCTCCTTTATAAATTTTTGAAATTTCAAAATTTGGTCTTCAAAACAAACCTTTACTCAGAAATCTAACTTTATGAACAAAAAATAAAAATTAACATAACTATTACCTTTTTTAGAATATTTAAATAAAATATTTCCTTTAGGTGAATTCCTGTAGTTGTTGTTTTCTCTCTTTATTTCCAAGATGTGGCAATTTTAGACTAGGATCTAGATTAGAATGTTTTCCATAATTTGAAAAATATCCAAAGGCTGACAGAGAATTTGAAGTGGAAAAGTATACTAGAGAACTTGAAAAAAATGCTGTTTCCTGATGGTTCTGTCCGGATAATAATCTGTCAAAATCACTTGTCATGTCTTCTTTGACAGGACAAAAAATTGTCTGAATTTCTATATCCTTTGATTTAGATGTCTTACACCAGATGACTGAAACTTGAGATACCCTAGATTTTATTTGAACTTTTTTAGATAGCCATTCATAAAGCAATACCTACATTTATGTGTATCAAGATATAGGCAGCTAAGAATTTAGATACTTCTGAAAATGTAGTTCTTAGAAGATAAGTAAGCAAAACACGTTTTTGTATACAGAGCAAATTTTTCATTTTCATATTTGGATGATCTATTTTTCTGTCTTTACCTTCAGACTTTAAAAGATTGTTAAGATCATTGACAATCTATCTCAAGAAAAGATGAGCATGTACAGAACTTTGAAAATCTGATCCTACAGAGCCATGCTGTATCCCTGTCTTATCTCTGTCTCTGATCTGTTGAAATAGGACCCTTGAGTGAATCTGAAGTGAGGATATTGTAATTCTTCAAGCATTCCTGAGAAATTAATTTGATGCACAATCCATATGGTTTTGTTTGAAAATTTGCAAAATAAATTAATTTTAGTAACTGTATCAGGAAAGTGCAGTTGACCTCCCATTCTAGATCAATCTGAAACCAATATATTACAACTCAAATGGCTTCTTATGATAGCTAAATGGTTTTTTTTTGCACACGGAAAAGCCCAGAGCATGAAAATAGCATATTTTATTTTGTTGATGTTTTGAATTGGAACTTGATGGCCTTTCTTTTGAAGTAGTTAAAATATTATCTTTCTGTAAGTTCACATTCAGTAAGATTGAATGAGAAAGTTATGTGGTATCACTTTATACAACTGCCTTTTAAACTTATTCCTTTCTTGGCAAGTAAATACAATTTCTAAATGCAATTGGTGGAATTATATGCATGGAATAACTTTATATTGAGTTTCATGTTATATCACAGTTTTCCTTTATATTGTTGATTTTAATTGTATATTGTAGTCTGTAAAAATCATTGCTTGATTCCTTTTCTGGTAGAAGGGGTTGATTTCTGTTGAACTCTCAGCCATATATCCTAATATAGTCAGAAAACACTCTTTTCTACACTGGTATTCTTTTATCTGCTTTGTATTAAAATGAATATTAGTTTATTGAGCATTCATGTAATCTGAAAAAATAATAAAAATTTTGCACATATTTCCAATAAATGCACATGATTATTGTGTACATGATTATTGTTAGCATGCAATTGACTAACTTAAAAAGCCTCTTCTAAGGTTAAAAAAAACCCCTCACCAAACGTTGACACTTTTTTTTTTCTCTAGTAATTGAGGTACAGGGCTTGTGAAGAGTACCCAGTTCCTAAGTAGGGGAGGGAGGTGCATTTACACATGATGCTACTTCATCCTAGGCAGATGGAGAAAAGTCAACTTTCATCAGCTTCTGTCACAGTAGGGCTATCTTCCTTCATTTTTCTTCTGGTAATTTTATACGAAATACTAAGCTAAAACATTATAATGGACAATATTCTTTTGGGTTTGCATTTCTTTTGCAAGTAGATTTTAAAAAATTATTTTCCTTGTTATGCTCCCCCCCTTTTTTTCCCTACTATTTTATAATCTCTTTTCATATCCCTGTTATGGAAATTTTGGTATTTAACAAAAGCCTTTGATCACATGATTTCTTTTTTATTTGACATGATGTATAAGTAATTTTTTTATTTTTGAACAATATTTATGTTAACTATAAGTATTCCACCGGCTATTTTTGACTATTTTATTTATCATTATGTGAAATATTTACAAGAATGGAAAGTTAGGAGGTCAAAAAACTTTTTCCAGTGCACTAGACTTAAACCCCTTTCTTTTAAAATAATACTTGAGGGGTGGGTAGGTGTGTGTATTCTGTTTTATTATCTCCAGCTTCAGGCTTGCAGTTTTTGTTACAAGTGTTCCTTATGAACTCTACATGTTTTTCCAAAATACACCCTGGATTCTGAAGTGATGGTACATTCTTCCGTTGTTAAAATGATACATAAGTGAAATTGTGCATCACTGTTACTTTTTCAAAGTCTTTGCTGTGCACAGGTACTATTCAAGTACAATTGTCCTCCAGGATCTGTACATCTAATGGTTATGCCAAGTCAGAGAAAGGAAAAAAAACACAACTAATCTGTTGCCCAGATTTGGTAAGACCATTTTCTTGCACAAAGAGCAAGGGAGATTCTGAAAGGTACAGTCATATATCCCACTACAGTGTATTAATAGAGGAGCTTCTACAGGTAATTTTTTTTAAGAGTGAAGTGTGTATGCAGTGCTGCTGGTGACATTTTATGTGAGCTATTGGAAATAATAACCTATGGTGTGTAATACTGAAAAATGACAACACTTCGTAAGTGCTTTCATGCTGTTTCCTAGTGCCAGTTTTTGGTCAGGGTTAAATGGATTCATTAGGTTCCATTAAAACAATTGTGAATCTGAAATTTTCGCGATTTTGACAATATAGTTTTTTCATGAGCTCTGGACTGAGTTTTCATACTCTGAATCAGGAGTGCTTAAGAATTATCTTAGTCAGCAATATTCTTGAAAAATTGTGTATGTATGCATTTTTAAAAGACTGAAGGCTGTGCCTCCATTTTAGGTCAGTCTGTTAAATCAATATGCATGTCTCCTCATTTGTCAACAATTAACAGCAGCTGAAGGGTTTTCTCTGCCTTTTTGTCTGGTAGTTTGTCTGCAGCAGCAGGAATCAGAGATTTTAAAACAATGGCAGGAGGAGGTGGAAGTATCAGTGGTAATTTAATCATATAATTTCTTTAAAACATTTAATGTTAACATCACTTAGGTTATTAATTGCAGATCTATTAAGTACATTTTAAAGCAAATGATAGCACCGTTTTAATAACATTGTTTTCACCTGTAGTTTTGCAGGATTCTTCAGTCACTATTTGCTTTAGAAAGTGCTACCTAGAGAGCAAACTAAACAAACGACCCTAAAATTTCCACACATAGTTTAGGGCACAAAAATAGTTGCTCTAGATTTACAGTGCATAAATGTTGAACAGTTTGATTTAAAGTAAGTGTAAAGGGTTATCTGTTAGGAATTTCAGTAGACTACAAAAAAATATGATTTTTTTTTTCCAATTATATTCTGAAGATCTTATTAACAAAATAATATCCACTCCCCACACTTTATACTAAAATCCTATGCATAAAAGATTTTAAAAGGCTTGAAGATTTTCCTTTTACTGTTACTCTTCAGAACTGAAATTTTCTCATTCAGTGAGAACTGATGAATAATGTTCTCCTATGGAGTATTCCATAGACAACTTCCTTCTTCTGAAATTGCTACTACCTCCTATTGCTCTCAATAGGATTGAAGCCACAGTTACCCTCAGCAAAGATGCACTTCTGCAAAATGACTAATGCTTCCCATTGTTTCCAATATGAGTGGAACTGCTCTGAGATAGAATAATTGTCCCTGAAGCGCAGGAAACAAACAAAAAAAAACTTTAGCCAGATTAACAGTGAGTATCTCAGAGATGCAGGATTAAGATGTTAATTTGAGAAATGAGATGTTGTTTGAGAAATGTATGGAGTTTCAAGATAGGTAGAACTAAAAAGTTGAGGGAGGATTAGCTGAATGTATGGATACATTCAATTCTGGTAACTCCTTGCTTTATCATTTTTATTCTTAATTTTTTTTATTTTCAATGGCTATAACAAACTTGTACTTTTTTTACCTCTCATCATTTTATGTTACTTTTTCCATTGTCTTTCATTTAATATAATACTTGTTGAGGGAGCCGTTAAAAAAAAATAGGGAGAGCAAATGTTCATGACACCAAATTACATGCCAGTCTTAATTATTCAGATATGTAAGGAACAATTTATTATATTTTCTACTTATATATACTATACTCATTATAATTATCATAAACTAAAATGTAGCTTGCTAACATAAGAAGTTAACTTTAAGTGGTCCTCCCCATTCTAGTTAATCACAGTAGCTTTTTCTTTTTTGACTTTTTTCAAGATTTATTTTATATCTGACAATTTGTAGGAACACAAAGCAGAGTAATCATTGCTTAAAATCATTAAGAAGTAGTAAATAGCAGTGCTTATAAAGGGGAAAAATGCAATACAGAGTAGAATATTACACTTTATTGTATATATTATTACTGCTTTCAGATATCTGAAAATAGAGTGTTTGCTGCTGTTTGATCTCTTGACGTCAAACTGGTTCTTGCTGGAGGCAATGGTTCCAGTAGAGCATTTCGACCTTGTTTTCTTCTATTTTGCCCTTTTTCATGCCATTTGTTAGCTTAAACAGGGAACACACATATTTTTAAATGACAATTACAAAACTAAGGGCATATATTATTTTTAAAGATCTGAACAGAAGGAATGTTTTCTTTTAGCAACATATTTTGCTAGTGAAACTTGTAATAACTAAATTTAGCATCTGTTTGTGTGACCAAAGGAAAAAAACCAAAACCAACACACAAAACCCACCAAACTTTCAATGGCTGCTAAACTTCATCAATAAATAGGAGACTGCTTAGGTAAAATGATTTTAAGATTAAAGGTAGTAAGAAACAAAGAATTACTTCATGTTTTTACCTAAAAATAATGAAAATTTATTAATTTTCAAAAACATTTGTACCACTTGGCAGAATTGAACTGGGAAGCAAGAATAAGCAAATGCTCTTAAATGCTAAGGAAGCTATTTTAACCATGAAGCAGCACTTTAAACTTGTGAAGCTGACCCTGCTAAAACCAGGAGGCAGAAACATAGATGACAGAAGGCTGAAAGTAAAACAGGAATTGAAGAATCGGAATAAGTGTCTAAGGTGAAACTTACATAAAATCAGTGCATGGGATACAGGATATTTTTGAAAGAGCAAATGGATCTAATGGCTTACCAGTAATAATGCAGGTTAAGACAGAAAATAATGTTGCTGAGAGACTGAACAAAGGTGGAGGTATTGAGAAATCACAGTCATTAAGCCTAGGTGGTACATCTTCAGGAATTTTGAGGCAAGTTATCTATAAAAGAATCAAGCTCCTAACAAAAAGATATCTCTTCTTCAAAGTAGTCATAGCAGACTGGTGCATAGAAAGTATTGTACATTAGTTTAATCAGTTCCTTAGACTTCTGAGGGTTTCACCTTTGTCCTGGCTCAGCTAGGTAAACCAGTAATCAATCCAGAACACTAACACCTGGAATACAGCCTTATAGCAGAGTCAAAACTTGCATGAGCTCTTGCAAAGAAAAGTATATTCCACTAGTCTCTTAGATATGTTGGAACATGACAGTACAGGACCAGATGACATAGTGTTTGAGTACTCTTCATGAAAGACTTCTTTAAAATGGAAAAACTTTGAAAAACTGTGTGTAAATCCTGCACGTGGGTTTCTTCTGGAGTTCCTGTTAATTTGATCAGAGTAGTATTAAGAAAGAATAATGGTTAAAAATTTTGCATATGTGACAGATGTGTTGATACATGGACTCTGAAGGCATAACTATCTATCATGAGAGCATGTTCCTTTTATACAAGGACTTGCTAGAGAAAAGAGCGAGTATTTCTGGGCTGGAAAGTGACGCATACAGCACAAACCATGGAATCCATGAGTAAAAGCAATTTTCAACATAGGGCAGCTGCCATATGCTAATAAACTACAGACCCATTAGTAAAGTAAAAGAACTAAGAGAACATACACATGATGGTTTTTATGCACATCTAAAGGAAGGATAGTCTATTAGGAAGTTCACATCCAAAAAAAATGTTGTATTCGTAGGGTCCTAATTATAAGTAGTTAAAAGGATAAACTGAATCCAAACAGTTTATGGTTATTTATTTGAATAGTGTAATAGTTTGTAGAGATGGCCACTGTTAAAACTGAGGTGCTGAAGATAGAGATCTAATGACTTTTGGGTTTCCATTGTAGTCAGTGGAAAACATGGATGTTTCTGGAGAGTAATTCAGAAAACGTGTCTTTGATCTATGCTCTGATGAGCCCCTTCTTTCTGCATGGATTTATCTAGGAAGCTAAAGCAATTTCCTAATATTGCTGCTTAAGTAATACGGCTAAACTTAGGGTGTAAAACCACTCTGCAATACTTGAGCATGTAGTAAGAAATATAACCATGAAAAACAGAAAGAGGAAGTGAGGCAGAATCCACCACAAAGCACTGATGTGACTTTTTGAAGGCAATGCAGAAAGCCCACATTTATTCTGGGAATAGAATGTAGATTCACACCTTGAATTGCATGAAAAGAATTGAGTATGACAAGTTCCACCTTTCTTACAGGTGAAGATGTAAGTAACTTGCTCATGGTAACGTGGTCAGTGTGTAGTAGGTTCAAGAATTACACTAGGTTTTCTTATGTTCCCAGGTCAGATTTGCAGTCCTACTTCAATTTCAGTATAAATTTACCCAAGACTTAGGTTTTACTCTTGCTCTATTAAATGGATAGTTTTCAGGTGGATCTACAGTTGTTGTGAACTGCTATATAGGAATCCTGGGACTTGGCTGTATGCTTTGTGTAAAACAACAAGATCTAACATTCTCTATGAGAAAGAACATGTCAAATTCAGTTATGATCAGAAAACTAGGAATCTCTGTCTATTTGTGCTGTGCAGTATTCAATGTGAAGACATTCTTTCTCTGAACCAGCAGAAGTCAGTGAGTAGTCTGACACATGGTACAGAATGATCTTATTTAACATGCATAATTATGAACATTATTAATTGATCAAAAGACCTCTTTGTCTTACCTAGTATAGATAGATGAAATTTTTTTATTCTCATATATATGCAAATTTAGATTAGAAATTCCGGTTCAGGACAATGTCTAGTTGATCATAAGTGCTTGTATATAATTTCAAAACTTAGCTATAATGTTGGGTTTAATGAAGTAAATTCACACATGGTTTCGCTGGAAATAGTAGTCTGTTGCGTATGTGTATGTGAGGATCCTTTTACTATTTAATAACACTGTAGCTTGTTGCATTGTTATTTTTCCGGGTCTTTACAGATATTTCTAGCTAGTATTTGCTTTCCTCTTCAATTGCATTCCTTTCTAAAATTACTAAATGTTTTTTTCAGTTTGAGCTTTTTCAGACATAGTATTGGAATAATGCATACCGTTCTGTCTTCTGTTTCTTTGGAATACTGAATACCAAAAATAAAAAGAAAAGAGGTGCAGGGACACAGTAAAAAAGAAAGAATGAAAAAAATTTGTTTCCTGCCTTTGAAATCCTTTCTGATAATTTTAGCCATTATTTTTATTTGTATTTTGCTTGCTATATTCTCTTTGGTGCATTCTCTGTAGATGAATGGAGTAAAAAAAATTATTTATCTAGTTCTTGCCGTGAGGTATATCAGAATGAAGGGTAGGTGACTCACCTAATTTGCACAGTGACACAACATTCAGAACAGGTTGCTTTAGTATAACAACACATCTTTATTTTTATCTTTGATTAGCATAACAAATTCTTATATAGGCAGTAGTAAAGAAGTACTGTATTTCCTTTCGTACATAGGTATGTCCATGTGCACTTAGTGTAGAACCCTGAATTATACTGATTTTTATTTTCGTTTAAGTAGTGTTAGTAAATCTGCCTTTCTATTTAGGAAATACACAACTAAGGAACAAGAATAAATTTAAGCCAACTTGTATGCTTCAGTGTATATTGTATTGTCATAATGAATACCTAAATTTAATATTGCCTTCATTCTTTTTATTTTTCTTTTTTTAACGTACTTTTGTAGAGTACTTTACCCTCAGATGTAAGTAATAGGAAAAAATTAAAAGTGTGGTCCAGATCCATGGCCAGATCAGTGACATTTTGCTGACATATTAGGAAAACGTTATGCATTCCATTAGGGCTTGATGCAATCACATGTCAAGGCATGTACAGTTTCATGGATGTTGTATTACAATTGCTTATTGCATAAACATAGAAGAAATTATGTACATAATCCATTTTTCTTACAGTAATTCATATTTTTGTCATTAATGGTATGCAGTCGATTATTTTCTTTTACAAAGTAACTTTTTGAAGACTACTTCCTTGGGGACTTTGAAAGGAACCACTCATTGACGTTTCTTCCAGCAACCAAATCTGTTGCGTCAAGACACTACTTTGGTGCTTCCCAAGAGTGGTACCTGTTAGAGTACCTGGATGTTCCAAAAAGTGATGGTAAAACCCATGAAAATATTTTTGGACTATGTGTGTTACCCAGAATTTTGGACTATGTGTGTTACCCAGAATACTCTCAAGTATTCTCCTCAAGAGGGGACTGTTCTGCAAAGAATCACACGCAGGACGCTGTAGTTTGAGAATGCCACTACATGAATTACATGCTAATACAACATGCAGAAATGCATAATCCTTAATTAATGTACCTTGTCAAGAGCACCTCTTGGATGCCAGAACCTCTCGGGTTTGTTTTATGCTGCTTCTCCCACGCTACTTATAAGCAGATACTTTTACAGTATAAGAATTTCCCCGATGACATGTGTTAAATTATATTTTGCACAGTAAGGTCTGTCCAGACTCATTACTATACTAATTTGTAGAATTCTTATTTTGCAAATTCCACACGTGTTGGTAATTCTAGGGAAGTGTAATGCATACTAAGGAAATGTGCTATGAAAAATCCTGTGAATTTGCCCCTTTTGGCTGATTACAATTAACTGAGTTTTGTGTGAAGTTTTCAAAAGTACAGTGTAATCTGGTACTACTGTCACTACTCTCTTTATGAACAGTGTCAGTAAAAGTGTGGCAAAAGAGATGTATTAAAAAGTTGAAAGTCTGATTAATATTATTTACTACCTATATGAAGAACAGAAGGTAACAATGCTATAATGCATTGTGTTCAGCTTGAGCAGTGATACTTGATTTTAGTGTGATGAAAGAAGCATTCTTGTCCAACTCTTTTTGAATTTTGGGAACATGCAGATTTGTGTATAGATTTAAGCTTAGAGACAGATTTCCCCTTAAGGCAATCATCATTTTGATCACAGAATTAGTATAGAAACAGCTGGTTTTCTATCATTACTTGCATCAAGATTTTTCTTTCATGTTAATAATGACATATATAAAGTGAAGCCTAAAGATAGTATATACATAATTTGCTAAAACTCAGTTTTGCTTGTGCATATTTTAGAAGCTATTTTATATCTTAGAATTTAATTAACTGCACGCTGAAGTTCTCTGAGTACCAGTGAGATCATTCCCTTTGCAATGCAATGGACCAAAAGCATACACTGGACAAATTGTCTTTATTTTTGAGAGAACAGTGAGGTCCACTTCTAATTAATGGACTTCAGTGTCACGGGCATTTAAAAATAAGACTTACAGTTTCTCCTATAAAATTCTGTAGATGGGTGAGGAAATCAGTCATCACATAGTAAAATGTGATTTGCAAACAGTGCAGCAGTGTTGCTTTAATTACAAACCAGTCTTTATAAATTCTTAGGCAAATTTATATAAAGTTAACAGAGAATGCTTCCCATAGGCTTTAAGTGGTTCCTTGTAGTTCCTGAGTGTCTGCTGAAATGACAGTGGCCTTTGAGATGATCTTAGCAAAATGTTTTCTCTTAATGACTATATTCATATACAGTTAGCTAGTCAAATCTTTTATGGCAGCCTTCCTCTAATCAATTATGTTTCCATGCTACTGTTGTTGTGGAAGAATCAAGATTCTATTTCACACCTTGAAACGCCATTTTGCTTATAATTTTAAAAATATTTGCAGAACTCTTAATTTTACATTTGTGCATGATAACTCTTGAGAACTGGCTATTCAGATCCAACTTTTATTTAGTTTTCCTTGACTTCTCTGGTAGCTGTGATTGAAAAACTGAACTTAGAGAAATTGCTGATCATCCGAAGGGTCAGATTATAGAAGCTGGCCTTCTCAGCACAGCAGATACAACTTTCCAGTCCACAGATGTGACAAAGGTTCAAGGCCTATATGTTATGTTGACTGCTAAAGAAAGGGCCAACACAAGATTTTCCTGTGGTTGATGATCTTGCATTTGAGAGGAGCTCTTTTAAGCTCTGAAAAGACTCAAGAGCTATGCAAAACACTGCTGGAAGTGTTTGCAGTGAGGAACAGGCTGTAGGACTAGCCATACGCCCTGACATAAGGATTCCATTGACTTCTTCAGCAACAGGCTGTTGGTCAGGTATCCAGAGAGAAAGGCTAGTGTTTCTATGGGCTTGAAGGGTTGAAGCCCCTCTAGCACACTTAATCCACCAGGTTTGAAGATATAATCAAGAATTGCAATATATTCTCCTTCTTATGTCATCAAATTCTTCCTTTCTCTTCTTTTCTGCATTTTAACCCAGGCAGGAGTGCTGTTGTGAATGATCAGTTGATACTCAAGGCATGACCCATAAGCACCCTCATCTGGTCCATTTCCTTTCCCCTCTAAAGCCTTTTCATCAGTTCTCCCTTTCCCTGCTCTCCCTCCTGCTTGGGTTTGAGGGATAGTGTTGGCCAGAAGAACGCTGGACCATTTAGGCACACAATGGGACTTCTCTGGGCTGTGCCTCTCGTTACCTGTACAGGATCCAGTGCTTTCTGTTAGGAGGAGAGGGATCAGAAGACAGAGCAGATCTTTGCTGTTCAGCGTGTGCCACTGACGGACGTCACTGACGGACGTCTTCACCCTGGGCACATGCACCGTTTCCCATCCGTATTTTTTTCCAAATGTTAAACCATCCGGGAAAGTATCCAGGAACTCTGCTGCGTTTAGTGAAGCAGACCTAGAATTGTTCATTTGGAAGTTTTTCAGACCTGTCTCCTGGCATCTGTCACCGTGTTTACAGTATTGCCTGGGGTCAGCTTGACGGGGAACCTGCACCGGGGCTGCCAGGCGGGGAAGAGGAGGTAGATATTTACCAGCAACTCTCCAGGTACGATTTGCAATCGTTCCTGGTCTGACGGGTTTGGTTGCAGTTCCGTGGCTGAGGGCAGCCTAGCGGATAGGAAATGTGCTATCTTACATATTCCTCAACTGAGCAGGAGGGTAGGTGGGTTCTGTGTGCGCTGTCTGAAGTTGTGGGAGGAAGAAATAGTCTCTTGCCTTGAGCGGCCCTCCATGTGAATCTATGTAGAGACAACTCATCTTGAAAAGGCCTAGTTGCTGGAAAAAAAATTTTCTTTTACTGCTTTAAAGAAAAACTAATTGTTAATTTTTTAAAAATAATACAGAGATTTAATTATTTAATTATCACATAATTATAGTTTTTTACCAAATAATATCTCTAATGTATACCAGAAATAAGCCAGATTCAGAAATCCAATTATTTTAGTATTTCTTCCAATTCCACAGCAGCCTTGGTGGGGGGGAATATTTACTATCCAGGTCTTTTGATACAGGATTCTGTGGAGTGGTATGCTTTTATTCACCACTCCCAAGGGCACCAGGTACGTTTTCCTTGTTTCCTTGTGTAAGTGTGAATGGAAGATGAAAACATACTATTGCAAAAGCGGTCACGACATTCTGCAGTTATAATGTTAGCTGCTCTGAAGCATGCACACGAGAAAACCCAGGTATTTTGGAAAATGTGCAGTAAAACCTGACCTCGGTAGAGTATTAGTCTACTCTATGTTGGTATTTAGCTTAATATTGCCTAGAGAAGATACATATTATTCTTGGATCTAAATTGCCTGTTCTCTGCTTTACCATTCGCTCTATGGAAATCGGTGGAGTTATGCAAAGGTTAAATTAAGGTGAGATTAGAAACAGAATTTTCATGCTGCAAAATTCTGTATACAAAATTAATATTAGGTTATGAAGAAGCACGTCAGATAAAACATTGAACCTTGTTGTTTAAGTGCTATTATATGTATGTGAATATATTTGAACTATTAGATACTGAGGAAAGCATTCAGCATAGGTTTACTTCGTTTTGCAGTTTATGCGGATGAACAAGATAGTGAACATGAGTTTTAGTCAGGGTGACTTGTATATGGTTTCATATATGACCATCTGTTTAATGCAGCAGACATTACCTACAATTCTCTTAAAATGATCCAGTGCCTATCATAAAAAGTGAGGTTGTTTGCTTTTTAAAGGAACAGCATGATAGCACTTGGCGGTACGCTCCAGTTTACTAGCTAATAGGTCAGACAGGCTGAGACGGCTCTTCTGTCCAAACAGAAGGGTTGAATGCGTTGCTTCTCTCTTATTTCTGAAGTGTGTAATCTAGTTCCACAGACCATCTGCTTGGTTGCTCTACTATTTCTCCTCTTTATCATGCCTAACAAAACTAAGGTGTACAACAATACCCAGGGGATAATTGGAATGGTGCCTTTAAGCTGCATTTGTGTATTTTTTCCCATTTTCCTGTTCAGTCCTTTTAGCAGCAGATATAGGTTTGTTTGCCTTTTGTATGTTTTCATATTTAATCTTTCTTTCCTAAAAAAAAAAAAAAAAAAGTTTTGTTGCCCTAATAAGCAATATTGCAGCAATGTTAATGTGTTCTCTGGCACATATGTTCCCAAATTTGTGGTCAGTAATAGCTTTTTATTGGAATGGTTTGTTTCAGCAGTTTACAGCTGAATTTAAAAAATGATGTGATATTGAAATGTGATATCGCTGCTTTGCTGAGATTAAATACTTGTATTGGTCTTTATTCTGAATTGAAAAATCTCAATGTTATGTAAAGGCTATCATAATTTATTGCCCCTCTAGAGGACAGAATAGTTGTAAATTCCTATAGTGTGCATGTCAATGCAGGAGAAAGAATAGTTTATGTTATGATATATATTTAATGAAGAAAAAAAAAAAGAGAAAACCCAAGCTGAACCTTTGGAATTGTTATTAAATAAGAACACGACATTTGTACAGACAAGCTGGCATGGGTTCCCAGAATGTAAGTCCCAGAATGTTGTTTAAAAAAGGATGGCGCAAAATAATTCTGTCATCAAAATTGAAGTCAGATGGCAAATTTGTAAATAGACATGCTGGGTTCATTCCTGTGCTGTGACTATGAGGTGAAGTGAACATACTTGGTGCTGCAGCGGTCAGGGCAGTGTAACACTTTCAAGCCACTCTTGTGGAAGGAGAAGCCAGAGAGGATGGAGAGGTGAGCAGTGATTGCATTGGTTGTGTCAGGCTGGTCCAGGAAATTTCGGTACTGTCAGACCTGTCAGAGCAATGAATGCCCTCTAGGAGGTTTAATGAGGCAAATTCTGCTGGAAGCTTTGGAAGTTACTTGGGAGGTGTAGCTGTTGAAAGAGAAGGTAGTAGTAATAATTCTGCAAACCATTGCTTTCTATAAGGACTCTGGGATGGAAACAAATATGTGTTGTTGGGTTTACATATATATATATATATTTCAAAACCCAGCTTCTCATTCAAGATAAGCATGTTAAAAACTGTTATCCCAGTGCCACATTTTCATTGTTAATGATTTTACTCAAATCAGTGGAGCCTTGACTCTATTAAATCTGACACCTTTGTTTTATTTACTGTTATTCTGTGCTTGGAAAGGGGGTAAGCAGCATGCAATTAGGTACAGAATTTCTGATGGAGGATATCAGAGAAGTGTAACTGTAATTCTCTGTGTCTCAAACAGTTATCAGTCTTCTAATCTAACTAAAGGCTCCCATGTTTTGTTCAAACTTTTCTTAGTTCTCCTGTTGTATTGTCACAAAAGCAATAAAACAAAAAAGGAACACAATGAATGGCAATATTTTATATTTGAAATAATTTCTGAGATGTTGAAGTGGGCATGAGTAAATGGGCAATGAAAGGACACTAGACAATGGAGACTTTTGCTTGTGTTTTGCCAGTGTCCTGTTTCTTGTCAAACTCTGGAATAATGATGCTTACTGTTTAAGGTAAAAAACATGGTAATCTTACATGGTTATTTATAAATATCTGTTTGATCCAGATATTTTTTTACAGTGATGCTAATGTATAATGCCACTGAAAACAGGGTACCTTCTGCTTTTCTGTTAATATTTCAAGGTCCAATTAAGTCCGAAACTAAGGTGGGGGAAAAAGGGGGGGGACAAGACATATGTCATAAATATTGCAACCATTTTTGCTCTGCAAATCACATAAGTCTTTTAGGGAAAAATAATAAAAGGAAAAGAAAGATGATTCTATCCTATTTTTTTTTCCTGCAATTCTTCTGCATAAAATGTGCCAGCCTGTGCACTTCAGAATTAACTTTACTGTGCATCCATCTTCCTTACCAAATGGATTGTAATTTTCTGAACCAACCTTTCCACTTGAGGCTAATCCTTTTGGGAAGAGGTAATTTTCCTGTTTATCTTAATTGACGTGTTCCCTAAATTTCAATCTCTACATTAACTTGACCTTAATTATGTGGCCTCATTGATAAAATGGTTACCCAGGCAAGCTTCATGCATGATTAATATTTTTTCCTGTGTTTGTAACAATTAAAAATCTGAACCCTCTTCCTAATCTTTATCTTCAATCATTTATAAAAATTAGTGTAAATAATATTTATGGCGTTTGTTGGTGTTTGTTTAGGTTCTTAAAAAATTAGTATTATATGTTAGATAGTTGCTTTGATGTAAATCTGTATATCTCTATTTCTCTCTTTCCATGAGGAAAGTATGCTTTGATATTGTAAATGCCATGATTTAGTCTTGATAGGTTTCTTCTGCTTATTTTTTTATTTTTTTAATATTTTGTAAATTGTTGAAAGTTGAAAGCTTTGTTTCTCCTAGAACTTCTAGCACAGTTTGGACTTAAACCCTGGTGTGTGAAGCAGAATAAAACCACACTAAAAAAAAATAGACTCATTTACTGCATAGCCAAATTTCGTAAAGGACAGCTTGCACAACTTGAACCTGAAGCTGATGTTCTGATAGACTGGGTTAATCTTAAAATTTGAACCACTGAGCCATAGCTTATAATCAACGTTTGTTTGAATAAAATTATAAGAAATACTTCTAATTTGAGCCATGAGTTACTGCTGACTTTAACTTACAGCACACAATAATACCTAAAATTCATGTATTAGAAATTAATTCTCACAGTCACAGAAGGTTGAGCAGTCTTGCAAGTAGGAGAGAACTTCATGCTCCAGGTGTTTTTGTCCTTTGCAATTAAGTTGTTAGAAAGAGGCTGTGGTACTTTGGGAGAATCTAGCACTGCCGTTATTATCAGTAACATTCACAGCTGGTTTGTAGTAAAACGCAAGTCACTCTAGTCTGTGAATAAATATCTTTCTGACTGCACAGGATGATAATTGCTCTGCCTGCACTTTCTTTGGCACCTACTTATCTCAGCTGAAATGATTGATAAAAATATTTTTGTACTGATGTTGAACACTTCTAAATTGTATAATGATTTTTGTATAATTTTACATTTACTCCAAAGAAAGTTCATGCTAAATTGGGTTTCACTGCTGTCAGTATCTTTATTAATCAGAATAGGAAAAGTATGGTGTGTTTCCCATGTTTTTGCACAGGATCAATTTTTAAGCAAGACTTCCTCTTTCTTTTTTGGAGCAATACAGAGAGTTATGTATGAGGATATCAAGTAATTGACTTCAAACAGAAGACAAATTCACTAAAGTGAAAATGATTGTGATAGTTCTCTAATTTCCCCCACAGTGTATGTAAAACTGACTTTTAAAGTGTTTAGTGGATAATGGATCATGTAAGGTCAGTACTAGCCATAGCTGTTATGGCTATTATTTTCTCCTTTCATGGGAGGGTGCTCAGCAAAATGAGATTGTCACGCTCTTTTTTTTTTGAGAGGACAGCGACAGACAGTTAAAAGCCTCTTCATGTAAGGATGTTATTTCATAAAGACACCAGCACTGGATTATCCCCTTCACTTTAAACTTCTGCCAGCTTGTACAAAGAGATAAAACAAAATAGCCCCAATCCCAGGGGTGGAGAAGTGCTGGCCAGATCTGCCCATGTCCACAGCTTTCATTTTGATTAGTCACATGTGAGGAAAATTCACTTAGGCTGAGAGGTAAATTTAATACCAGTTATGCCCATGCTGTTCATATCACAACCATTTTCACATGATGCCACTTAATTCCCTAAGAAGCAGAAAGGTAAATCGGTGGCTGGCCAGCTAAGGTGTCATAATGCATTAGGACCAGGGCTCGCTGCAGGGGATAATGGTTCTGATTGCTGTTGACTCATGTCTCCACCAACTGCCTCATGTAAAATAAGTGACATTTAAAAGGCATCAAGATGTGAGAAGAGGTAAAAAAAAAAAAAAAAAAAAAAAAGAAAGGAAAGAAGAAAAAGCAGAGTACTAAACTTGCCACTTGAACATAAAGTCCCTTTTTCACCCTAAGTGGTATAAAAACGATAACTCGACATGCCATAGGTGACCTGCACTGCGCTTTGAACTTCCTGTCTTGTGTTTTTAGAGAAAATCTGTAAAATTGCTTCTGGGAACTGCTCCAACATGTTATCATTTATTTCCCATTTAATTTTTTTTAACTTTTATTTTTTTGCCCTCGGATATCAGTCTATTCATCTTTTGAAAAGCTTAAGGCTGAATCAAGTTAGGCAATGGTATACAACAAGAGGCAGCCTAGTCTCTGAAGGCCCATTTAAGTCTATTTTTATAAAGAGAATCAAATTCCAGTTTACAGTAAGCATATGCTTCAGTTGACATCTGTTTCTAAGACTTGGATGCTTTGTTTGCATAACAGGCACCAATAAATGGCCTTGTTTTAAGTCTGCTCACTCAGTTGTATTTGGGTTGTTCAGCTGGGGATTTGAGTTGCAGCTGATCCCCTACCGCTCATAGCAGATAGGAAAGGGAAGAAAAAAATCTGAGAAACCCAGTCTTATTTATTAATGCAGATTTCAACATTCTCAATGAACCACTTTCCTTTTGTTACATGGCTACTAAATTCTTGTTTGTTCAACCAGAGGAGGGTTTCAAAGTGTCAAATTAAAGGTAATAAAAAAGTTTGTTTGGATTTTTTTTTATGCTTTATTTAATAGCATTTGTTTCTTTCTCAACTGACAAAGCCCACTATTTTGAAGAACACGTAATATCAGGAAGTAAATGGATGATATGTGTAAGAAATGCATTTGTTTTGGCAACATATAATTACATAGTATAGTAATTTTTTAAAATATTGTGTTTTCTTTAAGTCTCTGTGACCTATTGATGACGCTGTCTAAAATATTTTGTAAATAAAATGTAATTCCATCTGCTTTCTTGGGAAAACAAATTCTGGACTAAAATACAAAGTATATGTATTGCTTTTCTAGCTTACAGAATGTAAACCTTTCTCTGTGAGGTGATGTATTCTGTTGCATCTATCTGATATTTCTCTGGTATCTAGAATATAATTTAAATACATTTCTAAGAAAGCTATGAAATACCCATAAAGAGGACAAAAATGTATTAGTAGTATTACAACTGTATAATTACTTTGCTTAATAACTACTGTAGTTGTTTTAAAAGCAATAATATCAGCACCGATTCCTTTTAGTATTTTGAACATCCCTCCCCCTTTCTAAATTATTGTAAAGTGCTCTCTAGCAGTGTATAGAATATGTAACGTATTTCAAGTGGATTTACTTATCAACTTTTTCTAGTGGTACCAACAGCAGCAGTGTGAAATATATCTACTCCAGTTACTGTTATCCATTGCACCTACTTTCTTTTTCCCTTTAATTTTTATATATGGTAAAAATTTCATTGAAGAGAGATTTTTAGATGACAGGACTGTAATTTTCAACCCAATAGAAGAGGTGTAAGCAATTTGAGCTTAGCTGAAGCATAATCTTAGGTTGTCAAGAAGAAACCCATTCTCCCTATGCTAATCAATCAGTATATCAACCGACCAATCATCTTCTCAGCTTAGCATATATCCTAAGGTTTGATATATCTATTAACTGCCCATCATGCAGCTGGTCTCCGGTTGATGAGATTCCCCCTATCTTGGCATTTGGAGGCAGACAACTGAGCTATCACAGCCTCAGATAAATACTAAAGTGGAGATTTCAATCCTGCTTCTGATAGCAAAGACAATCCAGGAATATAGAACATATTTTCAGAAAAGAACACACAGAGAATTACATTTTCAAGTGTGTTATATGTGAAAATTGCATATATTTCATGTTTTCTTCTTCCTCCACCCCCCTCCTTTCCCCAGAAGTAACAGGAAATTACTCTTTTATTGTGGCTTAAACTCTGAAACAGAAAAGAGAGCAACAAGAAAGTGTTAACGTTTGTTGTTAACTGCTAATTACTGTAATGGTGGCATACAACTACTTTTTAAAAAGTGTTTTTCCTCATTATTACAGTGTTATTGCTTCATTCATAGCAAGCTATATGTAAATAGCATCACAACATGCTTAAGGATTAAGGAAAAAGTTTGAATTTCAGAAGAACGTGCCTCTCCATTTGTAGACTCTGAGCGGAAAATTCATTAAGAAAATAACGCACTCCAGGTATTGAAAAGTTTAAAGTTTACCTGCTAATATGGGAGTTCAACATGCAAATTTAATGTAGAGTTTCAAGGTCTGTCTGTGCAAGAAATGCTGTAGAAACTGATGACTTGCCATGTTGGCTATGCTGCTAGTAAAAATCTGCCTGAAAGAACAAAGTGGCCTGGGATAGATATTGTAAAACCTTGCTACTCCCTAGGGAGAGTCCTAGGGCCACCCAAGGGCCTGTGGTCACCATGAATAGAGCACACAAGGCAGAAGTTTCCCACTCAAATTCCAGTGTCAAAAGATGGGGCCTAATTTCTGTGATGGTGTATGACTAAGCAATTCCTGAAGTTAGAGAACATTTTCTTGCCTTAATTAAGAATTTGATCAACTTCCTTTCAATGATAAAGCTAGACAGGTGGTTATTAGGTTAGCTTATAGGCTCTTATACGCTTTCGGTTCATTAAATTGAGTGTTATTATTTGCTTTGTTTTTATTCCTTTGATTTTGTGACTCAATCTACTGGATGATCTGAAATATATTCTTTAAACACTGAAAAATGGCGTGAGTCCCTAAGCTATATATCTTAGTCAAAGCACATCATTCTTGACCTAAAAGCATTTCTGTGTCAGAGTGTAAAAGAGTAAGTGTTTATACAGCTCTACCATGTTTTTCAGCAGAATTCTTGTAACACCTGTGTTGCTCTTTTGCATTATTTATGCTTTGTGAAATAAGAATGTGGTCAGTTAGGTCATAGTTTATTGCAGTAACATGGGAAATGTGAAAGTAATCAGGGAAAATTGGTTGTTAATATTTCAGGCCACTTTGGAGACTAAATTCTACTATTACAACTTTTGTATCCTCCCTTATCATGACCCACTGAAACATTGATCTCCAGAGAAGGATATCTTTATATTTGACTCGGCAAAATGATTCAAAGCAGTATTACTAGCATATACTAACATAATAAAGGCTACTTAGTTTCTTAGAAAGACCATGCATATTTAAAATGTGCTGGTTCATTAGCTGGGATACATAGCTGACATAATACCACATAATACCAGCTGAAGATCTGGCCCATTCTGTTTAGTACTCATGAAAAGTGCCAGATCAACAGCTTTGGTTCTTGAAACTTATTCAGGCAAAAACCAGCCATGACCAATGGTAGTATAAGTTCTCTTGTGTTGCCCTATGAATGTATGTCAAACCTGATCCGAAGGATCTTTGTGCTTGTTTAATCCTTGGCCTTTCAGGAAAAAAAAAAATAAGAGAACTATTTTCCCTCACTATAAATGATTGCATTTGCCTTAACTTTTACAGTCTAAGTTCATAGGGAATGAGATCCATGTGGATCTATAAGTAGATGAGATGTGTAAAAGTGGTTCATCCTTGTACAGTGTTCAAACTCAAAGAACGCGTTACAAATCTAATCACGCATGAGAGGTGAACATGAGATTTAATAATGTAAGAAGATTTTGGGCACATGCTGTGGCATGGTTGCCAGTAATGTAGACTTTTTAAAATGGCATGCTTAGCACCAGTTGAAGATATCCCAGGAGAAAGAATCAAGGCACATTGACTATGGTGACCTACCAATTTCATTTAAGAATATGTAGAATTCATAGTCACCTATTGACAGTATATGAAGTTCCAACTACTGAAATATTACGCTGTTTTGCTAGAGAGAGATGGTTCTAAGCCTTCAAACTGAACTGTGCATGTGTTTATTTCCACTTGCACAAAATTAATTTCTCTTGGCAGCACAGAGCAGATGCTTTTCTAGTAGTTTCGTAAAATATGTAGAATGGCATAGAGTTTGATAAAGAAGGAAAACACTGAAACAGAAGCTACTAGGGCCAAAAAAGGCATCATCTTTTATGATGGGAAAAAATAAAACTATAAAAAGCAGACATGAAAAATCCAAGCACTAGACACCACTTCTGAACACAATCAAAATCCCCCCAATAAATTCCACTTAATTTGTCTTGAGCGCTATATAAGGGTTCATAGATAAGTTACCCAAACTTCCAAGACTGGTATCAAAGATTTGAGGATGATAAGCAGTATTAGTAATCAGGGTTTGTTGCCTTCTCTACTCACAATATATCTGTAAAAAACAAAATCAACACCCCTCACGCTCCAAAAAAAAAACCCAACCCAAAGACACCATGAAAAAACACACACAAAAAAAGCCCAAAGCAACTAGTTTCGTCGCTTCATCTATAGACAAAAGTGAAATAAAGATATTGGAATCAGGTAGATAGAGATACAAGGCTACAGCTGAGATATGGTTGATTATATCTATAAGCTATTGTGAGTACTGATTGAAAAAGCAGTTATTAATTGAACTATCTAACTATTTGGTTTGCCATGATTCTTAAAAATCTTCCTTTCTGTATAGCTTTTTCTTTGTGAAGCAAATAAATATGCATGCACTCAAAATTTATTGCTACATATTTAAATGGTACAGTTCAAATATCATTGAATATTCTTTTTCTACACTTCCCAGAATGAGTGCTCATTTAAATCAGATATTATGAAAACCCAACGACTAATCCTAAATTCAGGTGTACTACCACTCAGGCTAGGCAGATTGCTAGTTGATCATGCTAAGATGCTCCCTTATCCATTATTGGATCTGAAAAAGAGGAGGATTAAGAATTATCTGACTTCTCAGTTAATGTGCAAATCATCTAAAAGCTCAGCTTAGAAAGGTCTTAGAAAGCCGAACAGCACTAAAATAATAATGTCTTAAGAATTTTTAATAATATAAATGTGCCATATCACATTTTTAGAGTGAAAATAGCATTTTGTGGTTTATATCTCAGATTGTCTTTTATCTCTCCTTATTTTTTAATTATATATGAAAGTCCTATAAATCTATTTTTACTTTAAAAAATGTATTGCAATTAGAAGTTGTCATTTGAGACAAACTCACATTGCTGAAACTTAGTAAAAATTATATTACTTTTAGGCAATAACAGAAAACAATTTGATAAGTATCTTTCGAAATTAGCATTAATATTTATCTACTTTTAACAAAGCATGAGGAAGGAAAAGAAAAGTGAGTTCCAGGAAATGTAGTTGTATAATGTATCTATGATCTTTGCATGTTGTTTTTTTTTTTTCCTGTGATACTTATTTCTAGTATCTTTCTCTGCTTTTGGTTACGGTGAAAAAACTCTTAGTTGAAAAGATTGAAATACTATTTTTTCTATATTTTCAAGGGACAGGAGAGTCTGTGAACCCGAAGGCATCTCTTAATGTTCCATCTTTGCATTTTTTGGCTAGTTATGCTGTTTGCTATAGCAATATTTGTTTTATCATTTCTATCATTCCAATATGTATACTTGCCTTTCAAAATCTGTGAAAAGTATTTAAAAAGAAAAGAGAAAATGCTAGTATTTCAAAACCCTATTATAATGCATTTTCAAATATGTCAGACACATCTTTGTTAAAATTAAACCAAGGATTGGTTTTGAGCGAATAGCCCTATATCCTTACAGATGCTGTGGATGGATGCATCTAAGCTGCTTATTATATTGATGGGTTTTGCTGCTCTGCAGCAAATGAAAACAGGCAGCTGCTTCCTCCATCAAAGCAAAAAGCAGCCTGAGTTTTTATTAAACGAGTGTTCATTTCTTCTATTGCCAAAATTCTTACACAAAACAAAAGAGCAGTTTTAGCACATTATTGCTTAACTAGACATGAACAACTGACAGCAAGTGATAAGCCTGTCTGCTTTTCACAACTGGTAATCATTTTTGGAATAGATGTTTTAATATAGTTGAATATAAAATTTTGTAATTTACATCTACAATGGTACATAAATTTATAGATCCAGTTTTTTGCAGGAGAATGAAGGCTATAATCACAAAAGGTTTTTTTTCCAGTGTTGTTTAATTTTTAATAACTATTTGAAAACTAGGTAAAAAAAAAACACACACACACTGCACAACACAATCAAATCCATTCATTTGAAAAAAGGATGGTAAAGACAATCATACAAGTAGATTTGTACACTTTGCCGATTTTTCTTATGGAAGAGATATGCGTACATTTACAGCTTTGACTTGTTACTGTATTTCCACATCAGTTCCACTGAGCCTCTTAAGTTTGCACTCTAAAAGAAATTTGCAGATTGCAGACCATCATGTTTCCCTCCTAGTCATGAATAATAATGAGAATGAAAGTGAGAGATACAGTGCTGAGGCCATTTTGCCTGGGCTGAAAATCTCAGCCAGTGCTTATACATATTTTTCAATGATCTGAATATCATGAATTCTGCTTTAGATTGAAAGAAAGACAAGAGTTTCTATAAAATGTATGTGCATAGGGAAAAAACGGTGAGATGTGTTTCTCTTTATATCTTCTATTTCTTCTGGTGTTCTTGTACCTTTTCAAACTCGTATACAGTATTCCTGCTGTGGAAAAGTAAGCTATCCATTCTCCCTGCCTCAAATTGCTCCTCTTCACTGGACTTAAAGTCAGGCTCAATAAGGCACAGATATAAGATGCTACTGTAAAGGTTATTAAATAATATTTTTTCACCATGTGCATTTATTGCTGAAGTTCCTCACTTGCAAATACGCTTGGGATACATTTCAGAATACAGAGTGTCAGATTAGACAATTGGGCTCTCAAAACAGGTTACCTCTTATGTTCACATAAGGTGGCCAGATGTCCAGAAGGGCACCCTACTCTGTAGGTGTTCTCCTTTTGAAAATCTGCTCTCAAATTAAAATTTGTAGGAAAATAGTTTTACAATTCCAGGCACACCATCTGCAACCAGCTTGATGTTGATGACCCCTCTTTTATCTGCTTCTGCTATAGATGAGTGTAAACTGAAACGTGAGGATGCAGGTTTGAAAACAGGGGTTTGTGTACTGCAAACAGAATGAAATAACAAGAGTTTTTTCAGTGGGTTTTTTCCTCACTTAGCAATTCCCTGTTTCTTCATTTTACTAAATTGACCAGACTTGTGGTTAGATTATTATGAAAGTAAATTTCTATGGAAAGTTTCCACTCATATATACCTGCATTTTATGGTGGCTAAGAATTTGAATATTTATGGTAATAGTTGCCTTATTGCATATGTTTATTTTTTTTAGATTCGATGCACTTTAGGTTGGATCTTCAGTAACCTGGACTGCTGATTATCCTCTCATCTGTGTAACATTTTCCGTGCTGTGTGAACAAGTGAATGAAAATAAAATCTTTTCTTCCTGACTGTCCTAAGCAACACTTTTAATGATAGTATTGTATTGAAAAGGGGCTTGAGGTATGGAGTTTGAGGAAAGATGAGAACTAGAACTATTTTTGAGAGATATCCATGCAAAGTAACTGACTACAGCAGTACTATTACTTACAAGTAGTCTTTACTCAAGCAATTACTCAATTTAGAACCACCATGTTATATGTTGTTAGCAAAGTATGTTTGGCAGACATACACTCTGCATTCACGTGGTACTTAGTCTGAATTGTGCTATTCATAAATTCTTTTTTTTTCTTGACTTGGAAGTGCTCCACTGGCAGAAGGGCTCATAATATTGGTTTGAGCCTCATTGTGAAATTTACTTCAAGTTACTGTGATGTTGAACCTTGATTTTGACCTGCTGCCCTACTTCTCCAGCACCTCTGGCAGGTGTACTGTGCTTTTGCTCTGCACGGTGATGGTGATCCACACAAAAACTAACTGGTATGATGTCATCATACTTTCCTTCCCTTGTGACTTGAATATAAGGCATAGTCAGTAGAAAATAAGGTTTGATACTGTAAAATTAAGATTGTAACAATGCTACAGTAAAAGTAGCAATCATAGCAATATTTTAAATTCCTAGAATAGCCTGTTCCAGTTGGTATCTTAGTTTTGGGGTTTTTCACAGTCTTTTAGCAGAGGAGAAGGGGAGTAGTTGTCTGTCCAGCTAGGTACTTAATTGAGCACCTTTGCACAGTCTGTTGTGGTGCCAAAGGTTTTTCTGCTCTCCAGCAACAATGTGTCTTGGTGTCAGGAAAGAAAAAAAATATTTTTCTTAGGGTCAGAAAACAATTCATCATTACTCAGTGCAATTGTTGATAGTTCTTTTGAGACGTTATTCATCTATTTTTGCCCTTGATGCATTTTTTCCTCTTGTTTCGATGAGTATTAAAGCAAAGAAGGTGATATCATGTTGTCAAGAATCAGAGTGTAGTAGAAAAAAAGATCTTTTTGAGTATATTCATCTGGGGAAAATGACTGACTGTTCAAATTTAAATTGTCTTTGCTTCTGAGGGTTAAGCTAGGATTTGTGCAAAATTTATTTGAAACTTCAAATGAATAGGAAGACATCTTATACTTTAGTAGTGCAAATAAAAGACAAAATTTGCATTTTGAGATCAGACGTCTGTACATGTGGCCATGTGAAGTGCTAGGAAAAAGTGACAAAACTTTCCATTTCACTTATCTTGGAAAGGAACTTCTTAATCTCCTATCATAAGTGAAGCAGTTGTAGGACAGCTTTATACCTCCTACTCGGAGCATGAAGGGATGGTTCACCTGTCACCTCCAGTTACCCTTGTTTCCTGTGTGTAGTGTTGGCAGTAGAGCAGACCTCCACTAATCTTGCACTATCCCAGTTAAAATAATTGGTAGCTACTGTGATTTCTTTTTATGTATGGAACAGTGCAGAAACATAATGGCTCCGATAATCAAATGTCTTCTTTAAAAAGACACGTCTCAAATTTCTCTGCATTCTATTCTGAGAATGTTCTAACAACATACTGTTCTTTAAGAACTTACGATCAGATCTTAATATTGTCCAAATGTGTGACACGATTTTTTAAAATATGTGGTAAAAAGCCCCAGAGGGAAAAAAAAAAAATTTAAGATTTTTTTAGAATACTGTATAATTAATTTCTAGTAGAAAAATTTCTGTAATGTCATACAGGATCAGCATTTCTAGAGCCGATGCAAAAAACCCACAGGTTTTGTATTGCTTTGGACTTGTGGCACTCCACCTGATGGTTGGAACAAAACATCCTCAGAAGGCAGTCTGCACATGATTTAGTCCATGGGGGTTGAAGATTGCTTCAAAGAACTGTTGTGCCATGGCTAGAGCAGAAGAACCTGACACTTTCCATTAGCAAGCACTATGAGAGTGATAAAATGAACTTAATTTATGTGGTTTTAGTATTATTGTGATTTTTGTTAGTGTTGCTCCTCTGTAGGGGAAGCTTGGGTGTCTTTTTTGGTTATATCATGCCTCAGGGTGTTAAGAATGGCTGAGATTTTTTACTTAGCCTGCCTGTAATTTCATTCTGTGTGTTTAAGTAACTTAATCTGTCTCTGTCTCCTACTTTGGGTCCTAATGTGCAAAATTGTGACAATAGAAAGTCATGCTGTCATCAAATTCTTGTGAGGTAGGCTCCATTACTGTGGTGAGATTTTATGATATGGTCGTAAGTGCTGTAGAAACGTATGCGTTTTGTATGTCTCTGCATATATAGCATTTCCATCCATCATAGTGTTTTTCTACCCCTCATACTGTAGGGGTATCATGAGGTTGTCTGGAAATAGAGAATATTGCTCTATGGCACACTTGTAATGGATCTCCTGGTCCATCCAGGTGACAGGAGACCTGCCAAGAGTGGAAATGTGAACAGACATTGCTCTGTGAGCACTCTCTCTCTCTCCCATGTCTTCAGACATGCCAGATCAGTCTTTCTTGAGCCTCACCTTTAAACACCATCACAACTTAATGTATTTATATATTTCAATAGAGATTCCAATGTTTTCTGGCAACTACTCGCTGTTTTCACATTGTAGTTATCAAGGTGATAAAGAGTTTTAAAACCTCCAGTAAATGTCGCAAAATATTTATTTTTGCAAAAAATAAACCTTTCTTTCCCTCCGTTTCCTTGTACGGTGAGATTTTTAGCCCTTCTGCCTAGACTTGTAGTATATTTATAGCCTTTTAAATACAAGCACCATTTGGGGGCCTTTTGATATTCTTTTGCCTATACACGTGTAAATAATTGACTATCGTGTGTAAGTAATTGCACATGCAAATTGGTACCCATCCAGTGTTATATATTTATAATCAAATTCGCAATACATAATGAAAATAATTTTATTTTAAATATGAAAGAATTATTTTAAGTGTGTTCGCAGGAAACTTAATCCATATCCATATGTATGTGTTTGCAGGAAATAAATTATGCTTTTCACAACCTAGTGGTGGTTGTTAACTCGTAGGAATTGCTGCATTCCTGCATTACAGCTGTATGTTTTCTAACAGAAGCAGAACTATCTTATACTTGCAACTTCAAAATGTAGGTCATTGTGTTGGTGAATGTAGGTCAGAGTGAAGGGGAGGAAGACAGAATGCAAACTCCTCCACCTGGATCTTTAAGCTTATCCCTGTTTTCAAGGTAAAGAGGCTTACCTGCCTGTTCAAGCACGAGAAGCTTTTCCTTTTACTAAAATTAACGGAGGTATTCTGCCTTTGTGGCTTAGCTGGAAGCACCCTGTGCTTCCACACTTGAGACCTGTGTTCGTGAAGGACCTCCTGACTCCTGCTTCTTTAGCTGCCAGCTGCTTACATCATTGCTGAGGTGATACGTCCTTCCCTAAGGGGGGAGAGGAGCTGGGGGCAGAGTCTCTGCATCGTTGGCATCTGCCTAAAGAAGAACATTGTGTTTCCAAAGGTGCTTTACCCTTCTCTCAGCACAGAGCAATCTGATACACCTGCAGTTTCAGCCAGTACCAACATTGTGATGGTAGTAGGGGAAAGAAGGGTGACCCACCATAAAAGATTTAGCAACACCATTCAAAGCGCCCTTTCAACATCGACTGCAGAAAAGTGTGAGACATTTGACTGAGGGTACTGAAAACTCAGATGTTGAAGGATTTTGCTACAATTGACAAGTATTTTTAAAACTCGCTCGGGCTAAAAGTTTGCCACAAAAGGGTTTCGGTTTTTTTGTGTTTGTGGGTGTGGGGTTTTTCTTGTAATGTGAGATATTAGTATTATAAATGGTATTAAATTAGCCGTGTCTTCGCCAAATATTAAAAAAGCATTGAGTATTGCTTGAGTATACACCAGTCACTGCAAACTGAAACATTCTTTATATTATACACTAAAATATTTAAACAGTTATTATATTTATTGCAAAATCTGTCATTTTAGCATATTTCAATGCTCAAAGGCATTGAAATGCTCAAAAAGGAGATGGAAAATCCTGTACAATTCTTAGTGTATGTTTCACTGAAGAATGGGTAGTCGTGTGTGAATATTTGATTTTAACCCTTAGCAAGTCTAAGCAAAATAGCGCATTTGCAAACACCTAATCAGCCTAAACTGTCATAAACAGTAGAAATACCAAAATTGCTTTAATGTTTTTGTCATAGATATGAATTGGCGCTCTGTTTTTTTTTAACTTGAAGATCTTCATCATATTAAAGCTATACACAAAGTTTCGGACAAATCCTGTCTATGTCTTTCTAGGCTTTCGCTTGATCTGCAGGCAGACAACACATTCAACAATTTTTGTTGTTTGTCACTAAGAATAAGGGTTGTTCAGAATACTAACTGGATGGAAAAGAGGAATTATGTATTTCGTGGTTACAATCAGGCTCTAAGTGATTTAAAAGGGAAGCAATTTTTCTCACAAAATTCTGCTTCTATCAAATATATTGTGGTGCTTTACTCTTGAGAGTAAAGATTATGAAAAATAGTCTAAAGGATGCATGTAGATAGTATGCTGCATGGAATTCAGTTTACCTGTCTAGAAATATCTCCCACATACCTGTATTTAATTTTACTGAAGTTGTTGAAGTGTCTGTAATAATACCAAGTTTCATAACTTAACAGTAATAGTCTGTTTAAGTTGATAATATTAAGTTTCTGTCATGGTAATTTGTAATGCTGTATGTTGCAGGGGGAGGCCAACCCTGGTTTTTACCTGTGGACAGACATATAAGCCTGTTTTTTCATTGCTAAGCAGAGATAGAAAACGCATACAACTGTAATTGGGCCGCCTACGGCTTTGATCCATCCCCTCTTAACTTTGGGAACCTCGCTGAAGTGCCTGAACACGAGTCAGTTTTCTCTGAACACGAGACTGGAGCCTGCAGGAGAGCGTGCAGGCCAAGCAGGATCTTTGCTGCCCTCTCCATGGACCACGGCACTTCAGTTAGATGTTGGAGTGAGGTGGGAAACCGGTCTGGCAAAACAGCAGCGAGTTTCATGAGTGAGTGGTGTTGAAGAGAGAGATGCCTACAAGAGGCCAAGGATGACAATGGCCAGTGTACGTTTTATGATGGAAGTTTATAAAGTCATGAATTATACAGATTAGGTGAAAAAAGCATGATTGCTCCTGTCTCTTCTCATACAAGAACTAGAGAGTCTCAAATGACAGGAAGGCAAGTACAAAACAAGGGGAGATGTTTCTTTCTCATTGTAAAACTGTGGCACGCCCTGCCATGGGATTTTACAGCACTGGAAAGTTTACTGCAGTCCACAGAACAACTTGAAAAATCCTTTGGTGACTCTTAAACAGAACTTATCACTTGTGTCTTCTCTCAGGAACTTCCTGAGCCACAACTAGAAATTATGCTGCATTACTGCCCTAGTCCTGTATTTGTCCTTCGCATGTGTTGCCTGTCAGTGTCCCTTACAGTCTGACTGATGCCTGACCTAACAAAAGCTAAGAGAAAAGGGGCTAAATAAAAAGAAACTGGGAAGAAATTAAATTACGGTAGAGGGCAGCTAATGAAAAAAGAGAGGGCTCCTGTCCACTGTTAGAAACAGGCTACAGGGGAAGATGGGCCTTGCATCTGGCCTGGTACAAAACAGTTTGATGTTCATGTGAATGCCCAAATGTCAGAAGTTTCATAGAATTAACTTTTCTCTAATGTTTAAAGGGCAATTTTACGTATATGTATAGATATATGTGTATATTTATGTGTGTGTGTGTGCATGTATTTATGGAGTAAATTTCTGAACATTAATTGGGATGAAATCTACGAAACATTCAGTTCCAATGCTTCCATCAGAAGTCTTCCGTTAAAAGTCTTATTTGTTTCTTTATTCCATGGTATTATGGTAAATGTAGAAAATGAAACAGTTGGTACAGATCTGCAAATGGTAATACATATTCAAATATTATTTTAGCTCAAGAAAAAATCTGTTCTAAGGCGGCAAATATCTTTGTTTTATAGGTCTCTGGCCATCTGAAGAAGTGCTGGCTTACTACTGCCTGAAGCACAAAGAAATATTCAGGTACAGAGTTAAACATAAAAAGATATTTTCCAATCTGTTAGTCTTATTGTATCTGCATGGTAAAGATTGCTATGATTTAAGTCTTCACATTAAATTTAAAATGTTCAAGGTGAAAGCATGTTGCTCTTAACAAAGAATTCTGAGCTGCCTTTGGGTACTAATATTGCACAGCAAGCTTTCTGCTATATGTCAAAGACTTTTGATTTCCACTCAAGGCGTTTTATTTCACTTTGATTTTTGGGAAACAAAAGTGAAGCTCCAATCGATCAGTACTGATTGTGAAGGTCAGGAAAAATAAAAGACATTCTTTAAACTGGCATCTGTTGCAAAAGCAAGCAAAATATTACCTGATAAAATACATAATAATCACCTCATATATCAATGAAGGAATTTGCACCTGTATTGAAGTGTTTTGAAACAATTTTGAGACATCCTGCACTTTTTTTTTGGCTTTGTTTGGGTGGGTTTTTTTCACATTTTTTAAACTTCCAGAAGACAGTTATCAAGGCTCCAATAGGAACACCTGAAAATAAAATCCATCCTGCATCCTCTCTCTTTCCCCTTGAGTATACAGAGCTTTGCACTTGGAAATCCTTGAAGTTTCATTGTCCGGAAGATGAATGGGGTGCAAGAAAAGTTATTGTAACAATGCATTTGGAGACAGAACTTGTGTTCTGAGTGAGGGTGCAAGGCTAATACTAACTAAACCAGCTTGGAGTACACAAAATGCCTCAGTCTGTGTACATATGGTGTTGATAAAATAAGGAAGACCAAGCTAAGCTGTAAGTCCCTGCCCCTTGTACCGGAGCCGAGAGCATATCAGTTGTGAGCTGGTTCCTGCAGTTTGCTCAAACTCCTGCCTGAAATAAAAGACCTGGCACCAAAGCGTGCCCTGGTTTGTAAAGCCTTGTTTCTACTCCATCCACCACCTGAAGGAAACCCACCCCCTTTAGAGGAGGCAAGTAACACACCTCATCTGGTAGCCGCCGCTCTTTCTTCCCAGTTCAGCTGGGCACTGCGTTACATGACTTCTGCTGCTGCTGTGGTGTCCCTGCTGTGGTGTCCCTGCTGTGGTGTCCCTGCTGTTGTGTCCCTGTAGCCAGCCCCTTCCCCTCCAGCCCCATGCCTGGCTCGTATTCTCTGCTTGATCTCCAAGGCTCATCACAGCAAACTTCCCTGTGCTGCTCCTCAAAGTGTATTTTCCTGGCTTCCTGCTTTGGGTGTGCAGGCCTGGATACTTGGAGACAGCAATCACTCAAACTTCCATGGAAGAAATGGGTGGTTTCACATCCTTTTTTCTCAGGATTATGGCCTCTCAACAGTATGCTCAGAGTAGTGTTTCTTATTTTAATTCTCATTGATAAATAGCACTAAATATCACCTGAGATGGATATGATTTTTTTAAATTTGCCAATAAGGGAACTTTGCGCTGAAATAAATTATTTATATGCATAAATATTGTATATTATGTACATAGAAATTTGATTCAAAATGCACTAAAACCCCCACACTAGGTACTTTCTATGTTTATTTCAATAGGTATGACTCTTATAAAGGATTAAGTGCCTTGTAAATCTTATATATAGAACCATATGTATATACCTGTAATATATATGACATATGTGTTTTAGAAAAATAGAAACTTATATGAGGAAAAACCTATAATCATTCTATTTAAACCACAAACTGCAAATTTCCCACATCTGTTTTATATTTTCATTGGGTTTATGTACAGCTTGTTCCTCCAAACTATGTCTGTCTTTTGTCTCATTTTCATTAAATAGGACAGCTAGACTTTTTTCAAATAGAAAAAAGAAATCTATTCCATCCAGGCAGCGTGCATTAGTATACAGTCAGACAGTCTAGTCTGCTGGCCTCAGTGAACAAAATATCAGTACCTGGATACCGATACGGCATCCTGGATGCTCTTCCTAAGTATCAGTGTTAAGTGAGTAGGGAGGTGATACTTCCACATAAAAATAGGTGTTCAAATGTTGGTATTTTAGGGGAGAAGAAAAGGTTCACACAAAAAAAAAAATCTGTTTAGCTGAAATTCCATTTTCTGCCTGTCAAAAATGCCTCAATGGGCGTGGGGCTGCCAGCTGTAACAGTTGCTGCAGGTTTAGGTATAAAGCAGCCTGTTCCCAAACTGAGTCTCTGCCCTGCCCCAGACGCCGCTTCACGCAGTTTGGGCGCGGGGTCAGCATCCCTCCCGCCTCCCCTCCTGGGGCAGGACATTCCTTATGGCTCCCCCTGCAAGCTCCCATCCAGCACGCTCTCTGCCCCAAATTATATTTCACACGCACGTCTTAATAACGGCACAGTATGGTCTAAGTTAAAAGCAGCCTTTTAGACCATGTATTCGGCCCTCTGCTCGGGCTCAGTTTGGGCTCTTGACACTAGCTCCGCTCCGTTTTCTGTGGCTTAACTGTCTGCTGTTCCCATCGTTATTCATAACAGCATTGTTTGTAGGTCACTTGCAGTTTTAAGTGCTAATTGAAGGATCGGATTTCTTCATGTGTAATTGTTTTGTGGCATATGGCTTGTTTTAAAACTTCTCTCTTTTTAATATAAAAAGGCTTTTAGGCATACCTATATGGAGAGATATATAAATAATATTAATTTCCCCATTTACTTCTCTAACTGTTTTTGCAAGAATGAATGTGGATTAACATTGTTATCCTTTCCTAACAATTATCTTTCGCTACTCTAGCTAGTTTAGTTCTAAAAGACAGAGCCATTGACAAGGGAAAAAAGGGAACCTTCTCAGATTTTTCAGCTCAGCGGTGGTAATGTTGCACTGAACACTAATGAGGGAACCCCCACTGATTTGCCTGCTTTGTGACTTTTCTATTTCATAATTATTTTTAAAACGCAAAACGACATGAGGTAGCCTAGTCATGTCTCTACAACTTCCTGGTAGCTCAGTTCTTACTGCAGATGGCAATTTGTTCTTGTAACATATATGTCTCTCTGACCATTTTCATCTAATTTGTATGGGTTCTACCATTTCCTTTCTCTCTTTCAGGGACCTTGCTGTGTGTGAGCTAGGGGGTGGCATGACATGCTTGGCTGGGCTCATGGTAGGTCTTTTCTCAATTCCAATCCCATTCACAGGAAGAAACAAAGGGAAAAATGTTCCAGTGCCTCCAACTGCTGGGTCAGAGAACTGTCAACAGCCTCAGCTGCGGTCAAGCTGCAGAGTCTTGAGAGACCTTCTAGATTGACTTGCTTTCGTATCATATTGATTTTATGGTTGCCTCGATGAGCAGAAACATTTTACCTCCGTGTAGTCAATATCTCTTGTTGTGACATTCCAGGCCACGTACGGTCTGTCTTTCATTGCCATAGCCGAAGCATTTTTTTTTTTTTTTTTTTTCCTTCAGATTATAGTCCCATTTGCTAAGATACAGGAATAGCCTGGCGAATCACAGTTGGAGCACCATGATATAGCTGCTAATGTTTTGCCTGCATTATTACACCAACAAACATGATCCAGAGCTCTCGGTAATTAGATTCTTTTGAATTAGATTGGCCATTCAGGAGAGTCGTTCACCATTCTCTGGGTTCTGAGTCATGTATTCAGGAGATATTATGTAGCAGTGCAGTGCATTAGACAAGTTTTTATGTCTCTACAAATAAAAGCATATTGTTACACTGATTGGCATTTGACAAACCTGTCGCTCTTATACAATGTGTCGAGGTTACAGCCCAATGTGCGAGCATGTCAAAGCTCACAAAAAAATTACCCTTACAAAGCCATCTGCCTGCAATGCAAAGTTATATGAAGGGCATCAGGCAGTCAGACAGAAGCAAGCTGAAAGGCAGAGTGACAGCCTTGTATGATGGCTCTACTAGATAAACAGAAGCCCGCAAATGAAAGCCTCTCAGAATACCATCATCCGCTGTCACAATGCAATTACGGAACAGAATGATAGCAAGATAGAGGCTCCCGCAAATGGAATGATAAAAGTATTGACTGATTTGATTGAATGATTAAAATAATGCAGACATAAAATGAAAAAAGATTGAAGATTGTTACAGAGAAATAGGTGAGGAAGCATGATACTGAAGGCTTGTCACTCCTGTCTTCACTTCCACACAGACAAGCATATTTGCTCATTGTTTGCTGTGCTCTTTTTTTCAGGTTGCTATTTCTGCAGATGTCAAAGAAGTTCTGTTAACTGATGGAAATGAAAAGGCCATCAAAAGTATCCTTATTCAGATAGAAAACTGGTTTGTTGCGCTCGTTCCTTTTTACTGGCTGAGTAACAATCGATATAAAGACAGACAGCATGGGGTATATTAAGAAAAAGTCCCCACATAAGTAATTAAAAAATAGATGTAGAATATCTTGAACAGAGCTACAGCTTCCCCCGCAAAAAAAAAAAAATATGCCACATTTTCTTCTTTAATTAAAAATGTATGTGTTGGCATAGAGCAAGTACAGTAGTAAATATTTGTCTTATGGTCGAGTGCTGAAAGATTCCTTGTGTGCACGCTGCACATTACAGGAGGTATAGCAGGGGATCAAATCATTAGCTTCCCTTCACATACTCGTTTTGCAGAAGAACCAGATTTTTATTTTTAGTTTCAGATAGTAGCCTTTTAAAACATGCCCAGTATTTGTATATCGTTATAGCTTTCCCGGTGTATATTGAAATGCACGGTTTCATTGTTGCTGCCTACAAATTGCCCATTTAGTGTGCTTAATCAATTATCAATTTGTCATTGTTTCTCTTGATGTAAGATTGCAAAACTCCTCTGTGCTTTGTAGAAAGAATTTTATTATATTTCTTATATTAGAATAAATTGCTATTATGCCCTTCTAATATGAAAACATAGTTCAGAAAATTGAACTGGACTTTGGCTAAGCGAGAGAATGAGTGAGCATAATTTGTGGCCACATTAGATATCAGCACAGAACAAGAAAAGATATATACAGTGAATACTAATAGCCCTTAGAAATTGAGAGGGGAAAAAAAAGGAAGATATCTATTTGCTTTTGTTCCTTGGTAATCTTTCTATTTGCATTTTAAGGCAGACTAGTTTTTCAGGTTTTGGCCATGCATCAACAGAATTATTTAGAATTGAGTTTTGTATATATTTGAGAGCTAACATAATGAGTACTTGGGGGGGGGGGGAAGGTTAAACTGATTTGTGGTTTTAAAAAAATGCAGTTGCTGATGACTTTTGAAACAGGAAACGCTGCAGTGCAATAATATCAGCTACTACTTTTAAAAAGACTTTCTCATAGGTAACTGAGGTAACTAGAATTGCTTACAACCCTTTAACAATTTTATGGAATAAACAACCAATCGTATATTTTAAAACTTGAAGGAAACCTTATAAAAGTCTTCTTTTTCTTGAAAATGCAAGTTCTCAGTTGTGTTCCAGGGATTCTTATTTTGTTAAATTCTACTTCGTTATACTCATGTCTTGAGGAGGAAGTATTCATTATTCTGTGTATTTTAATCAGCACCGCCCCTTCCAATCTTCCATCTATGTCATTATGAAGACAAAAAATGTGGGAGAAAAAAAGTGTTTCAGAACTAGCCTAACAAAACAAACTGATGTTTTAGAGAAGCAGAGGTACTGAACAAAATGTCATTTTACCCACAGAAAGGTGATAAAGGTGAGCTCAGTAATCATCAAGATAGTAAATATCTGACACAGCAGATTCCATAAACATACCCAAATTTTTTTGAAATTTAGAAGTCTCCTAAAGCAAGGAAAATTGACAAGTGCTAAGAATATTATGACAGTCTTTGGAAGTAAACAAATTCCTGAAAAAGATATTGTTAATGTCATCTAATTAGCACACCTTAGTTTTCCACAATATGTTTTAGAAATATCTTTTTTTTTCCCCAAAAAGTCTTACAAGAAGTCTTCATCTGTATTCACTCAGTGAATCCCTTTCACTGAGAAGCGATTGGTGGAAGGCTCTAACAGGAATTTATTTTTTCTTTTTTAACATTTCGTGCTCTGAAGGCTCAGCATTCAAAGTGCTTTTATTGTGTTGGATTTTACAATGGGCTTAATATTAGCAGGGTGCCAAAGTGCAGCAGACTAAGAACTTTACAGTGTAGGTGGAATGAATTCTTAAAAGTGCACATAATAAAATTTGTTGCATTTTATGTGTTTTATGGACTTCAGTAGTAATTTTATGATCTGTCTTATGGTAATTTTCTTTTGCATTCTTTTCTATAGTGACTAGCTATAGCAGAATTTTAGGGTAAATTTAGATCTGTTTCTGCCACACCAGACTCACTGAAATGAGTAAGAATTTTTAGTGTAATTGGAAATAGTATTTGTCCCCAAGTGCCACACACTACAAATGATGTATTTCTGTAAATTTTTATAATTGCTGATGGTATTTTTTAATTGTTTATCACAGAAAATTAAATCAATGTGGAATAAAATACTGTTTTCTTTTCCAGATTCTGCTTTTCAGGAATAGTTAATACCTAGTATTATGCTTTATATGTAGATATTATAGATTAAAATAATCTTGTTTAAAAATTACTATTTACATCTTCTCTTTAAATTTCTTTGGAGGCTTAAATTATATGCCAGTCATACTATAATATCCAAAAATTACTTTCCAAAAAGTAAAAGTGGTTGTCAACAAAAAAGAAAAAAAATCGCTGTCAGAAGCCAGGAAATCACCAAGCAAGCCTGCTAATTATTCTTAATGGGCAAGATGAGCACATTAAGAAACAAATGAATACATCAGTGAAATGTAATTGAAAATCGACCTGGCAATAGTGCATTGCATCTGAGAATCTGCCTTTGTATCATCATCATCATCATAATTATTGTTGTTTTTGTTGTTGTTATCACTATTCAGTGAGCGTAACTAACAGCTTTGCTTTGTGAAGTCTCAAGCTTTTGAGGATTTGATTTTTCTTTTAATTTTTGACATTCTTCATATTATTCTCCATTTCATACTGCCACATGAAGTATTCACTATGTATGTTTTCCATATCTATATTAAGATATGTTATTGAAACGTAAAAAGCTAATTTACAAATATGTTAATTTCAATTATTGTTGTCATTTTAACCATTTAACTGTGAAATATATAGCTATATTTTATATTAATCAATAGATTTATGCATGAGGTTTATGGAGGTTTTTAAAATAATGTTATGATTTGAGTTATCAGTCCATTTAAAAGACTTCACTCTAATCTAATTAGATTTTAATTGATTAACGTATCATTTATATTGCAAAATCAATAAAATAAAGATGTTATTTTTTTGCAGCTTTGTTCAAAACTTTATTGTTGGTTTAGTGTGTTTTATTTAAGTTCTTTTAGGACATTTAAGTAAAGTATTAAAAAGAAAAATATAGCTATTTCAAATGAATAATGAAGATATACATACGCAGCGTTATCAGATTCAACCCCCTTTGTAATTTTGGATGATATGCTTTCAGATACAAATTTTACAACCTAAATAGTATCTATGACACAGTCGTGAACATCAAATTCTGTTTCCTCAGAACAATGGAAGCATCTGTACTCAGTTCAACATGTCGAAATCCAAGGATGAGGTTCATTTTTAGTAAAAATTGTCTCCTGTTTGAGAGAGGCTGTGTATCTGCTACCTTAGCTCTGTTTCAGACTAGGCGCTAGTGACTTGAACTGCTGTCTGAGAGCATCAATAATACAAAACATTGTTGCAGTGCGCTATAATGGCCATTAAAATATAGTGTGTATGGATCTTTCAACAGTCCTGGGAAATTTAGGTTAGAAAGGTCATGTTCAGCCTGAATGCCTGAAGACATGGGCTCATAAATTATTTAAAAAAGCTACCGTTAACATGTTTACAACAATTATTAATAGTTTTGCTCAAACGATTTAAGTGCAGGGTAGCTAATTTACCAACAATGTTACTTCTGACTCTACTTAAAAATGGCATGTTTTGCTCACGGAATTATTTCTGCCTGCCTTTTGCTTTACAGGTATAGACGATTCATTACTACTTCTCATTGCATATTGTAGAAAAGATTTAAAAGACACTTCCAAACTACAGAGATTTGTTTAAACCAGTTTTCTGTCACTCCGTTTCTAGCATTTGTCTTCACAAAATATCAGTTGTCTTTTCTTTTACGTTGTTTGGATAGAGGCTTTCCTAAAATAACTTTTCTTCAATAACCAACTAAGGTAGGAAGGCCAATTACTTGATTTTAGCAAAGCAAATAAAAAGATGCATCAGTGATATTTTAAATTAGACTGACACTAGTGTTTAATTTTCTTATAAGAGCATTTGTAAAGAATTCAACATATTTTATGCACCTGAAAACATCCACCTAAGTAGCACCAGATTTCCTGTACCTTAAGTAAGAAAGAGGAATCATTGACATCTTTACCAAAACTGTCTGTTTAAGATAACTTTTTATACTTGAAAGTGGGTTCACACTGTGTGACATTTAATATTCTCATAGTTTCGTTAATTGCTACACCTTTTCCTTCTAACAGCTTGTCACTAACCACAAATGATTGATTTATGAGGATTATCTTTCTAGGCATAGATGACTGAGCACAGCTTCCCTTGAAACTTTTCATGACATCCCAGGCTTTGGCCTGCCTGAATGGCTGCCCAAAATTGTGGCCTGATCTTCTGCACTGAAAGAAGCTGAGACATGAGGCTAAAGCATTGAGACACGAGGCTTGGGGCACTGCTGCGGTGCTTATGGGGAAGAAAAGGCATTTATTGCCTTGTACTAACTTTTCACTCTCAAGAAAGCCAATGTACTAGAAACTGCCTTGCCTGTAGGTAAAGTTGCTCCTCTGAGTGTTGGATTTCGCCCAGACAGAGCTGGGAACAAAAGTATTTTTCTTGTGACAGGTACTCAAAACCTGTAAGCCTCCAAAATCTCAGCACTGTGATTTAGTGACACCAGTCCAAAGCAGCACTAGCTAAACTGGACATTAAGTGACTGTGCTAAAAAATTTCTGTTCACCGTGGTGGTAATTCTTGTATTCATAAATAATAGTTGTCTTTAAAAGTAGATAAAGAACAGGAAGTCTTTTTTCAGGGCTAGCAATTCCTTAAATGAAACAATAAATATAGGTAGGCAGTAAGAGCACGTTGCTGCATAGATAGATATATGGCTGACGTGCTGGAGTAGCAATGTAAACTTTACACTTCTGAAAAAAAACTGAGTCAGCACAAGTTAAAGATGACCAAACAGATAAAAGACATTATGAAGGTATTAGCAATGGAAAAATATTTTTTATTATTTTTGTTACTGCACTAGTGTTGTGGCTAATTCTTAACAAATATGCTACAGATGTAAGTGAGATCATCAGAAGAAACCAAGCTGCAGGAGTATTTAAGGCTCAGAAAGTGTCAAGCAGGTAAGATTCCACTAAACTGTTTTACTGATTCTTGCAAGTAATTGTGTACGTAATGTAAATATGAAATGTATGTGAAAGTGTGAGCTATATTACTGGTGCTAACACAGAGACAATATAAGTAGGTAAATGATCCAAGACAGAAATTTGGAAGTATTTTTTCAAAAATTTAATTGCTTTCTGACATAACAAATACTGTATGGTTAATCTTGGTGACAGAACCTCTCTTTCCTTTTTATTGTTGTTTAATATATACTGTCTGTTCAAGCTGCAGTTCATTGCGTGGTTGAAATTTGACTGCTTCAGAGCCAACGTTACCCTTTGTACTGAACATGAGGCTCAGAATGAATGTACTTAAATCACTGGCAGGTTTAATTTTAAACAGCTCTGAGAATTCAAGGTGTCAACAAAGCCCATTTGCCTGAGGTAGGTGTTGTCGGAGCATCCACGGGAGGTTTTTTGGTCATCCTGTCTGGGCAATCAGAGTGGTGGTGTCACTGCAAGGACAGATGGGGAGCACAGCAGCCAGGCACAGTGTGCTGGGGCCCTTCTCCCATTGACCGTGTCCTAACGTGCAGGGCAACCCCAGCACTTTTCTCATAGTGCATCAGCTCTGTTGTCTCTGAGTTAGCCCCGATGGTATGCTCTGGAGGGTGAGCATTGTCAGGGTTCAGAGAATTTGGTTTCAGGTCATCTTCAGAGCCCTGGCCCACCCTTTAATAGGTGGTGCCACTGAGGTTAGCTGTTTATCTATTTCATTGAGGCATCTCTGAGTACACTGAGGACTGGAAGCAGCTGAAAATTTGATATCTATCTCCTATTGTTATTTTTAAAGTAAATTGTAAATTACTTTATACTCATGGTAGAGGGTTAAGAATTAGAACATGCTTAGAGATGGCTGCAAAAAGCAAATAGAGCACTCTTATTTGTAGGTCTAAATCTTCTTTTTTTTATTTTTTTGATGATTCTCCTTCCAGTGTGGCTCTTAGTCCTTCTCAAAGTGACAAAAGTAAAGCTGAAAAAGGGCTGAGAAAGGCAAGCTGTGACAGCAGAATAAGCTTGTTAACATAGAGAGTTAAACCCATATGATTTTTATGGCTATCATTCACATCATTTATCCCTATGCTTATGTAGCCATTCTGTGCAGAGAAGTTCTTTTAAGTGAGCACTTAAGGTTAGAAAAATTCTGTGCGTGCATATAACTTACAGATATATCTCTGGATCCTAATAAATGCCTGCCAAGTAGACAAAGGCCACATGGACCCCAGGAAGGGTCTTTCAGGTTCCATGTGCTGAACACTTCTTGTGAGCAGGCTCAGACACTCATCCCTGCTGAGGAGAGGCTGTGTGCTACATCCATCCAGGAGCTTAGATTTTGTAGATTTCCAATTGCTCTCTACTTTGTATGAGAATTCAGATTTCATCCCTTGTCAGGACTTCAAACCTGGTCTTTTAGATATCAATCAAAAGCACATTTTCTACCCTGTCCTCATTTACATTTATCTAATGCTTAAGGTCATTTGTGATCATTTGAGTGTATTTCAGCATATGGAATCAGTGAATAATAGATTTCAGCCTCACGCTGTGAAGAAAGATTGTGTTTTTACAAGACGTGATGTTGTTTACTGGGTGTTAATAATCACTAATTAATAAACATACCTAGACGTCATAAAATGTTGCTTTTTAAGGAGTAAAAATGTCAAGTGTTTAACTTCTTGAGTGCAATAGTGTTTGGGGCCTTATTTGCGTGAATAAAATAATTAAATTACAAAAAGTGTATTATATCAAAACAGAAGGCTTATAATAAAAACATACTTTGACTTTTAGTTCTACATTCCTAAGACTTTTGCAGATTTGTTATAACAATGTAAAGTTTTATAAACTAAGTATTCAAATTACTCTAATTCCAAAAATAATTATCATCTTGCATTTCTCTATATTATATACATAAATAATTTATTTCTTCTGTCAAAATTAAGGTTATGCTTTGCTTAGTTATTTGAGAATTGCTAATTGATAGATCAGTCCTTCAGATTCAGTAATGACATGCAGTGAGGGCAGTAACAAAGTTATTTGATCACTTTTCAAGACCTTGAAGAAACTAAAAGGCTGAAGTAAAATCTGAAATATTACAATAACCCTGATTCACTTTTTCTACAACTGAAATCTGAGTTTTATAATGACAATGGGAGGTAAAAAAAAAAACCACAAGAAAATTTAGTGTTTTGTAAGGAAGAATGCAACACTGGCATGCAAATTGAAATTTGATGGCTTCTTTTGTATTGATCAGAGCTTGCAGGCAAATTAAGATAGTGATGTACTTAAGTGTTGTACTGCAACAATAGTTTAATTTGGAGAAGGCATGTTCCTCACTCTAACGTATCATTTAAACAGTGTCCAGTCTTGTAACTTTGCACAATGTCCAGTGCAAAGTTACAAGATTTTTTCCACATAAAAAGACAATTCAGAGTAGACCCTTCTCCCTGCACCTTCATCTCACTTTGGCATCTTGTACTCTTTTTCTTTCACATGGAGTAGAAATTATCAGTATGAGAGTCAGTTTGTGATTGCTCCTAACATTTAAGTCAAGTCTAGACTTGGAAAATATGCTAAAAAATGCATGGTGCAAAAAGGAGCCGTCTAGTATTAACCAAGAGAAGTTAGATTAGGACAGGCTGCCATATATTTGTTTATTTAGATTTATACAAAATGCAGTAAATGAGCACTTATCTCTCTGCCAACTCTTTATTATTGTTTAAAAGCAATGTAAGCCAAACTGGCAGTTTGTCATATTATGTGTTATAATGTAATAATAGATATTTAGTAAACAGTTTACATCAGCAGCAGATACATATATACAACTCTATGTTTAGTTTTACCTTCCTTGAATATGTTCAGAATTTTTTGCTTATGTTTACTGGAAATAGGTATGGTAATGCCACCAAGTTACTAATAATGGCTTGCAATACTAAGGTGAATTATTAATACCGTATGATTTTGGTGATTTTTTTTTTTTTTTTTGTAGTTCAAAAATTGTTGCTGAATCACTTTAAGTTTACTCTGTGACTTACCATATCAGTTATCCTGGTAACTGTCTTTGTACCATCAGCTGTTATTAGTTTGATTTGACATGTATCGTATTATTGTTTTGAACAAGCTCAGCAACGATTAAATGTGCTATAGCAGTCACTGAATCTCAAGTCTTTTTCTTCTCTTTATTTTAATGTGGAAGTCTTCCTGAAGCAGGAGTTTGGTTTGTAGAATTTTGAAAAATTGTTACTACAAATGTCATGTTAGAAAAGCTTTATCAAAGGGGAAGGCTTGCAGTATATTCTAAAGGTTAATAGACTCTGTTTGTCTTATCTGCTAGTGAATTTGTTCTTCCATCAGGTTCCCTTGTCTGAGAAGACCGAATCTGTTAAGAACAAAATTTGTATGTTTATTGCTGATACGGAATCTGTGAGTTTTAGGTGTGAACAAGTGTGTTGTTTTGCTAAGAGTTGCCTCAGAGAGATTACGTTCCACATAAGAGCACAAACATGTATATACAACATCAAGTCAGTGAGAGAAATGCTTACAGTGCGATGCAGTCTTTGAGTTGATTAGTAATAATATATCATGTATTTTTTGTTCATTCTGTAGTCAACGTATATAACCAAGTGACCAAAAGTGACAATTCCTTCTCCTTAAAGGTTAACAGATAAGCTAGAATCTATTATTTGAGATTTTATTGTTCCTTACAAATGTAATGAATTTACAATCTTCAAAAATTAAACCTAACAGGAAGAAAAGCCTTTCTAAAGACTAAATGGTGTTCAGTATAATAGCAGGATGAGGTCTCAGTGACAGAGTACTGAACTATGTAGTCCTGATTCCATTCTTACATTAATTATTTCTTTCTCTTTAACTGCCAACACGTGAATATTTTACTTTACTGCAATGTTCCTCAAATATGCTGGCTTTCTAACCTTCCTGATTTCAACTGGTCATGTAACAGGTTCCATCAATGTAGAACAGCTTTAGTAAAGACTCCCACTATGTTCTTATTCTTCATATTGACCTGAATGTTGCTAATTTCAAACTTTTTGAAAACATTGAAAGCAAACCATTTGAAAGCAAACTTATTGAACTTGTTGTGTTTGTCAACTTAGTAACCCTAAAGGAATCCCTTTCGTCTGATTAATTTTCCAGTCTCCCCATGTAATACCTTTGTATGCACAGCATCTATTGGCAAGGAGAAAGCTGCCAAAAGGAACATTTCCTGCTCCTCAGTTAAAAAGAAAAAGCTCCTGGTTACTGCTTTCTTCGTTTGATGACTTTATGTACATGTGGGAAGAAACAATGAACAGTCTGTCTGTTCAAGTTGCTTGTGAATTTGTAGGTCTGTATGACAGAAAACTCAACTCAGGTGGAAACTGTTCTATATCTCTGATCATACTTGCCCTTCTCTGTATCTTTTCCAATTTCAATCTACTCCTTTTCAGATGAGGGTGAGCAGTACCACAATCAAAGTGTGCGTATATGATAGATACATGTAAGGGAATAATTATGCTTTCTGTTCCTCTTCTTAAAACATCTAACTGTGATTTGCTTTTTTGACTGCAGTTGAGCATTGAGCTGATATTTTCATGACACTGTCTGTCACAACATCAGGGGCTTTTCAGTAATGGTCACTTCAGAGACCTTCCTTTTCTTATGAAGCAAGAATTATTTTTCCTCTTGTGCATTTTGCATTTATCTACACTGAATTTCATCTGTCATTTTATTGTCCAATTTCTTCTGCAATTCTTCAGTCTGCTCTTTTCCTTACTGTCTTCAATAACTTCTTAGCATCAGCAAACTTTGCCACCTCGGTGCTCATCTCTTGTAAACATGTTGAATAGAGCACATCCCAGGGGAACTCTGTTGATTATCTCCACCCATTGTGAGAGTTGAGCATTTACTACTACCCTGGTCCCTGTCTTCTGTTACGTGTTACACAGATCACCCTTATCTGAACAGCTCAAAATTTATAAATCAGTACTTCCTTTTACAGAAGACATATCAAAAAAGGCCTCTGTGATTAAATTGTCTTCAGTTTCTTCCAGAGTGAACACTGATACAAAGAATTAATTTCACCTCTCTGAAATGTTGATATCCTCTGTGAGTGTTCATTCTATATCCTGATTATTAGCTGGCAGGAAGATTAAGAACCTAAAAAAAAAGAGTACATTCATTTTTGGCATGCCTAATTCTATTATTATATTTAATTTTGTGATCCCTTCATTTGGGTTGCGACTTCAACTTTTGTAGAAATGATATCTTGTGTCTTTACCATTTGGCCATACCAGCTGACTTTCATGAACTTCCATTTGTGTATTTCACCCAGATATGTTGACTTGATAAAGTTGCAATTTATTTTAAATTGCATTGTAGTTTTGTCTGTCGTCTCCTTTATGTGACCAGATGAAAATATATAAAGAGGAAAAAATTGAAAAACTAGAAAGCTTTGTAGAGAAATTTTGTGTTTAGAAGAACAGGGACAAAAGCTAGGTACTAGCTAAAATTATTTTAAATAATTCTTGCTCAAATCCCTGTCTATTTTATAATGGTCGCCTGTTAGCTTAAGAAGCATGATTTCGGTAAAGCTAGTCCTCTTATACTCTATTGGACTGGACAGAAAAACTAGGTGGAGACCACCCATATGAGGAAATTTACATCTGTCTTCCCAGAGCTTTAAAAGAAAAAGTCCACGAGAGGTTAGTTGAAGGTTATTTGTTTTATTCCTGTGTTCTCTCGTGCATCCATCTTTTTAGCCAACTTTTACATTTTTCCTTAGTTCATGTTACCATTGTACCTTTGTCTACCCTTCCTTGTCTGCCTTGGCTCTACTTTAATAGGCAATCATCAAGTACCTTTTACACACTTCCAGTAGGCTGTCTTCTTCACAGGCACTCTCAGCTCATCTTTGAAACAGACACAGGAAAGTTAGGGAAAACTTTAAATTTTGACAAAATGATGCTTACGTTGTTACCTATGTTTATTTCATTAATATTCCATTGATATTCAGTTATTCAAACATTAACCAAGGAACTGAAAATGAATAGAGTTTAGGAAAGAGGCAAGAGATTGAATCAGGGTCTGGAAATGAGAGAGTTAAAGAGCTCTGTTTACTTAACTTGTCAAATAAATGACTTGATTGTTAAGAAATGAATTGATTTTGATCTGAAAGTCTCATGTGGGGGAAAAAAATCTTTAATAGAAGATCACTCTTTAATCTAGCTTACAAGTACCTAACAATGTAGAAATTGAAGCTAGACAAATTCAGTCTAGAAAAAAATGAGATTTGACAGAGAGAATGATAATACATTAGAACATCTTTCCGTGGGGGAAGTGGTAGTTTCTTAAGCCGTGCATGTGTTTAAATCAAATTGGATATCTTTCGAAACTGTATTAATTTTCTGAGATATGTGGGCTTGATATAGAAATTTGAAATCTTGGCTGTTTATTATGGTCTCTTCTGCCCTCAGAATTTAAGAACCTATGAATTACAGCTTCTCTGCTGTTTATATTTCCTCCCTATTCAGTCCTTCTGGACCTGCCTGGTTCACTTCACATTCTTTAGATTTTTTTTTTTATGGATAGACTATTTCCCACAGTGCAAGAAACTGTCTTCCTTCATATTTTTACAGGAAATGAACTTTTGCACAACTATCATTCACTGATCCTACCAGTACAGCTCGGCCACATGTGCTTGTGCTGTCTTGCATTTTGAAATTATGTATTTTTTTTATACAATGTCAGTCTGAATTAGAAGGTGAAGACCATCCATTTTGTGCATAATATACTACATGAACCTCGCTAAAAGTAGTCAATCTCCTAAGTAAAGACTTATGTAGAATGTATTGATGTAGAGGAGGGATGCAAAAAGGCAAATTCACAAACAACAGTGGTATTCTTTTATTAATAGCATTTTTATACATGGTAGTCTTACTTCTTTTACAAAAGTAGCCACACTTGTGATGAATGTTGGGCTGTATTGTACCTACAAAACTGAAAATGTTTTTTCTGCAACAGTTATATTTATAAGCAGTGTATTTATTATGTCCAAAAAATTTAGGAGCTTTTAATATGCAGCAAATGTATGTTAGGACTATTATTTTTGAAGACAAAACTGTAATGTTCCCATCTAAACTTTAGCAAAATATGTTTTACAGAACAAGAGAGAGAAAACATGTTCTCAGAATAAGGAGTAAGAGAAGCATAGAATGAGGCTTTGAGCAACCTGGTGCAGTGGGAGGTGTCCCTGCCCATGGCAGGGGGGTTGGAACTCAGTGATCTTTAAGGTCCCTTCCAACCTGAACCATGATAGCTTTATAATATACTTTTAAAGAGGAACTTTTCCAAGGCAGGAAAACCTAGATAGAATTATAGAATATCTTAAATTAGAAGAGAACCACATTTGGGTTTAGTGTTTTTTCTTTTTTTGTATTGCCACATTAATGTGATGAGGTCTCATCATTAATTGTTGTGCCAGACATTGTTATAAACACAGAGCAAAAAGGCAGTTTGTTAGAGAATCTGTGTTTCAAGGCTAGACAGAGGTATGGTAAGGAAGGATAACAAGGATAACTGTAGTCAGCATGATAGACAGAGTTGGAGGCACAAGAGCCACCTAGCCTCTTTTCAGTTTTTTTAGGTGCTATTTTAAAGGAGATTTTCAAGGATAATTGATTAAGTTTGTAATGTTCATGGACAACATAGTGGAAGAAAACTGTAAAGGTGCTTGCCTGAAAAGTTAAGCGGAAGATGTAGACTGACATTAGAGCTGATTAAAGAAAGGACTTGTCCTTTCAATATTGAATGAGAGATACAATAGGGAAGTGAATTGTTGTGAAACATTTGGAAAAGAAGACTTGCAACTTATCTGGAGGAGTACGAAAAGAGAAGTGACAAGATCACAGTTGTAGGCAAGAAAAAAAATCTTTGCAGCAGCCTACTGAATAAATATTAATAGGGCAAGACTGCATTTTCCAAGAGCAGAGAGAACAATATTGTGATGTTAAGATGTAAGTGACGATGACATGGTCAAGAGTTCAAGTTGAGTGAGTGGATGGAAACTTCTTAGAGATGCTATGCAGATATAATAATAAAAATCTGAACAGAGCTGAGGTATGCAAATATAGAGGAAGATCTAAACTAAGTCTAGATTACAGACTGGCATTAATGGTTGTGTCCAAAAGCATCAAGAAGAGCTGGTAACAACAGTGCCTTGTTGAACTGTAGAGGTGATGAGCTTCTTACTAAGGTTGTGAAAAATACTGAGATGTGAGTCTGGGTACACAGTATGAAGTAGACAAGTGGGTAGTTGGATTTGGCTTTTATGGATGAGATAGCTCCAAAGTATAATTCAGAGGAAGAAGAGGTTGACGTGGAACACTGTGAAATTATTGGTTAAGGTGGAACACTGAAATTATCAGAAATGTGGGAAAAAAAACCAACCAGAAAACAGTGGAATTAAAAATTCTATCAAATAGCAAGATTTTACTGGGCAGATAAGAGAAGATATGTCCAGGAGAATGATGATAAAGTGTATATTTGGAGCCTAACTGAGAAAAATCATTGGTATCCTTTGACAAGAGCAGGTAAATGATGTGGAAGTTGCTAAAACCTGCAAGGTGATTGTTAGAAGGCAACATCCTCAGCAATTGTAAGTATCCCATTCAAATGGCTTAGAAACATGAGAGGAAGAGGAGAATGGTTAATGCTGGGTACCTGTGATTGAAAATTTAACCTCAGTCCCTTCAAACCAGGTATGCACTGCAGGGAATGAGATGATGGATAAGACAAAGCAAAGTGAAGCAGTGAAGGTAAGAAAGGCAGAAAGTGGAAACAGGAGGAGAAGTAAGATCAACCTAATAAGAATACAATGAGAAAGATGGGGAAATGATAGTAGGCAAATTTGCGAAACTCCTCATAGGAGTTTTAATGATGGGTGTGCACATTGCCTCCGTTGCTAAATTAAAATCCATCTTCTTGATCTTTATACAGAACCAAGGAATCTCAAATAAAGATCAAGGTTAAAGAAACATCCTGATGATGCCTTTTGTTATTGTGTTAATGAACTTGCTTGGTTAATGTTGTAGAAAAAGTCGTATAAACCCCCAGACAAAACCTTTTACCTGAACCTGTATACTTACCAATGATAATGCTTTCAAAGACTGAAGCCTAAATTAAAATATGAAAAGAAGAGGTGGGTAGATGGGGGTTCTTGGTAGCTGTTAATCTGCTAAATGGGACAGATTTTTTTATCTTCAAACTACTAATACATTTCGAAGCAAGTAAGGCTTTTGTGTCTTTTGTCCTTCCTTCTAGTTTTGATTTTTTTGTCTTTATCTGCACAACTACCTTTCTGCTAACTTGAGAGCTACTCTAGCCTATGCCATTCATCACAAGAACATCTCAGAGGGACTTGGAAATGTTTCAAGTTTTAACAATCAGAGACTTAACCTGTTTTTTCTCATGTAAGTTACCTGCCTAGACACACTAGGAAGACAAACATTGAATAAACAGAAGTTGAGTAATAATAGTAATGAGGAATTTTGCATGAGAAATAAAAACCTGGTAAAATCAGGTCTTTTGTTGTAGATTGCTAAGATACTTCACCAGTCTAAGAAAAAGAGTGTCGACGTTTGTCAGGATATCCTCCATAAATTAGTGTTACTGTACAGGGGAAGTGCAGCCTTAGCTGCTGTAGCTGTCCCTGCAGCGCTTGCTCTTTTATTGGGGGTTTTTTCTTTGAAATACAAGGGGATATTTGGAGGTATGTTGGTAGTACCTAAAGTCTCTGTTTTCTTAGTTTAACTTTTTGTTGACTTATCATTACAATTCTTTTTATCTTGATCTAATCGCATTTTCTGGCTTACTTGTCAATTAAAAAAAAATTTAAAAGGGGAAATTGGTTGTTTGGGGTTTTGGTTAATGAATTTATTGCTTTAGAGCAGTGTAAGGTTGACAGCCTAGGAAACTAAAACATCAGTACATATTTTCTCAGACTATTTCAATAGTATGCTTTATCCCTGACCTGGAAAAGCCACCTCTGCATGTGAGAGGATAGTTCATTCTCCATAGCTCATTCAGTCCTTGTCCTTTTTGCTAGGACTGCCATCAAGATTGCTAATTATAGTAATAGGTTTGTGATGTGGGTACTTTTCCTCTGAAAACTGGTCAAATTCATTTGATACAGGCCATAAAGCAGCCATTAGCGGGTAACAAGTTTCAGCCACCAGCAGTTTGACCTGAACAGTGTAGCAGTGTTTTTCCCTCACATCCTATTTCATTTTTAATGTTCTTGTACCCAAAAAAACTCCCGAACTGTTTTCTGTTTCCAGTGGCTTTCATCCCCTTTTCTGCTGAAAACAGTTTTTGATTGAAGAGAAACTAAATGTACATGAGTTAAATAAGCCGGTACAAAATATTGTCAAGAGTGGGCTTTACATAGCCTTAAATATATTGGGGGTTTTGTTGTTGTTTTGGGGGATTTTTTTAACAACAACAAAAAAGCCATTGAAGGTGTGGCTTGGACAGAAATACAGACTAAAGCAAGTTTTTTTTCAAATTTACAAAATTATTTCAGCTATTAGTAGTGTAGCATCTTCCCTCAAAAGAAAGACATAATAATGTTATAGCTTTAAAACTTCTTATTTGCTGGAAGAAAAGTAGCTTTAGAAAAAAGTGGTGTATGCCCACTAATTTAGCATCACTGGAAAGGGAACCAGAGGAAAGTATTAATAAGGCTTGCATTATTTTTTTTTCTGTGTTGCTGTTCAACATGATGCTGGTGATTTAAAAGAATTTTTGTGGTATGGTATTTTTACACTTATGTCCATTTTTTTATAAAGGAAAATTCACGAAGACTGAGATTTTCAGATTTCTGTTGCTAGCACTGTTTCTGGGTTTCCTAGCAGTGCTTTTCTTTAAATGCAAATGCAATCAGCCCTTACTTCATGGTGCCTTCAGAATTTCCTTCAGGTCTGACCAATACGTCCTAGAGTCACATCCTTAATAATCCCTGAAAAAATTATTGTTCCTCATCCCCTTACTATGTATAGATACATGCATCTAGGTACACATACACACATCTTTACCTTTTTTAGAATTGTTTTGCAATGTCAATGTGGTTTTCAGTGTTCCACACTCAGGAATTGTGTTTGGATTATAAAAATGTGTATGACTAGTTGATTTGTATATATCCTGACTGATTCAATACTTTCATTAGCCCTAGAATTCAAAATAGCTGATTCTCACATCAGCGATAATGATGTAATGATGTCGAGTCTGAGCAGAATTGTTTCTGATATGTGGGGGCATGTCTGCTCTGCAGGTGCAAATGTTTGATTGCAGCTCATGCAAATTTTTGGTAGCATTAAATGGATAAAGGCGTAGACACGGTTGCCCAGAGTTAGCTACCTAACAGTTTTGGAGGTTGCAGCCAGTATTGAGCTTCATGTACCCTACCTGCACTTCACTTACTGGTCCTACTTGCACTTGTCTAAAGACAGCATGGATAAATGTGTACAGCTTGTAGTTACATCTCTCCCACCAATGTGGTGGGAGAGTGAGATCAGAATGAGTCCTGTTGCCATTTATTTTACAGAAATTATCTTTAGCTCATGTGGTTACTTCCCCACAGGAATAAAGACTTTCCTATACCTTCTGAAAATTTATGGCAAAGCCAATTTTGAAAATCTTGTGTGTAATTTTCTCATTGGCCTTTAAATAATTATGTCTTCGGGAATGTAAAGATTCTAAAATCTGGAATACTTTCAATTTGAGGGTGAAAAATTAAATTAATCTACTTGGACGTAAAGACCAAGAGCAGCCTTTATGCCAGATCAGGAAGATGGAGGGAGACAGGCTTATGGCTGGATGTGAGGTCCTTAGCACACGTGTGTTCTAACAGCACACATGCCACGTTGCACCACTGCTCATGCTCCTGGCAACTCACTGATTTCATATTTTACTCGGCATTATGGTTTCTGAGCTCTTACCTACCTGCACAAACCTCTTTGTGCCTACATTAGGTGTGCACAGAAAATGCTGTATTTTGGATGCTCAGCAGGAACCTGACAGTAACATGAAAGAGGTTTGTTTTGGTTTTTTTTTTTATGTTCCAGGAGGAGGCACCTGTGCTGCCTTCCAAACTGCATGTGTGAAGTATAGTAAATATATGGGTTAAAAAAATCATAATTCAAATCCCTATAGTGCTACTGATCAGATCTCTGTTTCTGTAGCAATGAGAACCAAAGGTGGCCTTTTAAGGCTCACAGTTCATCTACCAATTTCCAGTTCTGCTTCAGGATTCTTAAAGTATTAGAGTGCGTGCTTTAAACCCACAAAACTTACCTTTACCTAATTTTCACCATTCTAGCCTAAGTTTCCACGGAAACAGAGTTGAAAAAGCCGCTGGTAGCCAGCAGGCAGCCAGCAGCTGAGAGTGAGAACTCTCCTTTGTCACTTTCCACTACTGGATGCCTGCTGCGTGCCAGTGTGCAAAGCTACCTAGGCTTCTAAAATCTGGAATACTTTCAATTTGAGGGGGAAAAATTAAATTAATCTACTCTTTTCTCTCTCTGGATTGTCACAGTAAATTCCAGGAGGGCAAATGGGCTAATGAGTCCTGATCTGTTCAGTTACACTGAGCCCCACATAATCAAAGCTTTCCCAACCAACTGGGCCTCTCCTTTCATAATTTCCATGTTTTAAAAGTGTTCTGTCTCAAATTTTGTATCTGTGTACGTGTACATGCACATACGCTGGTACCTTAAGTCTGTGTGGCTCTATATATCTATCTGTCTCTGTATTTATGAACCTATTTTGCATATCATATAGCCGATGCATAAAATTTCTTTTTTTCCTGTATACTTAGGAAACATTTCTGAATGAACACATTATAACTGATCCTCAGTTAAATATTAGAAGTAGGATGTGAATGGAGATGGCTTTTAACCAGAAGTAGATTATAGCTGCGGGAAGACTAAAGGGTCTATTTGGTCAAGACTCATACAAAACTGAGATAAGCATGCACAACCTGACAAGATCAGATTAGACCCTTCCCCCACAAGTGCTTTTCCCATAAATATTTATCTACTTTGTATTATAAATAACCAGAAAATGAAAAAGAAGGATAGATTCTTCTTTTTTAAAAATAGGCTAGAAATAGAAATGCAGCTTCAAATCTTCAGGGTAATGATATTTTAAGTATGCAGTAAATTCCAATACTGGTTGCAGTTTTTAAATGGGAGTAAAGTACTGAAATTCTTCGTGGCAGCCACATAAATCAGCAGCATTTATAAACAAAGGAGAACTTTGCACATATGTGCCTTTTTGCCTACTGTTGGGTATCTTAGAATTAAATAACTTATCACCTATGAGAGAATAGGTGTTGACAGAGTCAGCACTGCTGTATTTTTTAGGCTTGCCTAAGGCAACATAGCTGGCATTGAAGTTAAGCTTGGCATTCTTTCACCCTGTCCCTCCTCCCTCCAGCCCAAGTGAATGCTCACTTCATCAATGAGAAGCACAACTGACTTGCCTGCCAGATGCAACAGAGGTCCATGAATTCACATCTGTTCTGCAAATTTGTGTTTCATTCAGATTGTTGCTACTTTGACTTCATTTCCTCATGCAGTCATGTTAAAGGGTAAACATCTGAAGCCATACATGTGCTGATAATTCAGAAATCCATATTTGCTGGTGATCCACTCATCAGAACCTGTGTGGATTGCCTTTCTGTTACAATAAAAAATAGCTCTTTAGCTGTGAGATTTAAAACCTTAAAAATGTACAGAATAATATTTTTACATTCATCTTTGAAAGTAACAAGTGTATAGTTTCTAAAACACTTCTCTGTCACATAAGAATAATATTAATACTTTAAAAATCTCAAGATGAAAAATGTACGTCCTTTTTTCTTTTCTTTTCTTTTTTTTAAAATCTTTTTTTCCTCTAGCATTTTACGATGGGATAATGAGACAGATGTCTCTCAACTGGAAGGACATTTTGACATTGTTATGTGTGCTGACTGGTAAGTACATAAAAATCATAAAACTCATGTTAGAAAAATAGCTTTGCTGGAGTAATTGTACTGCGCTGCTTGCTGATGGCTAAGCAAAGTCAACAAATGAAGCACAAAGCCACCTTAACCTCAACAAATTAATATTCATCTCCATGTGACAGTTATAAGGTAGTCTTCTATCACACAGTAACTTCTACCACATTATTTCCCAAAGATTGATTTTGAGAAGCATTTCCATTTTCTGGAATTGCCTCTGTTTCATGCTTGATGTATCAGTAAATGGACGACTTAGGCAAATTGCAAATAATTATGGCTCAGTGAGGAACAGTCTGGAGAAAAGGGAGTTTATCAACACAAACAGCTCAATTAGCTTACTTCTTAGGAAAGATCTGACTATTGATATAAAGGGATATATTTTTTGCTCCCCAGAAAATCTTTCCGAGAAAGAAAAGATTTTCACAACCTTTTTTCCCCTCTCACATTCTGGTTCTTAAATCAATTTGACAGCAATATTTGTAGACATAGGCTTTATATTATTTGCACAGGCACATGTTAATTGTAAGAGAATTTGTAGTAAAAAAAATTAAAGCAAAGCACTTAATTTATGAAAAGGTAGATATAGGTATATTGTTTAATAATTTATGCAAATAGATTTGATTATTGACACAACTGTTTTCTGGTACTGTATTTGTAGAGTTGTGCTGTGCTCTTATTTGCTGCATGCAAACTTTAAAAATGGTGCATTATTAATAATTTGTATTACATAAATGGAGGCATTGTAAAAAGAGATGTACAAATTTAATTCAGGAGAGTAGATACATTTAAATAAATCTGTCTTTCCTTCCTTAATATTTGCTCTTGACCCTTTAAACGTCCAAAACAGAAAAAGCTATTTAATTTTTGTTGCATGTAACTATTGTGAGAGATCAAATTCTGAAAATGGGGACTTCCTAGTACAGCTCAGTTCAGCAGAGCTCTGTACCTTGCTAAGAAATAGTTAAAGGAAAAATGCAAAGGAAAGTATGAAGCTGTCTGTTGGGTTTTTTTAAACAATATTCTTTTTAAGTGGCTTCTGATAAAATATTCCTCCAAAGCTTTTTTTCTTCTATTTATCTCTTTTTTTTTTTTTGCTTTGATATTTTGCTATTTAACAAACTCTTTTTATTTCAGAAAAGTTACTGGTTTTGTGCAGCCCTGGAGAAAGAGTGTTTAGTCATGTTTTTTCCTTTTTCTAATATCTATTTGTTGAAAAAATGCAACAGTGCTTCATTTCTCTTAGCATTTAATTTCAGAAAAGTTTTTTGTTCCCAAAAAGGACAGAGAAGGGTTTCTAACTAATCGCTGATAATGTGCCTCAGAGATGCATCATCTGATTAAAATAAGGAGCTAAACAACACCATATGATTTCAGCAAGTAATTTAGTAAATGCCTTCCTCACCAAATATTAGAATGGAGACTCCAGGTTTCATTGCACAGATGAAGTTAATGCTGGACAGGATTAGATCAGATTAAGTATGAAAGTCAGATCAGAGTGCTGGCGGGCATGAGCAGGAGGGCAGCAGTCTTCTCAGAGGCTTAGACAAGGCTCACATATGGATGTTCTCCAGATTATGTGGGTGAAGCAAGGTCTTGCCAAGAGATTTAGAGTTAAATTTGTTCTTCACACAAATATCAAAACAACCTGGCTGTGCCATCTCTTGTATTCTTGATACTCACACCATGTCATCCTATTTGTGCGGGGCATACAGCAGAGTGGAGCGAGACTTAAGTTGGTGGTTTTGGTAATATTCTTGCCTAATACTCCTCCCAGTCTGTTTGGAAATAGTGTAGTTTCCTTAGGAAACAAAGAATCAAACATGACAGGTAAAATACATAATGCATTTGAAATCCCTGCATTTTGTACATTTATTTTGAGGCACTTAAGATGCAGGTAAGTGTATAAATATTTATAGATTTCTAAAAAATAAATAGAAATGTGCAGGTTAGTTCAAAGTACTTGTTTTTATTCACAAATTGTCTCTATTTTCTTATTGCAAGTGCCCATATATATAGTTTAATAAACATGAAAATCCTTTTATTCTTTGTTTCTTTTAGAAATCATTCTTTTAGCTATGGACACTAGGTTTTCTGGTACATGAAAAGGCTGGGGAAAAAAATGTTCCATGCTTTATCAAACTCGAATCTTCTTTTCATTTTCATGTATTTCTCTTCTGAGATACAGAATTGGCTTGAGAATTGTTGGCAGGATATTTTGCTCTCTGAATTTTTTGGGCTGCCATTGAAGGGGAAAAAAAAAACCCTCTTTTCTTATAGCTTCTCGCCTGAAACCTGAAGTATGCAGCGATAAAAACAGATAGAATAGATTGCATTTAGTTTAACACCATCATATAGCTCATTGTCAGTCAATAAAATCTGGGATTAGAACAGAAAACTAGAAAGAAAAAAATCTGAGTTCAAATATTAGGTACATGGATAAATTTTTATTGAAGTATTTCCAGCCAGGGTGATATTGTCTGATTCTCTGAATAGCTAACCAGTGGTACTGCTTGATCCCATTTACATGAAAACAAGCTCTATTCATAAACATATTCCAAATCCACATGGAGGTTTAAGTAAAAATGTACATGATTACAACAAGCAGCGATATGTTTATATTCATATATTTACAGTCAGACTTTCATAAACCTTGTGTGCAAGGGTGGAAAATAAGTTATTTCCCAGAACAGACAGTCTATTAGTTAACAGCTAAATTTAGTAGCTCAACTAGATTATAAAATAAATAAGAGCCAAATTGTGAAAGCTAGTCATTATTTAACCATTTGGGATTTTGACAATAAAAATAGTTTCATGGTTCAGCAGTTCCAAAATAACTTACAAAATGTCAGCTATGTGATAAAAATAAGGAAAAAAAAATATCTTGGTGAGGCCACACCTGGAATAAGGATACACTGTAAAAAACCTACTGAAATAATAGAGTTTTTAAAGCATATCCTCCCACCTCATATTTTTGAGGGGGAATTTGAAGGCTGACAAAATTTTAGACTTTTATTTGACCTACACTTGTAGATAAAAAATCATCCAGGTGCCAGAATTGTAAGAATGAGTATGAATAAAGGAGGAGAAATAACAAGCCTGTATGGACAGGCCAAAAACAAGGCTCTTCCAAAGCTCTTGAGAGCCTCAGATTTCTGATTATTTAAAAGAAAGTGTATATACTTTTCTTTAATGGGAAAAAAGTTGCTGAGATTTTTAGTCAAATAAGAGTCACAGCCAGTAGGACTGAGCCAATAGAAAAATCTTTGTATCATGTTCTTGTGAACGAATCTTTCGCAACTAATTCTAATGTAGAGACAGTATAAGGTCTAGATCCCCATATCACTTTGGAAATGCATAATATTCCACTTTACTTGCTTAGCCTGATTGTATTCTTAAAGTTTGGCACATGCATAAATATATGCACAACAGAGGCTGGGGGTGGGCTATCCCACATTTCTTTCACTGCTGAGATTTTTGCTGAAGTCATGGGGAGTTGTGCCTTCACCAGGAATGCAGAACTGAACTGAAAGTATTCTTTAAATATTTTGAAGTATGTCAGTTTTGTCCCCGTTGGTATTTAATATAAGGAAATATTTTTTGCAGGAATACATGCTGTCTGTTTTCAGTTTAAATTTGTTATTCATTTTAAGCCTGATTTCTTGCACACACTTTCAAGCGCATTGGAATCTGACGACATGGAAGTAAGGGTTTTTTCAGTTTATGTCAGCCGTGTAGTTGAAGGCAAACAAAAAGATAAATGGCTCTATACACTAGACACTCTACATGAATGTAATCATGTCTGAAGTATACCTGTAAACTAAGCTCTTTTACCAATTGCAAAATATGCAAAAAGAAAAATAAGTTCACATCATAACCTATAAGATATAGGCAACAGCATGAAGCAAACTGAGAATCTACTTGTTTTTTTAATTTGTTTCCATGTTGCTTACTGTTACTTCTGTACAGTTTTGGTATAAACCTTTAATGGTAATTTAAAAAAAACAAAACAAAACAAAACAAACCAAGGAGAGGTAGGTGACGAGACTGACTGCCAGTTCATGCAGATTTCACAGGTTAAGGGCACTGCCCAGACAAAGGCTGAATCATAAACTGTGTTTTTGCCTCTCTGCTGCCTTGCTGATCCAAGAAACCATTGCTATTCCTGTCCTAAGTTGCTGTTTCATGGCATCCTTTCTATCTTTCATCTTTTTCATGGCATCTTTCATGGCAAGCTAAACCAAATGTGAATTAAGGTACGAGAACTGAGTGAGAATGGTTTAGAACAATACATTATTTATTTTTACTGAGCTGTTATGAGCTTTAAAGGATCCTCTCAGGTACATTTTCAGTATGCTGTGGTAATATTTAGTCATACAAATTCTACTGGTAAGGGAAATTGTATGACTAAATCTCGTTTCATGGGCCAAATCCTGTGCTGGCCCTGTCTGTAGCACAAACAGGAGGCTTCTCTGGTCAAAGTGTGTGGCTCATAGAGCAACAGATTGGAAAACGCAAAATTGGAAATTATTCTTAGTTGAAGTAGGTTCTTCCTACTTTTTTCTCAGGGACAGGCCTTTTGGAGGGCAGAGATAACTGGGGGGCAGAGCCAGGGCAACTGTCTCAGGTTATCTGGGTTTCCTAAGCTAAGAAAGCTAAGAGTCTGCTTCCCATACTACCAAAATATCAAGTGGGAGTTGGACAGAAAAGGCATTATTGAAGTTGTCAACTCTCTTGGCAGGTCATGTAACCATTTTAAGTTCTCAGACACTCAGTTTCTAGCGAACAAAGGCCTGTAGTTCTCTCATTGTAGAGGAACAAGATTGGTAGCAGCAGTTGTGCCCCCATCTTATTGTAAAAAAGAGAGAATGTGATGCAGGTCCATGAAAAAGGAATTTTAGCACTGGTAAGCTGACTCAAAATTGTGTTTCCACTACACTGCATTCAAAAATAAAAATATTATAAATGCGGTTTTCATTTGGAATGTACTTCTGTCTACACAGCAAGTCTTAAACGTGTGCATGCTTGCAATGTTTCATGTTGAAGAAAATTAATTATTTTTAGTGATTCTTTTGGGAGAGGACTCATGCACTGTATTCCATCTCTTCTGCAGGTGGCTAAGTTCCCAGTGAAGTCGTGTTTGATGGTATCTATCTGCATAGGGATCTACCTGGGGTGAATGTGATTAGAACTCCCAGGAGACATTAGAGATATCAGCTGCTATTTCAAAGAATTAAATTTAAACAAGCAGTTTTTCAATAAGGTTCTTCCAGTAAGATTAATCAAAGCTGAGGGGCAGCCACCATGCCAATTGCTGCAGCTTAAATTTTCTTGTGGGCAGGCTATTAGAGAAATTGTTAGCTAGCACTTCTATATCTTAAAAAGAAATTCAAAAGGTGATACTTCTGTATGAAATGTTCTTTAAGAAACGTATAGATACCAAATGGATACCAGTCTGCCATATTTTCTCAACAATGTGAGGTTCTGCCAGATTTTACTGATGAAATTTAGTCACTGGCAAGTTTTCTAATAGACTTTCCCCTACCCGTGCTTCCCCTCCAGCGTGTAGCAAAAATTCACAGCTCTTACACAGCTGCCTGACCCTATGATATGTAATACTGTGTAGCTGAGGAGTGTCCTTACCTAAATACCCACACACATTCCAATCTTGACAACTGGCATGTGGTTGGCAGACCACTTTTTTCCTCTTCAGTGGTTTCATATATTCTTTATAGTCTTTTAGATATTTCAAACTTGGCAAAAAATTACCTACATCGCTTCAGAAAGAGATGTTTGAGAATAAAGGAAAAGAGGCTATAGAACAGAATCATAAAGAATGGACAAAATGTTGTGTAAGCGTGGAATTTGAGCTTGACACAGGCTGGGAAGCGTTTTTATTAAGGAGAAAGCATGAAAAATAATGAAGAAAGAATCTCATTATTTGTGACCTGCTTGATAGAGTTTCTTATCTCAATCACCAATATAAATGCAGCCCATGGTAGTAAGGACTGAACAGCATCGGTTGCTATCTGGTGGTTCTTCACTAACCATTGTAAATGCACTCTCATCCACAGTAACTACATGTCCACAAATATCTAGTCAAGAGTGATTGGCACCCTGGTTGCCACTATTAGTATATACATTAAGGTACTGAGGGGCATGAAGAATGAATTATCCCCTCAAATCATGAGGTAATCACACCAAAATAGGGCTGAGCGTGTTGGCAACATTGCATGGGAAAATTGACTCTGCTGCTGTCCTTGCGGGACCCATGCTGGACATGAAGGATTTCACTCTTGAGAGAGGCAACTCCGTATGATCTGGGTCATTGTATTTGAACAGTATTTGAGGGAGGGAGAGAGGAGGTAGGGCCTTGTAAATCTTCACAGGAATAGATAGAGATAGATACATAAATAGAACAAATATGCTTAGTGGATAATAATGAATTAATGCCAGGACTGTGAAAGTAAAAGGGGAAAAAAAAAAATACCCATAATAGTAATGCCTAAAATACAATAGAAAACACTTCAAAAAAAATTAACACAAACACAACCCCCGTCTTGTATAAAAAAACATGTAAAATGTTAGCTTTGAATATTGATGGTGATTTCTGGCATGGTAGTATTTTAATAGCTAGCATATGTGATCTGTGAGTTCCAGCTCTATAAAGATCTGCTCCAAACTGACATTTTAGCTTTGGTTTTATGTATTTTTTAATATTTAAATCTTTAAAAGTGGCTGAGCTGCACTGAAATGTAGACCACAGTTTCTCTTTTACAGCATTGTGTAAACATATGTAATTAGCCTTGTACTTATCTGCATTAGTATCATTAGAATTGAAAACCCATTTTAATCTGGATTCTGTTCTCTTCTCAATGTCAGCCTGTTTCTGGACCGGTACAGAGCTAGCCTTGTTGATGCAATAAAGAGATTACTCCAACCCAGTGTAAGTATGTTTCTATTTTCTCCTGAACACTGGCTTCAGAATAATTAGTCTGTGCACAATGATTGAGAGAGTAATGGAATGGCAGGATTAATGTCATGTAATACTTTAATACTTATTATGTCCAACTTCAATTGAGTCTTCTAATCTATCAGATTCTTTCCTAATCATAAACTAGGAAACTTCTTATACTTGGCCTTCTGATAAGGAACACAGTGGGTAGTAAAATAAATGAAACCGCTTCAAAGATAGCGTGAGATTATTTTTATCAAAGCGTTTCTCAAGTATTTTCCTTTGATAATAATGTCTTCATATTAAAGTAAAAGTACGATATTGAAAGTTTTTATGTTGGCTTCTGTCATTTGTAATCCCTTCAATTGTAACCTTTGTCATTGTGTTTTTATTTATTATGAATTTTTTTTTTTCTTTTCGTTTCTGTTTATATAAAATGAACAAAATCCTTATGCAGATATTGCAGCCTAAAAGTTTTTTCCTATTAAGTAAACATAAAACATAGAACATAAAAAAATTCAGCTCTTCAGAAAATGACTACATGTTCTATATGAGTGTCACTGAGGAAATATTTTACCTACTTAAGTCTATTAGGCTGTTAAATCAGAGAAACCTACAGGCAAAAAAAAAAAAAAAAGCTTTATGTGCACAAATAATCTTAACCCCAAAAATAAAATATTAAATAGAAGATATGAAAATGAAAATACGAGTAAACATGAAGTAATTGCTGTAAGTAGGTATTTGAAACAGGAACTTTACCTTTCATGTTTATCATACAAATCTTCCTGTAGCATAAACTTTCCATTTCAAGACAAAAGTACTTGCATTCTCCAAACTTTAAAATTGTACTGTATTTTTTGTACAAGAGATTTTCTTTGTAAAAGGAATAGAAGACCCAAACGTGCAAAGGCTTAAGAAACAGAGTCATTTTAGTCATGTAAGTAATCCCATTCTTTGCTAAGAGTGATCAGGTTTCTATTCTTGGTTCTATCATAGACTTTGCTGAGTGACTTAAGGCAAGTTACTTAAGACCGAATTATTTTAATGAGCTCCGGGGCAAGGCTGCCAGGAAGACAGGAAAAATGTAGCCGCCCTGAGGAAAAGGTTACCCAGATATTTCTGTCATTGGCAACAAGGGGAGGTTAAGCAGCTCCTGCCCAGAGTGATGCATTCTGTCTTCTACGATGTACCATCATTTGTCAGGGTCCCAAAACCTCCCCAGACCCCACATTTTGGGTTTCAGATACCAAAACATCTGGAAGACAAAGCTGATTCCAGTTTAAAAAAAAAAACAAAAAGTGCTTTTTCCGGCCCAGATCAATGTCCATACCTGGTTCTTCAGGCAGCCCCATAGGCCACTGTAGCAGCTCCATGAAAGGACACTGTGGGAAGAGAGTGTGAGTGGCCGGAAGAGAAGTGTGTAAGAGAGGCCTGGTACCTATGACCCGTTAGAGCCTCTAGCTGGGCCAGAAGAATAGCTGTTTGTTGTTTTGTATCCTTCTCATAGCTAATCATGGTCTGGTGGTCTATATTGCCAAAAGTATGACTACACATGTGTTTCTGTATGCACGGACACGTGCATCCTTTACCAGGGCTGATTAGCCCAAACAGATAATTTGATTTAAAAAACAATGTTGAAAAGGCAGCCTGAATTTTAAGTACGAGTTCAGAGCCCGAGTTCCCCTCTATGACAACTTAGGAATTTGTTAACTCATCTTGAAACCAAAACTGGCGTGACACTTGCTTTTTAACTCCAGTCAGATAGTTCAAATTCAGAACACGCCTTTGTTTTTCAGACTAGATGAACTGCAGTCCTTTGTGAATGTAGATGGAGTAAAGGGAGATGGCTTTTTGTTTCCCGTCTTCCTAGTCTTCTGCATACTGGGATTAATAGCAGAACCTGTATTATTTGCTCTGCGTTTTAGGCCATGGTTCCTACCTCATGTCAGCAAAGCTAGCTTAAGAAAACCTTACTCCTTGCAGGAATTTCTGTTGCAGAGGTTTGGACCACTGTCCGAACTGTATTTGTTAACTTATGGTCGTAGGGATGGATATCCAGTTATGGTAAGGTGTGCAAATTGTTGTAATTCATAACTGTGAGGACAGAAAACTATCATGTGGGGCAGAAGCTGGAAGTACAGACAACTTAAATGAGCCTTCTCATCCAAAAAGAACATGTTAAACAGATGCCTTCAAGCATATGCTTTCATGGCCATATGAAAGACCCAAATAAAAGCATATACTCATTTAAGATGCAAAGAGAAAATGCAATCACAAGTATGTAATAGTTATTATTTTTAGTGTTCTTGTTAACCTGTATAAATCTAAGGGTAACATCAGAGGAAACTTTACTAAATGACACTGTACTTTGGCCTTTGAAGGAAAAATAAATTAATAGTGAACTCATTTACCACTTGCAATAATTAAGAATAGTTTATTAGTTTGTGCCATATCTCTTTCATATGTAACTAGGATAGAAGCAAACAAAGGAAAAGTGGAGTAAACAGAAAATAACTGTTTACTCCAGACCTTTACTCAAGACCTTACAAAGTTGTCTTGAAGGAGAAACTCAGAACAGGTAATCTATTCTTACTGTTAATTTAAAAAGAGATAAATTTATCTGCAATACTTCCCTTCTCATGAAGGGTGTTATTTGTGGCTCTTAGAATCCTTATGTGGCTCTTAGAATGATGTGGTTTGGGTAACTTTTTGTTTTCCTGGTCATTTCAGTCATCTGATTCATATTATGGTCCAATGGACAGTTGCATTGGCACAGGCAGAGAGGACCAGAAATGCACACAGGCAGAAATGAGCAGCTCACAGGGTAACTGGGTACTAAAATTTCTTATCTGAATTTGTTACAAAAACAAACATTACCTGTAAACCAATTCCAAGAATTAGGCACTGAAATTTTACATCGAACAAATTTATCTTGAATGGCTATATTTTATTCCTCTTATAAGCAAGTTACATCATTTGCCAACATTTGGTTTTATTTTTTCCTACCATTAAAATGTGCTTTTAATTTCAATGTCAGAACAAGCAACTGTTTGTTTGTGTATTTCCCTAATTAAGAACATCTTTTATGGAGGCTTTGTTTCTTCTGTGGCTTGACCATTCAAAATCCCAATAAAGTCAAGTGGACGCTATTATACTCTGATTATTACCAGCAAATAAGACTGCATTTAATGATTGGGGACTAAACTTAGTCCTAGTCATGTCCAAAATGTGAACGTCTGTCCCATTATCTAGATGCAGCATTTTGATGACACTTCAAAATATTGTAATGGAAATAGACATTTTCCTTTGCATTTTCTTTATGAGTTTACTGCAAGTATTTTCCCAGCTGAGGAAATGTCATTCTGAACTTGAAATATCACCCTAAACGGGGAGGCACTTTTGAACTACAAGCTTCAAATTAAACAACCTTAGGATAGCACATCAAGTGTAAATCCAGCCCACTGGTCTAATTCTGTTATTACAGAGCAACTAATTTTAAAATTAAAAATGTAAATGGAGCCCCACAACAGGTTATCAGAATCACAGCGATCAGTCAGTTGACAAGAAAGTGCTTCAAACCCAGATTATGGTAGACCAGAATTGACAATACCTCCACAAAACCTCCTCCAGTTTTAAGGAGATTATTCTAGTGATAAACTTAAATCATGATTCCTTGTTTTTTAATCAGCAAGAGCAAGATCCTAAGGTGTTCAGGATGCACACTAAATACAAAAGAAGAATGGGGTTTTACACCAAGTAAGGAGCAAGCCAAAATTAGTTATGCAGTGATTTCTATAAATGTCCATTCCCCCCTTTTTGGAGTTATTTCAAGATTTTTGTTCTGTTTTTAAGAGATATTTCATGCCATGTTGCATTCTATTTTACTATACTTCCCTTCTAAATTAAGTTTGAGGTAATTAGTCTACAGAGAGTGTGAGAAGGAATGACCAGATGGACTTCTGACTCCAAATGGAAAACTGTAAGGAGGGTTGCTGTTGTATGAGCTTTCCTTCCTCATTGGATTTTCTGGATCCATGGCCGACGTAGGGCTTGAGGTCCCCAACACTCTCCATTCAAGCCAGTCCTGAATCCCCATGTGAATTGTGTGGTCAGTGAGCCCTGGGTGGGGACCTGGTCCCTGTTACAGTGACCTCTCAGTGCAGCTGCTCATGGAGATGAGGGACTCCAGAGGAGTCTCATCCTTCTTATGCTGGGAAGGGTTCCTTCAGAACAATGTTCTGCAGAGTGTGAGATGGCAGCAGGAGGAGGATCCTCAGCTGAAGGCTCCCTTTGCTGCCCATTTCTGTCTGATGACATTAAAGCGTGCCAAGGATGTGAGGGAAGTTACAGCATATTTTGCATTGATTGTGATTTCCTGTGTTTAATGTTTTTCATCCTGAGCTGAGCCTATATTCAGACCTAACATTTACATAAGCAATTCCAGTGCCTTTGGTGGGAGTTACACTCGTTTGCACCTCATATTTAGCCATGGAATTAAAGTTATAGCTACACAAATGAACAAAAGCGAGTAGTTTCAGATATTGCTACAGGTCTCCTTTGTACTTAAATTTCCCATGAGAACGGTTGAGGTTAAAAGTATTTCCCTATCTCACAGAGGCATTGTGAGAATAAATACAGTGCCCTGGTATTAATGATTGGAATCTTTTGAGTACACATTAGTACCATAGATACTGACGTAGAGTTTTTATTGCTACCTCACTGCATGTTGTCTTAGCTTATATGTGCATGAGCTGTAACCACAGATTTGTTCCCTGTTGTCCTCACTCAGTCTGTCTGTCAGCGTGGTAACTTTCCAGAGTTACCAGTGAAGTTCTCTCTTTTGATTGCTTTTTTCCTCTGGTATCCAGGATTGCATTTTATCAAGCCAAATATTCTTCTATGGCATCTAATAATTTTATAACTTCTTCAAGTCCCTAAAAATATTTTTTGTCTCTTTGGTTCATTACAGCACATCATAATTTAGTCTTAGCTCTCATTAATATAGAAGTTAAATACAAGAACTCACGGTAAACTTGGTGGCTCCCCTCTGTGTGATAAGCTGTTGGCTGATATTAACCTTTGTTTACAGCTCTTCATCCAGTTTTCATTCCATGTGACAGAACACGGTATTCAGCCAATTAGAATTAATTTTTCAAATAAGATTTCAAGAGGTGCTATATCAAGTAGGTTAGGTTTTGGGCTAGTACTTTGCACAGAGTGTCTAAAATCTATCAGCTCAAGGTGCAGTCAGTTTTGTTTCCTTAAATACAGAAGGATGAACAAAAAATTAGCTAACAGACCATAATGTATTGCCTGGGCATCATAAATGGCCTGATCATCTTTACAGATCCAGAATTACTATGCAAGAACATTAAGTCCTGCTTTAAATGCAATTTACCAATTTAAGGTCAAATTTGGTTGCACTGCTCAGGTAGTTTAAAATAGCTTTTAAAAATGAATGATTGGGTCTGATTTGCCTCCCTTTTTGGCTTGTTTTACGGTGTTGTAATTCCATTGACAGCGAATGGGAGGTACTCTTGTATGTGTGAGAGCGAAAAAAGAAAATCATTATTTACACTCTTTGCGTGGTCTTGAGCTAACAAATGGATTTTGCATTGACTGTATGTTTATATGCTTTTTCTGTGTTTTATTTTGGTAATTCATAGCCACCATTATTATATGAAAAGAAGCAGATGTATGGCAGTTGGCAGTTTTCTAAAGAAAGTATTTATTTGTTGATTTCTATTTTGCATTTGTTTAATCACAGAAATCTTGTATATTTTGAACTATTATTTATATTACCCTATTTTAGTATTTTACCAAGAGAACAATTGACTTTTCCAGCTTGAGCATATTAAAAGCTTAGTCAGGTGTATGTTATATCTGGTTCCCTTCCAGTTTTAAAAATGTATAAATTCTCTTTTTAATGTTCCAGGGAAAAGCAATGGTATTTGCTCCACTCCGAGGGAGTACTTTAAACCAGTTTTGCAATCTAGCTGAAAAAGCTGGTTTCTCTGTCCAAAGACATGAAAATTATGATGAACACATTTCGAACTTCCACTCCAAGGTTAGTTTTCTGCTTGTGTTAGATAACACTTTAATCCGCATTGCATTTTGAAGAGATCATGGTCCTTTTGGCAGGTAACCTAAATGCTTGATTAAAGTACTCCTTAGGTGTGCTGTTTCTGAACAGCTATTTTTGTATCTGATTATTTTGTGTGGTAGAACCATCCTTTATCTCTGCACGTCTAGAAGAGTTTTGCAGAAGCATCTCCTGTTTACCCTTTTCATTCATAGAAATCTAATTTATGAGAGTCTTTTCTTGTTGTTATTAGCTGCCTATAACTATATGGCACACAAGCATTTACATTTTAATAAAAAGCTTGCAACTTTTAAGTAGGTTAAATACTGAAATGGGCTGAAATAAATCGGAGGTGAATGTCTAATTGTATCATATCGTACCTTAAATCCTTATCTCTGGCTGCTTTATGGCTGGGTCAGTTGGCAGCTTCAAACTGCTAAATCTCATACAGAATTTCACAGTTGTGGGGTTATATGTCAGATCGAGGCGCTACAAGATTTAGGTCAAAAGCACTTATCTGAGCGTGATTTCTAAGCTTGCTTACATAAAGCTACTGTTATCAGTCTTCTTTTTTATTATTTATAAGTATAGAGTAAGACAGGACAGGAAGAAGAAGGTGCTTCACAGAAAACTTTTTAGTAATTTCTTATTTTCCTGTGTAGAAGTGCTTATCAAAATCATATTTATTACTTGCAATTCTGAGATCTCTATTGCATTCTGTAAAGAAATCTACTGTTGTAGGTCCATATGACCTTAGACATAACCTCTTGCAATTTTCTAAGAATTGCTCTTGGAAAATATAGACATGTTCAGAATTGAAGTGAAATGCTTTTTTTTTTTTCTATTTAGCACCACTATAGGATAGAAATCAGATTATGCTAAAAAAAAACCTCTGTGTGTGAACAAATATATATTTATTATGTAATTTTATATTTAATATAGATTCCCATTAAAGCTATCTAGACATATGTATATAAAATCACTTAATTTCATTGTTCAGGTAGGTCTGAATCTGGTTAAACTAAAACCAAATAAATTTCAGTCATCATTCATCTACCACCTTGACTTTAAATCACATAAAATTATATAAATGTAAGGCCCGATATGATGGGTTTTTTATTTGCCTCCACCTGAAAAATGCATGATTTTGATTATGTAGTTTCATGATAGTAGTTCTCTTTCATTATCCACTGCATCCAAATCAGCTCTGCAGCAGTGAAATGCAGGAGTAATAGTTGTTATCTTGATCTGAGAGATGGGTCTAAAATGATAGTTTATTTTGCTTAGAAAACAAATCTATTCTGTCTCCCTCTGGTTATGTGTCCACTGAGTCCTTGTAATGGTGACCAGAGGGAAGCCATAGCTGAAGTAGCTTTTAATTAGCTGGCTCTGGAAATGCTAATCATTTTACTGCAGTATTTTTGAGTGCAAGTTGTGAAACGTAAGATGGACACGTACTTGGAGAGGGTAATGCCCA